>OX123198.2:27265121-27865121 GCA_944739405.2 Euclidia mi
CTTAATTTTCCTTAAATCTATGAGATGCATTAACCAATTACTTTAATAATTTACATTTGCAGTTTTATAGACAAGGTAAATAGGTACTATGTATTAGGTACTTCAAAAAGTAAAGAATCGTTTACGCCCACTTGTCTATTTTAACCACATACCAAAATATTCGACGTAGAATACTAACGTCGTGTCTTTCGTGTAAATGAATTTCTCATGAGTTGTCAACTCGTTGACATTAGGAAATTTGTGTTTTTATGTAGCTAAATTACAAGATATAAGCAAAAATGTCCGTACCGATTTCTCCGCGTGGTTACAATGAATAACTATGCTAACTCACTAGGTACTGCTTATAGTTTTTAGACGTAGCGAACTAAAAGGGTTCCTTGTAGTATACTACGGAACCCTAAAAATGTTTAGGTTGAAGGTGTACAACTCAAAAGAATCGTGAACAAAGAGCGATACCTACTCTATCGTTTTTTGCATAACTAGTCTTGTTAGAAAAGTCACTTCAATTTGCAATTAGTACTTTCTGATATAAATGGCAATTGTTATGAATTGTAAAATACCAGTATAAATATAAAGTATTTAGGTACATATGAGATAATTATATATATAATGCGTTGTTAGTCGTTGGATTTTCGGCTGTGTGAACACGATTACAAATATTATTGATTTTTAGTTGAAGTCATATTATTTTGTAATTTGATCTTCAGGAATTGAATCAGGCACTGTCTTCGACAAAATTTAATATTCAGCACCCTGCAGCAATCGAATTGCAGAAAATGTTTGGGATCACCAAACCCAGCGCGCGGAATCTGACCTCGACTAATAAAATAACCCAAGCTCACTCCAAGGCAAATGGTCTCCTCAAAGGTATCCCACCAACAATGACCAAGGTGTCATCTGCATAGCATACAACATTAACACCTGCAAGTATATCCACTCCAAGACCATGTCGTATGCAAGTTTCCACAAAACAGGACCCATAACCGAGCCTTGCGGTACCCCAATTAAATTACTTAATTTACCCATATAGCATAAATACTTGACACGGTCGGTGTCGTAATTTTTAAATATCAAAGAAATATAAATTATAAAATTCAAAATACCAAAACTCAAGTACATACATGTGACACGTATGTATGGACTCACCCTTGGCTCTGAATCTTCACCTGGCCTATCTGACACTAACATTCGTTGAACAAGATGTTGACCGAATTGCTACTAATATGCCAGTTTTATTTTTTTTCCATGCAAGTGGAATATACATTCACACCCGAAGAATCTAAAAAACAGAGAAAATATTAAAATAAAATTTGTGCATACATACTGTGTATATCGCCCTCTAAATTAATTGAAAAGACAAACAATTTTATCTGTTTTATATATTTATCATTTCTGGCTTGTAGCACAGCATGAAATCTACACAATTAAACACACTTAAATCAAACTTTTGCAGTATTTCGTACAAAATTATTTATCGGGTCTTAAAGTTAACTTATTTAAGGTATAAATGCCTGTGTTTCTGTCTGTCTAGTTCCCATATTACAAGCTCTGCTTAGTTTCGGAGTAGGTGCTGTTGTGTGAATGTAGTAGAATATTATGTTTCTCTTTCCTCACGGCTATTCTTCTAACTTTGGTGTTAGAAGAATAACCGGCCCTTTGGGAGGCTTACACGGGGACATGGGTCCAACGTGCAGAGGCCCGTAGAGAGTTTTAATCTAAAATGGGATGGGGCACATGCCGCGGAGCCTCCACAACTGCACTATTGAGTACAGTTATAGACTAGCCGCAGCACGTGTAGGACTATTGTCTTAATGTGGAATGTTAACTAGAATTAGGGTATGAGGATGGGTGTATCATAGATTAACGGCACCTGCCCGATACTCTAATAGCATCCGTCTGCGAGGCAGGTGGTGACTCGCCAATTCACTGGATGGGTCCTCTCGTAACAGCCGTCAAGGCAAGCAAAGTCAGCCATAAAGGCAGCCAGAGGGTAACACCGGTGCGAGTGGTTAGGGGTGTCGAGCGGTGTGGCACCGGTTTCGCCATCACGGGTCTCGTGACAACGGAGACCCGGAGCGGGTTTCCCCGTAGTTACGCCCTTAAGAATGACACTTCCACCCCCGAGCTTCTAGCTCTTGCGGGTTCCCTCAGCCAGAGTTGAGAGTCCTGCGGGCGCTCTTGGGCATCCACTCCAACCAGCCAATAAAGGCAAGCCGAGAAAGATGCCCTGACCGACTGACTCTCAGAAGTATTCGGGACCGCAGTGTCGCCACACACATTCAGCTCGCCATAAAGCTGCCCTGCGTTTTATAAGCTTTCTATTCATTATGTTTATATTGTGATATGAGATGATGGTGATGTTTGAAAGCTTTTACTCTGCCATCCGAGATTGCGATTGAGATTGAGTCGTTATCTCATCATGAGTCTAACATGATGAGATAACGACTGCCCCAGAGGGGTTAATATTATTATTATTATTTGTTTCTCTTTCTCGGCTATTCTTCTATCTATTGATGTTTGAGGTACATAATATAACCGACCCTTTGGCAGGCGTACACGGAGACACAGGTCCAACACACCTTTGAGTTTTAATCTAGGATGTGATGGTACACCTACTGGAGGAGCCTCCGTAACTGCACTATTGAGTACAGTTACGGATTAGCTGCGACAGGTGTAGGACTATTGCTACTAGCAATAGGATGCGTGTTAAATGAATACACAATATGTTAATACTTTGGATGAGTAACGGCGTCTGCCCTAAGTACTCTTATAGTACGTCGAAAACGGGCAGACGGTGATTCGCCAACTCACTAGATGGGGCCTTCTCTAAATAGCCACCAAGTTAAACAAAGTCTGCCATAAAGGCAGCCAGAGGGCAACACAGGTGCGAGTGGCTAGGGGTGTTGAGCGGTGCGGCACCGGTTTCGCCATCACGGGTCTCGTGACAACCGAGACCCAGAGCGGGTCTCCCCGTGGTTACGCCTTTAAAAATGACACTTCTACCCCCGAGCAAATAGCTCGTGCGACTTCTTCTTGACTTCTCTTCTTCGCTTATTCATTACTATAATTATAATATTCTTAATAATTAGTCTACAAAATTGTTATTATTATACACTTGTTACGTATTGTCGTTAACTCATTAGTGGAAGTGACGAACCGGTTAACCCTATCCCTACCGTGAGGGGTTCCCCTTGCTGTAAGGGCCTACATATTTCAAACTCTAATGGGCATTAGGTACTTGCATCTTTGTAAAGTAGGTAAATACCATGAATATGTTTTGGTAAAACGCCTGGTATTTATGAAACTTTAAAATATAGTTGAGCGTCAGTGAGAACGTTGTTAATGTTTGACTCATAGGTATACACATACCCACAGGCGTCGCACGCCGTGTAAATGCATGTCAATTTAATAGATATATTTAACCATTTACAAATTAGTAAACCAGCCAATGCATCTCCTGAAAGACGCAAACGTTAAGAGTGTGCAATGTGTGCATAGGGATTGCTGCCTATTGTTATACCTAATTTTGATGTTTTCAATCCTCGTTTGATACACGATAAGAAAGTGCACATAAACTGGATAAACGTTTTATGTAAAGCTATCATGTAAGATGAGAACTACTCCAAGTGAAACTGATTATCTCCCCTTTCATAGTCCGTGTACCTACCATCCACTAGACGAACTTTCTTGCGGTGCTGTGTGCCGGATCGTATGGTAAAAGCACCATACCGAACATATTTGCTCTGAAAATGACATTTTGGCAAATCTGGTTGGTTATAACAGTAAGTGGACCTCGGACCACTAAGCGAAAAGTTCTGGATGCAGCCGAGATAACGCTAGGCTAGATAACGATGATGATGACAAATTTCGAATACCTATAATTTATATTAATATGACTTTAAATGACGAGGTTACCAGTAAACATTTGTGTTAAAATTAACAACTTTTAATTTGACTTATCTAACTTTTGCCACGCAAAAATCGTTAAATAAGAATAGAAGATTACTACATAATTTTTTAACAACAGGTTTAACAACCTAATCACTACATAGTATAAAACAAAGTCTTCTGTCTGTCCATATGTATGCTTAACCCTTAAAAAACTAGGATTTTAATGCGTTTTTTTAATAGATAGAATGATTCAAGAGGAAGGTTTATATGTATAACTAGCTGTTTCCCGTGGTTGACGTCTTGAGGGAACTACTTTGCGTACCCGGTACCCGGTTAATTTATAGCCTAAGTTACTCTTGGTACATCAGCTATCCGCCAATGAAAGTCCCGTCAAAATCGGTCCAGCCGTTCCAGAGATTAGCGAGAACAAACAGACAGACAATCAGACAAAAAATAAAAAAACAAACATTTCGGTATAATTATGTACCGTGTATACTTCTATATGCTTTAAATAAAAGGCGGTTATTTTAATATTACAAACAGGCACTCCAATTTAATTTATGTGTATAGTTTGACGCGGGCGAAGCCGCTTGCGACGTATAGTTCCTAAATAAATGTACCTAGGCATGCAGTATTCAAATATGTACCTACGTAATACTTATCCTTAAATATCAACTCATCTTAAATTATAAATCAACAAAAAACAGATCAATTATGAACATAATAATATATATCATCTTTGTTATCACTAGTCGGTTTGTTTTCAATACGTTACGAGTTATGACGATAACAGGCTGTGCTATCTGCGCGTGTTCATTAGATCAATAGTTAGTTGTAAACTATACAGCGTCCGTGCTGGACGTCTGCGAGTGCAATTAATTTATCATAGTTGTTTCGTTCCGCTGAGTTACGATGGTGTTAACCGGCCGACAGTTGTTTCTTAGCAGTCGCGTGGTCACTGACAGTGTAATTTACGCAAACGGCGGAGTCCTTGTCGATGAGAATGGTGTTATCGAGAATATTGTTACCAAGAAACAAGCGGATGATATAAAAAAATCAAATGACGGCAAAATCAAGGTAAGGTATCCATTTATTAGCATTCGTTACGCTAACATAGCCATCATAATTAATGACATAATAATTGAGTAATTAGTAACTGACGTAATTCGTTTTGTCATTTATGGACCTATATTTTTAGGTTCAGAAGTTATAAAAAGAAAAATGAAACTACATTTTCTTGAAAAGTAGTTCTATTAATCTAGCCGGTCGTCAAACCAGCCTTGAATGCTGTTAGCCTTTTCAATGACCTACTGTTCGGAACAACGGTTACAATAATTATGTACATAATCAAACATGGTTGTAAACTTAATAACTTACAGCAGGATATAAATAATATAATAGAATTTATTGTAACATAATATAATTTCACCTTTATCCCCGAAGAGGTAGGCAGAGGTGTATTACACACCCACACTTCGTCAGTTAGGTTCCGGTCCCGAGCGAACCTATTGCCATCTACCGGGCACATTATTAAGAATTGTTTGTTTTCAGATTATTGATGGAGGAGATCTGGCGCTGTTGGCAGGTGTGGTGGACTCGCATGTGCATGTGAACGAGCCGGGGCGCACGGCGTGGGAGGGGTTCCGCACCGCCACCAGCGCTGCAGTGTCAGGAGGGATCACCACCATCGTCGACATGCCCCTGTAATACACACTATTAAAATAGCTTTAGTACCTACCGTGGAAAACAACAATGATAACCCTAGAAGGCCATTTCTTTAGTGATATACAAAAACATAAACAAAAACTATCCTATGTTAAACTTAGCCGGCGTTCTTTGATTAGTAGTAAAAATGTTGCTAAGTTAAACAGTATGTTTTCATCGCTCTTCTATGTTATCAACTGTAAATAGAGTTAGCATGTTTGTAATCCGATTTCCCAAATCTAATTTTGAATTCCTTAGTGTAGTCCGCACTGACCCAATTTTCTTTTTATTACCTAAATAGGACATTGATAAATTACAAAGCCAAACTGGCCGACTCAGATTTTATGAAGGATCACTTACATAATAAACCCGTTTTTGCAATCACTGCGCTTTACTGAGTACCAATAATTTACCTCAATTATGTGAGGTCGAGGCCGACAATACTCATAAATACCAATAATCAAGAGTGCATTTAACTTCGTAAATGTATCGAACCCAAAAATTCCATGACTGCAAATCTTTGCGATAAGGTTGGTATTCGATTTCATTACATTCGGCAACAAAATTTAAAAAATCTTTGAGTCAAAAATAGAACGTGCCTTCTTTTCTCACGAGTATCTTAAGTGTTGATTGAGAATTCAATAAAATCATTCTTATCTATCTGGCACTACGATAGAGATACATATAACCACCTATCTATAGTACGCATAGAGCTTGCTGAGAGCAATACAAAGTGTTGAATTGATGAGCAGGTTTATTTTTTGTTTACAGGAACTCTATTCCGCCAACAACGACGGTGGAAAACCTGCAAACTAAAGCATCTGCCGCTAAAGGAAATATTTATTCCGATGTTGGCTTTTGGGGCGGTGTTATACCAGGGAACGAGGTAGATATATTAACAATATAATATTCATGGTATTTTAATGCAGTTGATGTGTATAAAATTCCAATTGGCGGCAGATTAAGTCCCAAAAAGAAGGTTTGATATAACAAAGACGGAAAGGTACAAAAGTTTACGATTGTAGTATTCACATTTGTCCCCATATTATGGCGATAATTTGAGGTTTGTATGCAGTATAAAAACATGTCTTAAAATTTTATGATATTTTGTGAACCCACCATAATATGCAAGTTATGTTAAAATATCTTTGATAAACTTTTCAAAAGATTGAAAAGTAATAATATAAATCGTTAATTATCAAAATATGCATCTTGCACGTATTTATGGTTGCTCTTGATATTGAAGCGCAAGCTGGGTTATTAATTTAATAGCCATATAAATTGTTTTCAATATCAATCAAATTGAAACCGTTTCTCGGGATACAAATAAAGTTTATAATAGAGCAAAAGAACCAAGTTAGAATATTTATCTCATAGCACACCTATTTATTTTAGAATTGATATCATCTACGAGTATTATTGTGCGAAGGTAATAAACAGTCTCATTGTTGAATGTTGCAGGACTCGCTCCGTGACCTTGTCAAGGCTGGTGTGGTTGGTTTCAAATGCTTCCTATGCCCAAGTGGAGTAGACGAATTTCCCAATGTGACTTCACAAGATTTGGAAAAGGCGTTTGATGCTTTGGAGGGCACAGGATCCGTTCTAGCAGTAAGTATCGATAGGTGTTTAGTACATCCAAGTACAACAAAACATTAGTTTCTAAATTAACAATGATTTATATTATATATTTTAGTTTCACGCTGAAATGGAAGAGGAAGTTAACGACGAACCAGCCAATAAAAAGAAGAAAAAGAAAGGTATTCTTATTATATAATTCTTATTATACCTACTGATAACTGACTGCCTCGTTGGTCTCGCGGCATAAATGTGCGCGTGGGATTGGGAGGTCTCGGTTTCGATTCCCGGGTCGGGAAAAGTGCTATTGGGTTTTTTCGTTAGGAAATTCTTAGTAGCAGCACGGAGTCTGGTTATGTGCCCGGTACGGCAATGGGCTCGCCCCCTATTACGTTGGACCTAAAAATTCATGGCGAAATGTGGGTGTAATATTACACCTCTGCCTACCCTTCGGGGATACAGGCGTGAGTCTATAATAAAAAAAATAGGTTCAATTTGTAGGTAACTTAAAATTAACTAAACCTTGAACTATTAACTTTCAATCAGTAGAGTCTAGACTCTAGACAATTAGTCATCAAAATATATTTTAAATGTCAGTTGTTTTGCTAGTATTGATACCAAAAAATGAATAACAATCATATATTTTTTTGATTTGTTGCTATCATAAAGCCTGCCACACGCTGCTACGCTTTACTAGAAGGACTTGCCTGTACTGATGTGCCTGATTGCTATCTGCTAGGTGACGTGAATAGGATTGATTAGCTGCACTTACGCTGCACTTACCAGCACAGATACAAAAATCTGCAGGAGTCTGTTTTAGTGTACCGACGCAGATTCATCTTTTCGGCACACCGTTGGCTATTTAAGAAAGCAGACGTACCTATATATTAACAAAAAATACTTATATGTATATTCTGAAATAAATGCACCCGACCTCCCACGAACAAATTGTATCATTCAGCTCCTAATACCCTTCTATCGTACGTATGTTACAGACCCTGAAGAATACAGCATATATCTGGAGTCGAGGCCGTCAAATATGGAATTGAATGCTGTATCGCTAATAAAAGATTTTGTTGACAAAACTGAGTAAGTTCACATCTAGTTTTATATAAGTACTGATGCAAGAGACTAGGTAAGTCTTTTAAGGCCTTTTAACTTAACAACAACTTTATACGACTTCACGACTTAAGTCTGGAATGAAAACTTTGGTTACCAGTTTAAGACAAAGGATTTAAAAGTAAAAGAATTAAACGACTCGAGCTGTTTTTAAAAGGACTCGCGCCTGAGTCCCAGCTTAAGTTCTAAGGTTAAAATGCGATGAAAATCTGATTGGGTAGTTTTATGTCAGACGTGGCAAATTAAATGTTTTATTTGACCACCATAGCAAAACTTGTGTGTTCGGGCTCAAGTGGGACAATGAATATTTAGATACTTCCTTTTAGCAGTACTGTTAGTTTCAAAAAAAAGTTTAATCATTTGTAAGCATTTTTTTACTTGAGTTTAAAAACTTTACTCTAAAACTTGAGTGTTAAATACTTATTTAGTCGAGATTCTGCAACAATGAGTCTAGTCTTTTTAATAAGAATTTAGAATCACAAGTATTTTCCACGCAACAGAATAAGGATCCAGACAGCAATCACTGGTTGACAATCATTTGCCGCAAGCACGAGCATATCCTTTGACTCGCACTACTGAAGTTTTGAAATGATTTGCGTACTCGTACTAAAATATATAATGCTCGCTTGTCTAGTGTCTCGAAGAGCAAAATATCCTTTAGTAGTCGGCTACGGTATACTGACACTGGTCTAAGCCATAGATAATCGCTATTCCTTTAGGTTCAGGAGGTCAGATTGTAATCGTTTTGTGGAAATGTTCTGTCAAATGTGGATAGACTAGAAAGCGGACCCCGGCTCTTACTAATCTTATCAGAAAAGGTAACTATTTGCCTTGGATGTAATAGGAAAATACTAGGACGATGATGATGATGTTGATGAATGTTTAACTACACGATGGCGGAGTGGTTTAAAAGCAATCGTATATGTTTAGCACCGCGCCGAGTGTTGAGGGTTCGATCGTCACACAATACAACATTTTGTTTAATTATCAGGTATTCACGATTCTGGAAGGAACTTATTTAAATGTTATTAATCGCTTTATTTTTAATTTTTACGTTCACGCTTAGTTTATATTATGAATATTCAGAATAATTATGTAACGTTTTATATTTCAGTGTACGTGTGCATGTGGTCCACGTATCGTCAGCAGACGTGGTGCCTTTGCTTGTAGAAGCTCGGAAAGCACGAATTGCTAAAGGCCATCAAGGATGGAACGCCGGCATCACAGCCGAGACCTGCCATCATTACTTAACGCTCAGTGCTGAAGAAATACCGAACGGCAAGAGTGAATACAAATGTGCTCCACCGATAAGAGATAAAGCTAATAAGGTAATAATTTTGCCGAGTTATCTTAAATTTGAAGCTTATGACTAACAAACAATTAAAATCGTTTACATTGTTTAAATTTTAAAAGCATTTTAAACAAGTTTTGTAAATTCAATGACGGGGCATTTTAATAATTTCCTATCGAATGAAAACAGTAGATATGTATGTTTAAAAAACAAAGGAGACATTTCAAATAACTCTGTCGATTTACATGTGCAAGCTCCTGCTAAATTTGGTAAAACGATTTAATTATCTCTTAAGTCTTAAGCATACTCACATATTATTATTTTTTTTTTCGTAAAAGTATGTCAGCAGCTCACCCAAGCATTTAAAAAAAGTTCACTGGGCAGACAAGCAAAGACCTAATCGCCAAATTTATCTTTCAGGAAAAATTATGGGATCATCTCCTGGAAGATAATATAGACA
Source organism: Euclidia mi (assembly GCA_944739405.2). NCBI lineage: Eukaryota > Metazoa > Arthropoda > Insecta > Lepidoptera > Erebidae > Euclidia > Euclidia mi. Next base: position 27,275,162 of record OX123198.2, read on the forward strand.
TGGTTGTGTCAGACCACTCACCTTGCACGCCCGATCTCAAGTGCTCCAATAATCTTGAGGCTTGGGGTGGCATCTCATCAGTACAATTTGGTAAGTCACTTTCGTAGATGTTTTATGTCGAATATAAGCACAATTTAAATTTTAATACCTTTTCACGTATTATTGTCAACATAATAGATACTAATTTACGTAAGTACATAAATTATACAATTTAAAATAAAAAAATCATAAGATTATTCCCAGAGGTTTGAGGTTCCTAAAATCATTGTTTATCAAAATCAATCTTTTGAACGATGGACGCTTCCGAAGTAGCAACATGAGTGCCCCCTCCCCTGCCCTAACTTTGAGAGAGAGAGAGAGAGAAATGTAAAAAATATATAGGTAGTGTACCTAGACCGTAATGAAAATTTCCAACGAAAATTGGTTTGTTTGTTCAAACCAATTTTCTACTGTTCTGTTACTTAAAGTCAGCAGTTTTTGAGACATAATACATATTCAAAAATCGCAAATATAACTTTATCAATTGTGTAATTATAATGTCACTAGTGAAATTATAATATCACGTTTTTGGCTAAATACCTGCGACATATATATATTCATGGGCGACTCTGTGGGCGAGTCCGACTCGCAGTTGATTTAATTATTTTTTTTATGGAGTGGTCCAAATGCCGGTGCAAAAAGATAATCTGTTGGAGCAAGCTCTGGGAAGCACGGCTGGTGTCGGAGACATTACAATCTAAGCTTCTCTAGCTCATACAGGTCGTCAAGCGTACACGACTCCGGGCCTGCGGGGCACGTAAGTAAATGGCCCATCGTCTGTGGAGACGCGCCACAGCCGCATTTATTCGTACTAGGGTCTATAAATCCTCATCTTGACAGATTGTCCCTGGATCTGCCAACCTGGGTACGCAGCCTATTGAGTGCTTTCCAGGTTAGCCAAGGAAGCCTGTTTCCTGCAGGTAGTTTTTTCTCCAAAGGGTCGAAGGTTGGAAGAGGGAATTGGTCAAGCCATAGGTTCGCTGGCCTTGGAAGCATTGTTGTCACTAGCTGGGATGATATGGGGAAACTTCTTCCTGCTTATCAACCTCTTCGTGGCTGGGCTTTAGCCATACAATAGGTGTCTGCAATCTGTCTCCTGTTTAAAATTTTCTATGGTGGATGCTACTTCTCTGCGGACAGCTGGAGGTGCAATGCCTGCCAGTGGATATAACATCTCTACGGGGGTCGGCTTCAGACATCCTTCAATTTTCCGGCACGTTTCGTTGAGAGCTATATCCACTTTTTTGGCGTGAGACGATCGGTGCCAAACCGGGGATGCGTAGTCGCTCGCAGAGAAACATTATGCCAATCCTGTGGTACGCAAAAGTGAAGGCGCAGCGCCCCATTTTGAGGATGTAAATTGGAGCAGAAGGTTATTGCGTGCAGAGACCTTTTGTTTTAAGTTTTCACAGTTGGCTTTTAAGTTAGTGTTTGATCCAGACTGATGCCCAGGTATTTTGAGTGGCTGCAATGAGAAACGGGGGTGCTTCGCCAGGAGGTGTTAAGGGTACTATTCGCAGATCTGTTACGCAGGTGAAATGCACAGGATTGTGTTTTTGCCGGATTAGGTTTCAGACTATTTTTAACGTATTAAATGCCTAGCTTGCACAATGCGGCTAATAAACTAGCTTCCGTCGTCATCTGCGTAAATGAACCGATTTGTGTCTGGAATCTTTGGTTGGTCGTTGGTGTAAATATTAAATAGAATCGGAGCCAGTACGCTACCTTGGGGCAGTCCATTTTTTTGGCAGCGCCACCTGCTCTTATCCGAAAGCATATGGACTCGGATGTTTCGATTCCGCAGAAGACGAACAAACTTCATGTCGCCAGTGACGTTCGACTCCCGAGACTTCGCCAGTTTCAAACCCGTTTTCTATATACAGGGTGAGGTTCAGAACTTGGCCACAACATGAGTTTCCCGGTCTGAAGCCGGCTTGCTCAGGTATTAGTTTTGGGTCTATGATATCACTCAGTCGGTTAAGAAGCATTCTCTCCAGTAGCTTGTATGTGTGACAGAGGAATGAGATAGGGCGAAAGCTTTTTGGATCATCTGGGCACTTACCGGGTTTAAGAACAGCTATTATTTTAGACTCCCTCAACAGATTAGGTATTTTTCTGTCTCCATACATGAATTTTATAAATTGAGAAGCCATGAAACCGCAACTGGGCCAAGGTGTTTCAGTTGTCCCCCCCCTGGGATCTCCACCTTGTCGTGGTGGGGGGCTCAGTAACCGTGGATTGGTGACCCGCGGTGAAGCTAAGAGGGATCCAGGAGGGGACGCTCCGCGTGGGCTTGGAGGGGCCTGCGCAGGATGCGTCCAACGGTGCGGGTGCGGGGGATAGTTCTGTCTGTCCCTTGCAGTCGGATGCGGTCGCGGGAGGAGAGGCGTGTCGGTGTTGCGTTGCCGCGCGCCCTATCTCCGGCGACCAAATGGGGGCGCACCATTCGATGCGTCGCGGTGGGGCCGCAGAGGAAGAGGAGATGCGGTGTTGCGTTGCCGTCCTCCCTATCCTCTGCGGCCGCTGGGCGTTTTGGCGGCGGAGTCCAACACCTTAATCCGTCGCCAAGGGGGTTTTGTTCGGGGCCCGCCTGACCATCTGGCGGGCCAATACCCGTCGGAGGGTGGCGACGAGTGCTTAGGTGATGCCCCACCCTCCGACACACGGGTACATGGCGGCAGTCGAGGTGGTTTTTAGTGGAAACACCACATACTCCGGCTCTCATTTCCCCCAAGAGTCGGAGATCCGAAGGGATTTTCCACCTCGTAAAACAAAAAAAAAAAAAAAAAAAAGGTGTTTCAGTTGTTCTGTGGAAATGTCGTCTACCCCTGGCGTCTTTCCTAATTTCATATTTTTTATGTAGTCATGTATAAATAAATAAAAAAATATTGACAAAACAGATATGCCGCAATCGTCTCGGTAGATCTTATGAAGCTGTAGTGTCTGACATCATCATCATCAACACATGACAAGTTCATCGGCATCAGAGTAGATTACGCACCTCACTAAAGTCAGTAGGTAACTGCATTCGTCTTAATTTAGTGCACGCGTTTGGGCACCAACATGACTTTCATGCAGTAACAACTGACTGTTGTTACTGCATGAAAGAATGACAACTGAGTGAAGTCACTGATTTTAACGTCGTGCATAGATAACTTGAGCCTAGGCAAACCGCGAAGTCTTGTGTTAGTCTTCTACGGTAATACCGAAGTACATGTACTCTGTATCAATCATTCACATTTCATTTAAGACCAGCAATGCCCGCTTGCAGGCAGAGACCATCGACATATTTTAAGTCTTCTTATAAAATCGCTTGTTATTTTCCCACGTGGTCGCTTGATTGGCTACGCGCCATGCGCAATTTCGTCAAAAACCACCAGGAGAGGCGATAACAAGCGGCCTTGAGGCATACCTAATTGCACCTCATTGTTTTCGGGGAGGAAGCCATCGTGAACAAATCAACAATAATATTTTCCTTATAAGACTTTTAGTAGGTGATGATTATCGGTGGAAACCTAAAGTCAGAGACTAGACGACTACATGCCTTGACTGCAGAGTGTTGAGGGGCTTTTTGAAATCTATAAAGGTTAGATGAAACTTCCTTTACAATTATGGTGTCTGTTTTAGGATAATACGCAGTGATATTTGGTTCGATAGTTGGAGGTCCGGGGGGAAGCCAGCTTGCTTTTTGCCAAAAGCACCTAAAAACTTTTTCAAGATAATCCTATATGTCTCCAAATATTTCATTTGGTCTTCCTTTTTGTACGCGTTGTCAGGTGACTTCTGTGCTAGTGGTTTAGGAGATTTTCTTCCGTAATGATTTTCTCAATTATGGCTGTTAGGATTTCTACGGCAGAGCATAGTCATACTAACTTACTTCTTCTACCGTTCGGTTTTGGTTGAAATATCGTCCGCCACATCTAGTAAAACACGGGTTCCAACTATATAAATGGTATCCCAGATGCACTACGAAGTATTTTCCCGAAATTCCCACGGATTTCTTTTTATTTCTATTTTATTTATTTATAGACTCACGCCTGTAATCCCCGAAGGGGTAAGCAGAGGTGAAATATTACACCCACATTTCGCCATGAATTTTTAGGTCCCACGTCATAGAGGGCGAGCCTATTGCCGTTACCGGGCATATCACCAGACTTTGTGCTGCTACTGAGAATTCGGAAAAACCCAGTAACGCATAATTTCAAAATATAATACAAATAGTTACTGCTGCGGTTCAGAAATACATATATTGTAGTTATCTTCTTTATCGTTTTCATGCAAATGCACAAATGTCTTTTCTCGCAATGAGAGAGAAAATCTAAAATAAATCTATACTATTAATTTTATTTTGTGGCTCTTGTAGACAATCCTATTCTCATGAAACTGTTTTTGTTACTTTGACGTTACAGACAATCACTTGAATTTTGGTATTTATATCAGAGATAATTATGAATTTAAGCGCTTGGACCACAGCCTCGGACAGACGCTTCTATTATCGATCGTCTACCTATTTGTTGATATTTAGGTATAAGCTCAGAATTGTCATAACTTGACGAGATATGTTATCGATATCAACCCAGACTGACATCAAGTAGTTATCTACACGCATTGACATATTACGCATTGATATATTAGTACACGTATATCGATGCCTACACGCATGTCTGCTAAGATACAGTGTCGTTATACTTAATGTCTTTATTATATCTTAAGTGCATTTTACAATGTCGCCAGGGTAACAGTCACTTTAATGGATAACATGACATCGAAAAAGGTTCATAACCTGTTGCTTTGCTCTCGTTTCTATGAACTAATAAAACTGAATAGTGTATATTTTGTAAATCTCAATCTGATAAAGTTTTCTATCAATCATCTATGATGATGTCTCAGATGATTGTCGAGTGACACAAATATGGGTCAATGACATTTAGATTAAGGCAAGTTGCGACACATTTATCTAAGTAGGTAGTACCTATAGGTTGTGTAAAAGTCTATTGATTGTTTGGAAGGGATAAATAAATGACATAGCGATCGCAGTGATCGCTATAGAGATTGTTTGGTTTGATAAACAGGTGCCATGACGATGTTCAGTCCTTACGACATTTATGTACTAAAGGAGTTGGAGTCCACTGTCCAGGTTGACAAGGTGGTGTAATAAGCGCTGCCCTGTAAAGGGCAATGCCCACTCTTTCGTTAGGACCATGTAATTTGGGTAATGCAATAAGCCTTTAACGTAATTTAAATAAATAAATAAATATTCTACCACATTCACACAACATCATCTAGTCCCAAACTAAGAATAACAAACATACATATATACTTTTTTTTTGTAAATACTTACATATTATACATAGAAACACCCAGACCAAGACAAACATCCATGTTCATGCACACAAATGGTTGACTAGAGCGGGAATCGAGCCCGCGACCTTTAAAGAGAGAGGCTCAGATGCATAGGCGTATATAGTAGTGTGGGCACGGCCCTGGTAAGCCGTGCCCACCCCACTATGGTCTAGTCCCCCCGCAAATTTTTGGTCCCCGATCCGAAATTCTAGGCTGGAAACCTAAGAAACTACACACCATTGTTTTGTGAAGACCCAGGCCCGACCTGATGAAAGCAATCTATGCCAGTGGAGTTGATGATGATCAGTTGGGAACGTTTCTGACATCTAATATCTTCACCGCGCCATCCCCCAACAGATTATTTCTTTTTTCAGCATTTGGTCAATTTCATACAGGCAAAATAAATAATTTACGTCTGAACAACCTTCAGAACTTTATTAATTCTCGCTACCATGTTTACTTCTGCAATGTTGTCAAGATATTAATTCTTCCTGTCTGTATGAACACGACACACTCAGGAACTGCTGAACCGATTTCTCTACGGCTTTCAACAATAGATAGTGTGATTTCTGAGGAAGATTTACGTGTAGGTATATATGACGTGTATATGTAATTAGCGTTTTATATATTCATATAAAACGCTGATAAAAATGATAATTACGATGTAAAAAATAACGTATTATTTTATAAATCTTTAGAAACCTCAAAAAACATAGGTACGTAGTATAATATTGTAGTTAGTATAAATTATAGTACCTAAATAAACGAGTAAAGGAATATTTGCCTTAAAATGAAGGACATATTCAATTATTGTTATAAGGTTATACCTACTTTATAAGATCGAAATGAGTGCAATGCCTAGTTACAAGGTAATATTTTTTCAACCTCTAAAATTTTATTGTTACTCGAATACCTACTATCTGCTATACTTAAAGTATAATTAATTCAAGTACATATATATTCATAAAATGTTTTTTTACATTGTTATATACAGGGTGTCACAAGACCCATCACCAAGCCGAAGTCTACTCGTTGTGGACATCATGCCAAGTCATACTAACCAAAAATAATATCTGGGAAACGATTTTTTTTTTAAGTTTTCTCTATTTTTAAACGGCAATTAAAAGCGCGCGCGTGCAGTGCTCGAAATACCTAGTTATCCATGGGGTCATAGGGCATCTAAACAACATATTGTCGGGTTAAATGCATCGATTTTGTACCTAATTAGAAATATTCCATACTAACTTTGAGCCTCAATATCTCCTGAACCAGTAATTTCCCAGGTATGGTGCCGAAGTAAAAAATGTTCGTAGTGATTGGTACAACATGGGATTTCAGTTTTCGTTAAGGGTCTTTTTACACCCATTATAATCATTGTAATAATTCCCATTCGTAGTCTTTTCGCAAATTTGTGTTTCAGCACCATTTAAAACAATTTGTAGAAAAACTGAGTATATAGGTCCAATTTGTATTTTGTATTTCTTAACAATTTAAAACAACTGTTAAGCACAAAAACTGAGTTTATAGACTTCCTTATACTAATCTTGATGTTACATTCGTAGGTTTGTCGTTATTCTGGACATCAGCTTCGGCGCGTGGGCTGGACGTGACGACGATCTCTAAATATCTGAGCGCTGGGCCCGCCAACCTGTGCGGTCTGCAAAACCGCAAGGGAGCCTTGGCGCCTGGTCTCGATGCTGACCTTATCTTCTTTGATCCTGATGCTACTTTCACTGTCACCACTGATATTATCCGACACAAGAATAAGGTAAATTAATTTTTGTTACACAGAGAATACAATTGCTGCTTCGTTGGTCTCGCGGCATAAATGTGCGCGTGGGATCGGGAGGTCCCGGGTTCGATTCCTGGGTCGGGCAGTGTTATTGGGTTTTTCTGTCACGAAATTCTCAGTAGCAGCACGGAGTCTGGAAATGTGCCCGGTACGGCAATAGGCTCGCCCCTTATTACGTGGGACTAAAGTATATCCGGCGAAAAGTGGGTGTAGAAATACACCTCTGCCTACCCCTTCGGGGATAAAAGGCGTGACGATATGTATGTATGTAGAATACAATTGAAAGTTAGAATTTGTGGTATCCACAGGTGGTATCTGATTACTATAATGAATTCCTCTCAAGTTTAAGTACCTCTCCAGTAGAGGAATGTTATAAAGCCTTGCTTATTCAAGCCTACGACATGAAACGAACCCACAGTTCTGATGTATATGCTTATTTTTATCATTATCACCATCGTCATCCGACGATGATAAAGATAAATAAATCATATAAAATTATAAGTATATAACTTGTCTATTTTTTCTTACAGCTAACGCCATACATCGGCAAGGAATTAAAAGGGGTTGTGAAGAAGACATATCTCCGTGGGCAGCTAGTTTATGAAGATAATAATATCGTGGGAGAACCGCAAGGAAAATTGTTGTTAAATGAAATTAAGTCCTAGACTTCATTGTTATATAGGTTGTTACAAAATATAAATAAATTTGGAACGTTCAGAAATATCGTTTTATTAATCGCCTTAGTTGGTATTGCCATATCCAATTTAATACCTACTGACCATCACGTAAAATACGTCAGGCAGCGATAACTAAGTGGAGACACAGAATAATTAATAGTACTAACGTAGTGGAGATACCAACGAAGTGCCATGCAGAGAGTGATACTCTCTGCATGGCACTCCGTTTAATTTCCACGGCGCGCATCACGGACCTTTCGAAATTTGGGGCGTATTAAGCTTTTAGTTATCGCTTGCCAGTGCCTTGGAGAGCACGTTAATAAGTCGTCGGTCCCTGCTGTCTTGTTCTGATCTTTGACAGTCCTTATAGAGAATCAGTATCCTTGAACTTCTTCTCCTTACTGGTCTAAGACAATATAATTGCTGTCCCTCTGGATTGCGTCAGACGTCAGTCGCTCGGTGGCATAAACATATTCTGACAAATCTGGTTAAACCAGTAAGCGGATCTAGGGCTCCAACTCTCACTCTCACTCCGGGATAACGCTAGGACGATGATTATTATGATCAGGTCAACTGCAACTTTGATCTTTAATCCGATTTCAAGATCTTAGATAATAAGTAATATACCTATAAAAGATATTTAAAACAAGGCCCTAACAATGTCGAACTATTTTAACTTTTTTGTAGATTTGTCATGGTTCTCGTAATTACAAGGATCTCTTATTATGGGTGCCTATCTACTTGCATACGCAGTTAGGCTCAATGCTTTTTGTTAAGCTAAACATAACTTATATAGGTAGACGAACTGACGACACGACAACGACCACAGACGACTGAAGTTATAGTTCTGACAATTACCATTTTATTGCCTACGGAAGCAGTATCAACGATACACCCACAATTCTTTTAAACTACGAGGGAAGGAGGGATAAAGAAGACGGGAATTGCAGGAAGGTGACTGGATCTCCAACAAAAGCTCAACATCTTTTTTTGCTGCGTCTAGCAAGCATATCCTAAACTATTGAAATTGCAATAAAGATAGCACTACGTCTATAACATTAGATACTATCGTACATACGTACTGTTATTATATTTCACTAATAAGTGTGAGTAAATATCTAGCTTCATATTCTAGAGATTTTGGGACCAGCTGAACAATCGTTCGAAGCTTAAGTTACAGATAAACATGCCACGCCTACCAAAGTCGCAAAATAGTTGCTTCGATTCCCTTATAGCTCGTTTATCTTATTTCCAATACATTAAAATAAATGAAATTCATATGAAGCAAACTATTTAGTAATCTGTGTATGAAGTCAAATAAATCGACGAATACTCATTACGCTCTATACCTTGAACTTAGTAGTTATGCTTAAAAGAGTAATTAAAATGAAAATAGTTATTATCTTGGTAGCAAAAAGTCACAGGACCTTACTCAAGTAAGGTTGTATAGGCCATACAATACAATTTCGAGGTAATTTCCTGAGTTGCTGTCTGTGATGTACCTAACGTAAATATCGCATTTAGCATTAAATCATAATTAGGTATTCAAGATTTTAAGGTGTTAGAACGAATAAACTTGGAAATGAATAAAATTGACGAAGCGTTTTCTCTTCAACGGGTCCAAAACTTCTTATTTGTCAGTGCATTGCTCTAGCTATTTGAATATTTACTAGTAATTTAGAAAATGATACAAAACTGTGTTTTTTAGTTGCTTTGTTCATCTTACTGGTCAAAACTTAGCAAAATATCGGTATGATTCTTCAGATGCAGATAATTTATGTGTACAGAATGCCACTCTCCAACCTGTGAAGTCTACCTTACATTTAGAGCAGGTGAAGCCGTAGGCTTGTATAATTACGTATTTATATACTTACTTGAATAACACTAAACCTATTTTATATACCTGCTAATTTTAATTGTGAATTTGCATGACCTTCTCATTATCACGTCCTCCAAAAACACGTTTTTTGTATATCTTGCGAAATTAATACGTTTTGTGATGTATTTTTTAATCTTATCCATGAGCGTGCGTTGCCTACTAGAGGCACATTGTGTGTCGAATATGGAAATTACATGGTAGTTTTAAAGGCACTCTAACTGCTTTCTGTTCAGTATTTACTACGGATGCCCTGGAAAATACTAATATAGTATAGTATAGTCGGTTTTTGGATAAGCTAATAATAATTAGCTTATCCAAAAACCGACTTTAACCGATTAATTAAAATTAAATAAATGAAAATTAAATTTTTGCTTGCCCCAGGCAAGGCTGGCTGGCTGGTTTTGGCTTAATAAAACCAAAGGATCAGTGGCGTAGCGTGGGGGGGCCGGGGGGGCCATGGCCCCGGGCGGCACATTTAAGGGGGCGGCAAAACACGCCAAGAGAAAAAAATCAATTTTTTTAATACTTGGCTCGCGCACTGACACGATCTCAGTAGGACCGTGCGGGCGGCGCGGGCGCAGTAGAAAGAACAACAATAAAAAACAAAATCATCATGATTTTCATTACTTGAAGACATGCTTGTGTCCGTTTATTAATTCTTGAATAGGTCGCAATATTCCAGTGATCTGCGAGCCTGTTATGAAGCCGCCCCTGTGTGCGATGTGTGCCGCCCCTATTGCCATGGCGCAATTGGCACACACAGGCGCCAGGGCAATAGGGGCGACGCGTGCCAGATAAAATAATTCAACATAATCTTTATAGTTGAATAGGGAAGAAAGCAGGTACAGGTCTCCTAAGACAATGGTCACACCTGCGGTTTACCTAGACGCTATTTGAACTTTAACTCAAATATATATGATATTTGCAATAAAATCAAAGCCGATTATTTCACATACTACAAACGCGTTCTGCAAATTTTTGGACGCAACAGCCCTAATTCCCGGCAGCTTCGTTATTCCCGGCCAAGGACGTGGTGGCGGGTACGGCGGTGCATGTGTTCTGTAAGACTATCGGGCTACGGCAGGCTACCAAAATTAATAATTATACAATATACCTCACGTCTTACAACAAACATAATCTACGGCAAAAGAACACCTCGCCGAGCTCAAGATAGAATAAAGTCACATAACGTGGCACATACTGTGGTTATCAGAAGTCCGATGACAGGGGGAGGACATGGTAACTTCAGAGTCAGATGACTTTTGCTACCATCGAGAAGGCGACCTACTCTTGGGGTGACGTCGGTTTCCTGGTCAGGAGGAAAAGTTTGTGGAAGTCGGTAGTGTGTCGACCCGGGTAGCGTACCTCGTACTTAGACTCACCAATAGGGGCGGTCTAAAGGTGATGATTCAAGTATATGCGCGCAACTCAACTCACCCTTACGAGATGGCTGAGGCCATGTACCAGGATACTGTTAAGGCAATACCTAGTAAGACCAAAGCTCAGTACTTCAACGCGAAAGTGGAAGTACAAGAACGCGGCGAAACGAAAATCGGAGGGCACCGCGTGGGGCACAAGAATCATATGGTCTAATGCTAGTTAACTAGCTCGTAGCAGAGGGCCTTTTCCTAATGAACTCCTTTTGTAAGAAGAAACCTCACAGGCAGTGGACGCCAAGACGCCAGTGGTGGCCAAACCGCGATAATGTGACAAGCAAGGTGAAAGACTACATCAAGACGGACCGAAACCACATATTTAAAGACGGTGATCAATACGATAAACACCTGAAGCGATCACCGATGAGTACGAGGCTCTCTTAATATAAACCTCAGAACTGAAAGGGCCCAGTCAATGAAGCCTTCTCTCAGACTTACATTGCTCCTCCCACCGACAGCATTAAGCAGTAGGACGGCCACAGTGGTCACGGTACTAGGAGATTCGTCTCGAAAGATCTGCTCCCCATAGAGAAAAAACAAGTAGTCTTAACTGCCAGCCGAGACTCTCGAACTGACGAGGAAAAGACGCGAGATGCCATCCTGTTTTCGCCGGAAGGACAGGTCATAAAACGACAAATACGAAATCTTACGCAACGAGACCTACGACGCATTAACACTCGGGCCATCGAGGATGCGATCGAGAAAGCCCCGGGGATCATAAGTCTTCGCTCTGCAGTTGAGGCGACACAATCAAACGACACTACAATCGTGGATGGCCGCATCGTGAACTCAAAGTTCGAGATTCTCCAAGACGTTGAAAGGTTTTTATCGACACTTGTTTACCTCGCGGGCAGACCGACGACCACAGTGCCCTACTGACGCACGACTACACCGAAGCCGTCCCGAATGTCGAACAGAGTGAGGTGTGGTCGGCTCTTAAAAACTGTTGTTTTTAAGAGCCGACCACATCAAGACAAAGCATCTAGTGATGACGGAAATTCATCGACATTTAACTTATTAAAATCCTTCAAGCCGTCTAAGCTTAGACTAAGCTATACATATATTGCAGTAGAGAAACGGCCGCCGTGCTGCCGTGCGCGACCCATTAACACCGTTGAGAGCTGCCACATTTTGCCGCAAAATTATTATACCTACCGTATGCTCTATGATATTCGAGCAAGTGAGACGAATCAAATGACAACATTTCTTTTTTAATCCTTTAAGCCGTTGAGCGTGTAAAGCCAAACTAAAGGACATACTTATATAAACATACAAAAATACCAAAACCCGAAAAACGTTATAGTTTTGCAGAAATATTGGGGTAAAAAGGGGCGGCGAATTGCCGAACGGCCCCGGGCGGCAGAAACTCACGCTATGCCACTGCAAAGGATGCAACTAGTACAGCGACAGAATGATGATGACGCTCATGGAAATTCTCACAAGTCTCACCAGTAAACGATAATCTGATTGTCATGGATGGAATATGAATGAATTAAGAAGTACTTGTATTTCCAAGGAGCATAGTTAAAGTAATTGCAAATGTTATGGTACATCACGCTTTGTAGGTAAGTGTGAAGGCCATTCTTTAAGATGAAATGAAGCGTGTAATGTATTTTCAGCTGGCTATTGCAGATAAGTATTAACGTTGTGTAGACTAAGTGACATGTGATGAAGATTAACTATTGAAAATACTCAATTTCGATAAAGCAGGAAAATTGGTTCAGGATCTCAGGCACGGTCTCTATGATAGAGGTTCTGGGTACAGCTACATAAATATAAGGTCAAGCGGTCGACATTCGGCAAATTGCCGAAAAGAACTTATGATTAGACTATCAACTCATTTAGTTGGACCACAGAATAGATAGTAGGTACTAATGTAATTGGACTATAAGTATGCCTATATCCACAGTCTCACCAACAGTCGGTCCCGATATTTGATCATATTTCAGATTTAGATTAGAGATATGTACATATTTCACATATTATGTATGGATCTTAGGTTAATTTCGACCTAAGGCAATGTCGGCTGTTAAATCTCGAAAGTTTGGATTGGATTGGATCTTGAATTTGATCGTAAGGTGGATCAGCGCCTGATTATGATTTAGGCATTTAAAAATCATGTAGGCATAGAAAAGTGAATGCTCCGACATTTTAATATTATTAACGCAAAAACAGGTTAATAGGATCGTCAAAATGTAATAAATTAGACAGGGCCAAAATACAAGGTCACAGTTTATGTGATGTAATGAAATGCAAATGACTATAAAGCTAGACGCAACTTGATTTCGAATGCGATCTATCTGGTGATTGGCTGATGATCGCTTTCGAATTGATATCCTATTATCTATATGCCTATAAACATTTATGTAGTGGATTTTGGTATGAATTATATTATCAAAATGAGTGTTTCTGTTATTTGGCAATACTTAGTAGTTAGAAACTTACGCCCGTTTCCAATCCTACCTATCGACGGATAAGGCTACAAGAGAAATCTTATGCAAAAGAAATCCTACTTCTGATATCCATCAATAGATAGAATAATGAAAAGGGGCGTTAGTAGTAGAAGGTGCAGGTACAGCCAAGATACAATAGATTGACCAATTGTGATGCAACCGCAATTTGATATCGAAATTATTTTCATCGTCAATTTCACAATTCGAATGCAAAAGACATACTTGGCACCAAATACGCAAAATAGACTCAAATACACTTCCCACTGATGGGAATTGCCTGGAACGGAAACGCTGTAAGAGTTTTCTGCAATTTCTGCGATGCCGTGGTTCCATGAGATTGGTTGTCCTTGTGTCAGCAGGTAGGTAAAACAGTATGCCTCCTTTACGATGATGAAGAAACAAAACTTAGCTAAAATTATTTAAATCCAAACAGCTATTGTTAGACATCTCATGTTATTAGTTATTATGTTATTCTTTTTCTGTATCTGTGACAAATAAATAGTTTTTCTTTCTTCATAAGTTAACTAGCATTGATGGACTTGCAAAGTAGAACGAAAATCATGTGGCATCGGCTCGATACACTTTATGTTCAGATGTCTCAATTATGATATAAATAATAATCTTAATATAATATATATAGGTAAACTCCTTGCGTTACTTACTAACTGACAGACACGCTACAGCCGAAACTACTCGACGCAAAAAGCTGAAATTTAGCATGTATGTATGTTTCTTGGGGACCGTAGGGGTGCACTAAGACGGGATTTCCCGAAATTCCCACGGGAGCGGACAAAACGGGAAATTCGAAATTATGTACGTGCAAAGCCGCTGGCGTCGACTAGTGTCAGTAGATTTCGCTTGCAATAAACGACTTATAATGCCAATTGCTATAAATAAAAATAATTGCAACAATACTAATTAGCAGATGATACCGGTTATCGTTTTATTATGCTCAAATGCCAATTGTGGCCCATAATAATAAAATGTTATTTATTCTATGGTATGACAAAGTGATTATAGCCCTTGACCAGGCATTATTAGCAGCAGGAAGGGAAACGCCTCCAGTAAATTGCAATTATTTAGTAGATTTCAATATACAGGTATGACATTTTAGTGTTTCAACCGTTGTTTCTGCTGATTGTGGTTTTGCAGCGGTCTACTTTTATAAAGACCGCTAATTATATGTACCTAACTTCATATTAGTGCAACTCGATGCTAAACTTGTAAAGGCTGCCAGTTTATCCGGACATCTGATGCTAATGTTTCTTCTTTGCCGCAATTTACTGAGAAGGCAGTGTCGCACCTGAGCTGCAGTCTTTAGCGTACTTGTACCTTAAAGCATTTGCCAAATGATGAGCAGCAAGTGGAAAACCATAGATATTATCTTCTTTTTGGTAATTACCTGCGTAAAAATACTTTGACAATCAAATCAGATTTCAAACTTAATAGATCCTTAGCCCAGTTAGTTTTTGCTCTTACTATTTAATATTAAGATGCCATTCGAGCTGTTGACAGCGATTGTGTACTTTTTTGTAGAACGTTTCGTTTAGAATGAACACAAACTAATGACTACTTTAATTTATCCATTTATCAAAATAGACTTCTTAATTATCTGTTAAAATTTAAATTAAAAAGCAATTATTGCCAGACGATGATTACCTACTGCTGTTAGTTGAATGATGCTCATAGTCCAGTTTAAAATAATTATTTACTTATCTTTGTTTATTTAGGGAGACGGAGATTTTGACGGAATCACGGTACTCAATACTCAATATTTTATTGCACTCCATAAGTTACATAAGGTGTTTCAATATGATAATTTAAGGCCCTTCTCTCACGAAGCGACTCTCAAACGATTTGTGTTTTGTACCCGTATCCTACGCGTGGCTTGTGAGTAGCCGCCATACATATTCAGCTAATTTCGCACACGACGAGACGCTATGACGACGCGTTTGATGTCAGTCGCACGCTACCGCCTTGCTGGTCGCACGCTACCCGAGTAGTATATGCGTCGCATTACAAAATGGCGGCGGAACAAACTTTTAATATTATTTTTGTGCAGGAGGTAGAAAATTTTCCATGTTTGTATAATTATAAAATGCCAGAGTACGTAAGAAAAGATGTTATATAAAAGGCGTGGATTGAAATATAGAAAAAAACAATATAACAGGTCATTTATGTATACATTAAATTTATACACAATAATTTTATTGCCAAGAAAGAGAAGCAGTGGGGTTATTATTTAGATAGTTGTCAAGATAATTTCTCAGATAAAGATTCAAATAATAATATGATTCTATTGACATTCTATAAAAATGACGACTTGTCCCTCGACAAATGCCCTACAATTGATATGTTTTTCGATATACGGGTGCACCCAGAATCTTCTTTTATATTTTCGTTTATTCTTGTAATATAGACTAATAATAGAATCTAGCGATGAAGACAATTTTCTTCTGTATTTAACAGAAGAAAATTGTCTTCATCGCTAGAGTCACTAGACGTCGTCGTACGAATGTTGTTCTTCAAATGATAAAATATAGTCTCATTAGCGTAGCACCGTGTGCGGTAAAGAGTAGCATACCAGTATTCGATCATGGTTTGCATCTCAGTCCCGTAGCATTAGAATAGCTTCATGAGAGAAGGGCCTAAGACACATTATGGACCCTGCAGGGCACGGCAACATATAATAATGTAGAAGACAGAGGATGCTATTTTTTTACTTTATTATAAAACAAAATATTCTATTTAAATTTAATATTTAAATAGAATATTTAAATATTAAATATAATTTTCCGTGTGGTTGACGGCATAGAATAGGTACAAGTGTCACCACCCCCTATCTTCCCGTGGGTGTCGTAAGAGGCGACTAAGGGATAACACGATGCAAATACCATCTTTGCGTAGAGTCGGAAAACTCGACATCAAACCCCTATACGACTGCCTCGTTGGTCTCGCGGCATAAACGTGCGCGTGGGATCGGGAGGTCCCGGGTTCTATTCCTGGGTCGGGCAGTGTTATTGGGTTTTTCTGTCACGAAATTCTCAGTAGCAGCACGGAGTCTGGAAATGTGCCCGGTACGGCAATAGGCTCGCCCCCTTATTACGTGGGACTAAAGTATATCTGGCGAAAAGTGGGTGTAGAAATACACCTCTGCCTACCCCTTCGGGGATAAAAGGCGTGACGATATGTATGTATGTAAATTTAATATTGCACTGTTTTAGTCATTATTTTTAGAATATCAATTATATTTATATTTATATGGTAAATGTACCTATGCATGCTTACTGCGATTCGCGTAGCACCGAAATCAAGGTAAGATGGGTACTTAGCAGTGTTACCTACATGTAACATATCAGATACTACTACTGTACGTACCTATAATGTGGCTTTAGTGAGTAAGCCTCACAGATATAGATCTACATAGATAACGCAACTATCACGATTTGTATTGAAACCAAGCGTGCAGACTTTTTAATACCTACTGTGACGTTGCCTGTATCACGAAGTCGAAGCGATGTGCGACAGTATCGCTTGTGCGATATTCATCGTCTCCTAATACACAACGTCAGATCAAACGTCCGAAGCAAACGCGGCAACGTAATGTGAATAAAGTTTTCTTAACGGTAAAACGGACGCGCGGGGACTGAAGTTAGTGGCGACCAAGCTGGACGCTTGGTCGGAGTTCAGACACGCGAAGTGCATGCATTTGCGTTATCTATGTAGATCTATGTCTGTGGTAAGCCTCAACAAGGTTACGTCATGGGAGAGTTTTACACCTCTACCATCCATCCTCACAAGCTTTCTTATTTTTACTAGTAGTCAGATAAACATCCAGTAGGTTAAAATTGAAATAACTTTTATCCATTTTATTTAGTAACATATTATACTTGTCGCAACGCGTAACGTACATACTTACCAAGATGTTACCTAAACTGAGCACTAGATGTCGCTCGTGAACGTGCGTGTGACATAATCAGCCTGTCACTTGTCAAGTTCGTGAAACGTCAATGTCAATGTCATTCGTGAGCACATTCGGCCTGTCATTTGTCAAAGTGCAGAGGCGATGTCGATTAAGTCGGTCAGTTGAGTCGAGACGTGCAAGCGAGAGTGAGCTCACGAAAGGCATCCGTTTCCATCCGATTAGTTTGTGAATAATAGTGATTGGTGATATTCTTAAATCATTAAAGAAGACATTTACTATCCATCTGTGGTGTTATTTCGTATCCCCACAAGATGCAAGAGGAGAATAACCGTGTACCAGATGACTGCAACTTTATGGGTTCCCCGTCATCAGAATTGGGATGGGACCACAACGACCCACGTGTTCAAAATGAAGACGCTAGTAACGAAAAATTGCTGGGCCTGTTGGAACTACAAAATCGTAATTTTCTGACGCTGATGCAAGCCATGAAAATACCTACTACATCGTCGCATGGCCTTTGTTTACCGGACTTCGATCCTGAGCAACAAGATATGGATGCACGTGCTTAGGTGACGACTGCAAACATGTGATTGAAGATCAAGACCCGCATTGCGCCCCGCTTGTGGTTGCACTGGGATGATATTGTGCAATGCAGTGTGCACAAAGGCGCGAGCGATAGAGACTGCTAACGCTGCTATGTTGGTGAATCAGCTGAGCATTCAATTGCAACCTTGGTGAGCGTATTTTGTCTGATTTCTTTGTTGGTACCTACTGCCAATTTTATTAAGTGACGGTACTTGTAAAACATTACGCGTTTAACCTTGGAAATGTCGTAATCGTTGTGGTGAGGTCGCCATCACATCGTACCGAGTGTTGTAGGTTCGATTCCTACACGAGACACTGAAATGTGGAACCACTTGACCTTTGCCGTATTTTATGCTAGCGTATGGTTGTCTGACTACCACAGTGGCCTAGCTATAGCGTAGATATCAAATGGAGGTTTTGAGTTTGATACGCCGGTTAAAAAGAAAGCGATTATTTTTATTTTCTTCATGCGAGGGTGGCTCGCACTCACGAACCTTGTGATCATATTATGCTTGCTTGTACATAGATTATCTTGTCTCGGTCTTATTTTATGGACTGTAATAGTAACTAGAGTGAGCGTACAGGCCGACTTGCATTGTTCCAAGCAAGTGCGTTTGAGTGAAACGTGCTAGTTATTGTTGTAGTGCAGTTGTAATATTGGTTTTAGAATCATCACCCAGCTAGGTTGGTTTTCTGCTAAATCTAGAAAAATAACTCCGGTCTAGACTGTCCTTCGCAGGGCAGCGGCGCTAAAGTTGGTTAACTAATCGAATCGTACATACTAAGTTCATAGTGTAAGACTGTGCGGAGCTATTGCTTCTGACTGGGCTGATTTTGTGTAGAACAGCTTGTAGCTTTTATTTCTTAAATAGACGTGTGAACTGCAGTGCTGTCTAGACGAGTGCGGTTGGTTGGTTAGTGTAACCTGACCATAGTCAAAAGATATTACTAGCGCCATTATTTTATCGACTAGTGGTGTTGATAATACGTAACGGTTTTCGTTTCAACGTGATCAGAGCCCAAGTAAAAGTGGCACTGGTACTCGTTGTAATTCTGAGTTGTATAGACGATCTCGATGTTGCAATTACACCTGCTTTTTTTTGTGTGCATAAATTTTTAACATGGCACATTAAAATGTTTCTTACTCTGATTATTAGATGGCACCACTAGTAAAATTAAATTCAATTTTAAGATTTTACGTGTAAAAATTACCTACTGTGTGTTTTTAAGAGTCATGTGATACGCTGGGAATTGTTATCGAGTGCCCCGAGTTATGCTTAGGACGTTTAAGAGTGATAGTGTTTCTAGTAGAAGTTGTTTAACTCGATTACCAGACGTAGAAGAAAATGATTGAGTTATCATCGTAGTGCTTTACGATAATCAGTTTTAGAGATTTTAATTGTCATTGTAGGTAGGACTAGGTTAGTGATCGTTAGTGATGATTGTATGCTAAAGCTTATTCTCATTAAATAGGTACTTTGTTAGTCTTTGTGACAATTTTGTGGTACCCACGTTACCGTCAATGTTGATTTGCATAAATTGGATAAGCCGTTTGTGCGGCTGCATGTTTAGCCATGCGTTGCCATTGTTTGGACCGGTAAAGTGTCTTTCTGGTTGGTCAAGTTTACCCTTGAGCTTTTGTCACAGCCGTTAGTGCATTGTCATAGTATCACAAACGTTGTCCATCGTCTTGAACGCGTAAGGTCCGTTGCTGTATTGCTAATGATTAGGTTAGGTTATGCTTCGTATTTAACCTATCCATGACAAAATTATGACGCTGAAAAGACTGATTGGATACCTTGGTAGTAAACTTAACATCTAAACTATCATGCAGCCTAGTAAGATTTTCTTATAGTCTGCTATGTGATAAGGTAAAACCAAAGTAACATGACCAACAAGACTAAGTACTTTAAGATTACTTTGTTAAACGCTCGAAATGATTATACGGGTGGTGTTGTGTAACCGGATGGTGGTTGTAATGAGTTTCCTATTATTTTAACGAGTATGCGTGTTGTTCAACATATCAGCTTCGAGAGAAATAATTAGTTGTGGTTTTCATTAAAACCTGTCATGATTTTGTTTAGAGTAGCTTTATTCCGCACCGACTTGGGTCAGGAATAGCCGAACGACTAGAATGAGTGTTGTGCAATAATTTTCTTTTATTCCTAGAGCGAAGTACATTAAAGTGTGGTCGTTGATCGCAATCACGGATACCCTGCTACTCAAGTAGCTCTTATTTGATTTTTGATCGCTAAAATTACCTACCTCTGGTTTCTGTGTCGTATGACAAGAGCATGTTGCGAGAATCTGAATGTGCTCCTGGACTGACGATTGCTTATTTCGGAACTGTAGTCTTTGCCTCTATGTAGCCAAAGGAAATCAGTTTGTCCGAAAGTAGCTTATCGGTTCTCGCCATGTTCGCACTTGGTTTTAGTTTTTGTCAGTGGTCAAATCCAGTTTTGACATAGCTCATTGAGAGTATGGACGGGAGTTACGTTCCGCGGTTGTGAAGTAGTAAATGAATTTGATAATCGCCTAAAATTTACGAAGTGCGGACGTTGAATTAGTCTGAAACAACGGATACTCTATTTAGTGGGTATACAATGAGACGAATCTTTGAAATACTAATGGTAGATTTATTTCCTTTTTGGATAATCCTGGTGGCTAGCGCGGCCTGATGGCCGGCGCGGCCTGGTAGCTGGCGCGGCATGGTGGCCGGCGCGGCATGGTGGCCGGCGCGGCATGGTGGCCGGCGCGGCATGGTGGCTGGCGCAGTCTGGCGACCGGCACGGGTTGGCGGCCGGCGCAGCCTGGCAGCCGGCGCGGCCTGGTTTCGAGTGTGGCTTGGTGGCCAGCATAGCCCGTGTGTCGCGCGGCCCGTGTGTGTCGCGAGGCCCTTGTGTGTCGCGCGGCCCTTGTGTGCCGCGCGTCCCGTGTGTGTCGCGCGGCCCGTGTGTGTCGCGCGGCCCGTGTGTGTCGCGCGGCCCGTGTGTGGCACGCGGCCCGTGTGTGGCGCGCGGCCCTTGTGTGGCGCGGGGCCTGTATGTGGCTCTGAGAAGCTTGGTAAATGGTATAACTAAAGCCTACCTGGCCGAAACTGGCAATGAAAGTGAAGGTAGTTTATTAAAGGAGTTTGCTTAGAAGGTTTAGAATCCAAAGACCTTAGCTTTAATTTTTTGGTTAACTTGGTTTGAAATATCTTAAAGGCCCATTTGAGGTCACAGAAGTTCTTTACGATGATCATTATAATCGCAAAGCCCTTAATTCTAAGCGTAACTGTACGTACGCACTCTGCATGTTGAGAAAAATGCCTGAAGTTCAAAGTACAACTGACGAAATTGAGGTAGAACAAAATAGTTCAAATATTGAAGAAAGTGTTTAAGTTTACATGATGATCGGATCGGATCGTGCCAGAGGCTGACGTGTAGCCGTAGCTCGGTAGAAATCGGCGTCTACTAAGTAGTCCGTGAGTAGGCGGTATTGCAGTCGGCCCTGGCTGAGGTCGGGTTTCAGTCGCGTTCCCATGTGGGTTTCGCAAAAAAAGCGGAGTAACTGGAGGTAACTGGGCTATGCATAGCCATGATCACATGTAGGGCTTAAATATTATGGTTTACTAGGTTTGAAAAACAAAATATCTTGAGAGATACAGCGATAGTGAAATGTCAGTTTTACTTTGAGTTCCTGATTACCTGACTGATTAAACTCGATGTTGATAGAGTAGGTTTGTATTCGTAGTTCTTGTCACTCTTATATGCCCCTGGTTAAGGGATGCCGCTGGTTAAGTGATGCCCCTGGTTGAAGGGAAGCCCCTGGTTAAGGGATGCCCCTGGTTAAGGGATGCCGCTGGTTAAGTGATGCCCCTGGTGAAGGGAAGCCCCTGGTTAAGGGATGCCCCTGGTTAAGGGATGCCGCTGGTTAAGTGATGCCCCTGGTTAAGGGAAGCCCCTGGTTAAGGGATGCCCCTGGTTAAGGGATGCCGCTGGTTAAGTGATGCCTCTGGTTAAGGGATGCCCCTGGTTAAGGGATGCCGCTGGCTAAGTGATGCCCCTGGTTAACATTTTCACGGACAGTAAACGAGACACAATTGAAGTTTTATTGTTATCACGTCTATAGGCGTTTACTGTCCTTAAAAGTGTTAAGGGATGCTAGGTGAACACTTACACGAGGACGTGTAAGGCGCAGGACGGCCGTGTCGCAACGCGTAACGTACATACTTACCAAGATGTTACCTAAACTGAGCACTAGATGTCGCTCGTGAACGTGCGTGTGACATAATCAGCCTGTCACTTGTCAAGTTCGTGAAACGTCAATGTCAATGTCATTCGTGAGCACATTCGGCCTGTCATTTGTCAAAGTGCAGAGGCGATGTCGATTAAGTCGGTCAGTTGAGTCGAGACGTGCAAGCGAGAGTGAGCTCACGAAAGGCATCCGTTTCCATCCGATTAGTTTGTGAATAATTGTGATTGGTGATATTCTTAAATCATTAAAGAAGACATTTACTATCCATCTGTGGTGTTATTTCGTATCCCCACAAGATGCAAGAGGAGAATAACCGTGTACCAGATGACTGCAACTTTATGGGTTCCCCGTCATACTTATTAATTCCTTACTTTTGAACTAATTTTAGTTACCGTATGCTTGCGGTTCGCTATCTATTATTAACCTTTCCAAGTACGAGTATTGTCGATATTTAATATGGCTTATTTCAAAACAGTGACGAATTTAAAGCACCTCTCGTAGGCAAGTCATTTGATATACCTAATACAATCTAGAAAAAATATTATGAAACTTTCCAGCCAAATAAATAGATGCGATACAAAGATGCTTCATTTGTTTAAATATAGTTGATATGATAATTATTGTGCTGATAAGGCTAGAAAACTCGGGACCGTTATAATATAAACACTATAAATATCGTTTAGTTCAATCTGAAAAAATGTGGTGAATTGCTTTATCACTGTAGTTTTTTAGGGTTCCGTAGTCCACAAGGAACCCTTATAGTTTCGTCATGTCCGTCCGTCTATCCGTCCGCAGCCTAGCTCAAAGACGCCTGGTGCTAGAGAGCTGATATTTGACATGAATATAGACATACGATATTGCAACAAAACTGTAGAACTGTAAAACTATCACGACTAAGTAGACATCACTAGTTTACGAGTAATCGTCGTTTAACTTATAAGTACCTATTTCTGTGAGTTTACATTGGGAGCGCTGGCTTAATCATAAAGATATACGTACTTTGGTATGTAATGTACTACGGGGTAAAATGTGGGCCCGTTTTTAGTCCCATGTGAAACAGAAGTTATTATCAATAATGGCCATTATGTGCCACTACGGAACCCTACATTGCGTAAACGTTTCCCAGATCGCTAGAGTATTTTAGGAAATCCCTTTATAGTGCATCTCTAGAAGCATACATAGATAGGTACATAGGTACCTTTCAGACCACATAAACCCTACGTGGGTTTACCCATAACTATAATATAGGTACTTAATTATAATAATATTATACCGTTTGTCATACTACGAGCACAGTCTAATAATATTTATACTGTGCTACGAGTATGTGTTCTAAATTATCTTCATATCAGTTACGTATTTATTGATTATCAAAAAATATATAGAAGTGAGAAGAGGCCCGTGCCCAGCAGTGGTACAGTTTATATATAGGGCTAATGATATATAATTATAGAAGTACTTAAACATGATGCATTTATTTACGATATGGTCACAACGGCGGTTCACAAAGATTTCAAAACAGGGATCGTTCGAAAAAACAACATACAACATTACTTGGAATTATTTTTCAACATTTCGATGCATGGTTTAATTAAAACTGTTAATCACAATTAAGTAGATATGACGAATGTTACATTTCCAAGTGTTTTAATAACAAGATGAATTAATATAACGTAATTCCCAATTTATACCTATTTTATTACCTACACTTGCAGTACAGCTAGACAACCGGTTACATTAGACTTGTTGCAGAAATGTATATAAACAAGTAACAGTTTTTGTATTGTCTCCGAGTGACCTGTTTTACCAAGGGAGTCTAGGTCACTAGACTCTATATTATTATCAATCAAGTCTGAATCAGATAGATTTGGATCTCTATACAGATTAGGTAATCTAGACTCTAAACAACAATTTAACTTTAGTTGTTGGCATATCTAGAATTTAACCCAATTGATAAAAACTATGAATTTGAAATACTCGAAAGACAAAAGATACGAAGTAGTACCAATAAAATTCTTAGACAATGTAGACGTGATCGACAGAAAAAAGTTTTGCTCTACAATCTATTTACTTGAATTCTTTGATTAGCAAAGATAATAGATTCCGTCATTGAAGTAAAGAATCCTTGGTAGAGAACTAGAGACGCTGATCTCGACATTCAGTGATTCAGTTTTTGACTAACCTTTGTGGCGTGTTGACTGGTATTATGTTGCTTCATTATAATGTACTATTCGTGTTACTATGTAAGGCTAATTATTATTCTGCATTAGATTTTTATTTTATAGTTACAGTTATTATTCAATAAATAAATATAATATTTGTAGTGGGAGTATCCTGTCATCTCATATTGATAAAGCCTCCGGGGAAGCAATTATTTTTAAGTCGGAATGTTGTCACGGAATCTGATGAGTTTGAGGGAGGTGTTTTGGTCAACGAAAAGGGAGTTATTGAATCTGTACTGAAAAAGTCATCTATCGATTCGCTCCTGCAGTCTGAAATTAGCTGGAATTTGGAGGTGAGTAAAGTGATATACTTGAGCAAAATTCTGGCCTGTAACACGTCTTTAGGCGAGTAGTCTGTTGAAGTTTGACTTAGATTTCTTAGCCGGAATAACTTTAACATTACCTGATAAATATATTAACGTAACTCGTAATTAGATTGTTAGTTTTTCTAATCTAATAATAAATCTGAAATGTAAATAAGTAACTGAATATATCTAAATTATTATATGTAATGTAGTGCCGTCATTATAGTCCAAGCGTTATCCTGGATGCATCTAAGAGAGATTCTTGACTTAGAGCCTGGGGCCTGCTTGCTGAATGTGATATCTCTTTTATCGTAGTTTTCTCAAATAATTTGTTTTGTCAATATTGTAGTGATATCAATTTATCATTGATAATACAATTTCTTTTTGCCTGTATGGCGTAAAATAAGTACATATTATTGTGTTGTTAAGTTGTACCTAACATGGTAAATTATCTAACAGCCTTTCTTAGTCCACTGCTGGACTTAAAAGTGACTCCTAACCTTTTCCACTCCATTTTGCTACGCAGTAGCAATATGAGTCCATTTGATGATTTGGCATACTATACCACTCAGAAATTTATGTAGGTATAGGTATTAATTTCTGTTCTATACGACATTTGCCAGACGCTTTGGTTTGATTTTGAGTTTTGCATCTCTTCGGAATGGTACTATAAGATATCTGACGATATACAGACGTCTAAATACAGCTTTGACGAGAGACACAAATCAATTGTGATGTATGGTAATTATAATTAGTTCTGGTAGTTATTACTGTCGTGAATCACTTTGTATCAATGTTACCATTGCCATAAAACAACAAATTATATCCCTCTTATTATCAGGTCTATTAATATTGCATTGCCAGCTTTTTCTAATACCGGAAAGTGATACTTTATACTAGCAATATTATCCACGGTTACCGTAACCTTCTACCTATAAAATGAAACGTTTTTATGGTTGCGTTCTGTGCGATAGCGCTACGATTGCTCCGAAGCGACACAACCCATTCTTTTTTAGTTTTTTATCTTATTCATTCTCATACATGCATTGAACAGACGGCGATGTGATTTAACCGATCCGATCGCTTATAATTGCCCGTATTATAGGTTCGATTCACGGGCAGTGCAAATTGAGCTATACAGAGCTGAAAGAGTCCCAGTGCACCTTTATATAATACACACAAGACTTCGCCCGCGCCTCTGCTCGTTTCAATTATACACCTTCCTCTGGAAATACATTTAGGTATGTAATGGCGAAATCGTACAAGAATCTGTTCTGTACCTAGTTTTGAGCTCATCGCGTTCAAACAGACAAGTCGTGGCAGGGACTTTGTTTTAAAATATGTATAGATTGCCTTAATTTGGTGTGGTTAACTACATAATTTGATTCTGTACTTATCTTTCTTTTAGATAATCGATGGTGGCGACTGGGCTCTTTTGGCTGGAGGGATTGATTCTCACGTTCACGTCAACGAACCTGGTAGAACGTCATGGGAGGGGTACGTGACAGCCACGCTAGCTGCGGCGGCCGGTGGGATCACCACAATCATCGATATGCCTCTGTAAGTATCAGAAATCAGAAGATGCTCAAGGTTACACGTGTCAATATGATCACAAAAAACTTTAATTAAAAAAATACTAAGTGAGGAGCGGCAATTTAAAATTTTCAAATAGGTAGGTGTCTCATATTAAATAAATATATTCAATTTTAATTACTTGCGGCCGTATTTCACAGGCAACTATAATAAAACTATAAATAGGTATATAAAGCTGAAGAGTTTGTTTGTTTGTTTCTTTGTTTGTTGGCTTGAACGCGCTAATTTCAGAAACTACTGGTCCGATTTGAAAAATTCTTTCAGTGTTAGATAGCCCATTTATCGAGGAAGGCTATAGGTTATATAACATCACGCTATAAGCCACGGGAGCGAAGCAGTAGCCTTAAATAACGCGGGTGTTACCGCGGGCATCATCTAGTTTGTTTATAAAAACTATTACGTCTTTTATTTTAATTATGAGCGCAGAAATCTTGCAGTCATATCATCTTAGGCTAACAAAGTTACAGTATGAAAAATGTATGTGAAGTTATTCCTGATAGTATGTAATCAATTATATTTACTCCCGAAAACGTGTGTTTAATTTTATTAAGTACATAAATTATGTTTAAGTTCATCGCTATTGTCATACCAAATATGTATTCGTCGCAAGGGAAATAGAGTCGACAAACGGTGAAAATTTTTTTCACTTGAGTACAGATTCAAAGCTTATGTAAATCTAAATATGTAAGGAAATACTACGTTAACACA
This sequence comes from Euclidia mi, assembly GCA_944739405.2. Classification (NCBI taxonomy): domain Eukaryota; kingdom Metazoa; phylum Arthropoda; class Insecta; order Lepidoptera; family Erebidae; genus Euclidia; species Euclidia mi. The sequence goes on from OX123198.2 coordinate 27,302,358, forward strand.
AATACTAAATTACACCATACTGTTTCCGCTTTATAGATAGTTAAGAATATTGAAACAAGGTCTGGATAATATTGTAGGTCCTGTATATTTATTATGAGCATGAGCACTAATCTCAGGATATACGGTTGGATATGTGAACAAATTTTTGTGCGATCGATTTCCCATTTATATGGAGGAAGGCTGTAACGTTACGCTATATGCCACGGGTGCGGAGCAGTAGTACATAACGCGGGCTCAGCTGGTAAAGTATGGGGGTAGGTATTATCATTTGCTACGACAAAAACGTTTGTCTCGTGATTCATTACATACAAAGACAGTTTTTTACGATAATGCAACAACATAAAAACTTAGCATAATGCGTCTTTAACTCTCAAGTTTGTATTTTTACTATTACAGAAACTCAATACCTCCTACAACGACTCGTGAAAACTTGAAAATTAAAGCAAATATTGCTAAGGAGGAAGTTTACGTGGATGTAGGCTTTTGGGGAGGTGTTGTTCCCGGGAATGGAGTAAGTACCTATAACAAAGCATAACTTCACGCTTTAATCTCCGAAGGGGTAGGCCGAGGTATATTACACACCCACACTTCGCCAGTTACCTATATGCTGGCATAATAGTAGGAGTTATCTTTATCTTCGTGGCGGAGCGGATCCAAGAATTTTTCGCGGTGAAAGGAGATTTTTATAAGAGGAAAGTAATCGAAAGTCTTGTAACATGGAAGGACTCATCGTTATCTAGCATGCATAATTTTCATGCTAGATAACCTTTACTATAGGTGGATCGATATAAATCTTGCTGTATATTGTTTATGGCGTGGCATTGTCACTTATATTAAAGCTTATCTCAAGTCTCAAGATAAACAGGTATAGCCAAAGAAAATATTGCATAATAGTACGGCTTTTACAAAAACTGTCATAAATTATTTTTGAGATTTAAATAAGCGATTTGACAAATTCTCAATGTTATTCACAGGAAGAATTAGCAGGTATGGTGAAGGATGGAGTCGTCGGATTCAAATGTTTCTTGATCAACAGTGGCGTGTCGGAGTTTCCGTACGTGAGCGTAAACGATTTAGACGAAGCCTTTTCTTACCTTAATGGAACAGGAACAGTCTTAGCTGTAAGTATCGCTTGATTTATCACAAATTATACTATAATATTTCTGAATAGCCTTCAAATATTTTCCTGATTGTTTTTACAGTTTCACGCAGAAGTAGATGTTGGCATTGAAAGCTGTGAAGGTACATCATGTCCAGGTAAAAAAATATAATAACAATAATTTACCTGTTTCTATTGTAGGTAATAATTAATTACTTTCTTCTATTGATTCAAAAGCAACAGATACAGAAATAGATCCACCGTGACCCTTGCATTGAACTACGGCGTTTAACTAAACGGGTATTAGGTATTATATTCGAATCAACACGGCGATAATGGGTTCTTATGGTTAATGAAATTGTTGCCTTTATGAAGTATAAGAAACCAAGCTGGGTTAGGCTTATTAGATTTTGTGTGACCCTAAACTTTTAAGCGTGCTGTCATTATTCGATAATATGATAATTATATTTTGTATCAAATTGCTTAACTTAGCTGACATTAGTTTTAAAGTTGTAATCGTAGGGTTGAATGCTGTTATGGGTTATGTGGGTACAATACTCATTGAGCTAAAGCCGACTTCCCACTAGACCGGCGCCAACCGCTCCTTTGAAGTTACCCGATTCATACATACATACATAGTCTCACGCCTATATCCCCGAAGAGGTAGGCAGAGGTATATTGCTACACCCACTTTTCGCCAGATTTATTTTAGTCCCACGTAATAGGTAGGGGGCGAGCCTATTGCCGTACCGGGCACATTACCAGACTCCGTGCTGCTACTGAGAATTTCCTAACGGAAAAACCCAATAACACTTTACCTTTTACTTTACGTTACCCGATTCATGGGATACCTCCCATGAATCGGTAAACTTTAAAGGTGCAGTTAATCTTAAAAGTTTTGTTCTGGTACGATATGATATGACAAAATATTTTTGTGTTGGACTTAACCTTCCTACAGGGGGCTTATAGAGGAAGAGTATATAACATCAAACGATGAGCCACGGATGTGTAGTAGTCATAAATAACGCGGGTGTAACCGCGAGCTCATATGCTAGGAAATCGTTTATTGTAGAGTACCTACTAGAACAGTTACGGTAGACAATCCTTTGTAAATTATTGGCTGGATGACTTTGTATGAAGAACAAAACAACAAGCACATCGTCACAGATAATATAATACATCGTTACAGATAATGTAATGCTACTAGCAATACTTAGGTACAGGAAAAGAAGTGGCGATAAAATATCTCTATATTTAAACTGACATGTAGAATTGTACAATCGGCTACATAAGTCCATACATGACTATGAATGGTTATATTTTATTGTCCCCACTGATTATCATTCTCAATATCTTGTAGGGTTTTGAGACAAACAAAACATACCAAAATAATAATTAATTAATTAAGAAGACCAATCGAGGAGTTTTAATTCACAAAGATTTTGATCTGGATAACTCTACTTCTGTAGTTGACTGTACCTATTGGTTACGTGACTTCGAATACTATTTATCATTCTAATAGATAATGTAGGTACCTATATTATTTAGTTTTTGTATTTAGGAGCATAATTATACGTCTGCCGTGATATAGTCGTTATGTACCCTGATTGTGGTTCTAGGCTATAAGTTCGTAACTGTTATAATCGCTTTGTAAAAAACGAAACTTCATATTTTAAGATTCTATGAAAATTACCTAAGAGAACAGAGCAACTAAATTCGATTCATCATTAAGTATAAATAATTGCTGAAGATCATAGTCGGTAAAGCATTGCTTTAGCGTTGTTAGCCGACAAGTTTCACTTTGAAGGTAAGATATACCTACCTACACGTACCACAAACTTGATAATAAGGATTACGACGCTTTTGGATACCGCCTGTCTTTAATTCTTCTCGCAAAATCATAATATCCGTATTGAGTCATACTTAGTGCGAAACCTCATTAAGGCTTAGATAATATTTACTGAAATGACATAGAGCATCACAAAATTATCGCACTTGCCTACTACTAATGAATTTTAATATCATGACCGGTTTTTTTTTATTGTTTTAGATCCAGTTTTGTACGAAACGTACCTCGCAAGTCGACCCGATATTATGGAAATGGAAGCGGTATCTCTCATCGCCTCTCAAGTAGCTAAAACTGAGTAAGGAATACTATTAATTATTATATAACACGGTACCTATACCTACCTTTGCACTTTATATAATACTCTATTCCAATATAACGATCACCCGCAATTTATTGCCCATTGTAGAGCAGCAATGGTCATGACGTTGGACTGACTTGTTGAGTCAAAATTATAGAATACAGCTATTTTAGACTTTATTTTTCGGCATTAGTGCTCATTTTATAACACTGGCGACAAGCAACTAAAGGCTATCATATAAAATCGGCAGACAATCTCACCGAGACGTATAAATAAGACTAAATAGGTACCAGTGTTTATTACGAACATCGAAATATACGTACTTAGGTACACAGATACACATAAAAAAGCTGTCAAAAACAGAGGGGTGTGTCGCCTGCTAGGAACGTTTAGTTGGTTTAGTCAAGGAATTCAATTTGGCGCCTTAAAGAGTCTCTAATGATTTCCGATTAATGTGATTATCATAAATAGCGTAATGACGTGTTGGAAATGCTTAGAAGCATTTTTCACTCTGACCTACTTGTTGTCCTTACTTTCTATGACTTGGCGTTACTCTGAAACCGAGACTGAAAATTAATATTTCATTAGAATACAAATCTAGTATTGTACCTAACCCAGTTTCTGAGACAACTGACGTCAGCTTAGAAGACACCCATGCTTACTTTCGTAGACGCTGACTCTGAAACGCCGGGTTTGTTCCCAGAACGGACGAAGTGTTATTGAATTTTCGGCAATAACATTCTGCGCCGCACGGATGATAATAATAATATACACCTTCTATATTGTATATCAATGTCTATTGACAAGAGTCACAAAGAGACAGATTACAAACAGCTATCGAAAAGTGCAAGATTGTAACATCGCTAGCTTAAACAAATGTGTTATACATTATAACTTATAATGTTTAAAAACATTGATCATACATTGATAATCCAATTATACATATAGAAATATCTAAAAACACCTAGGTACATCTGATCAAAGTATAATTGTAGGTCTTTAATTTAGCCAAAATTAGTGCCCATTCTGCCCGATCCCGTGGGAATTTCGAGAAAAGCCTTCTTTTTTTTATGAAATACTAGAGGATGCCCGCGGTTACACCCGCGTTTTTAAAGGCTACTGCACCGTTCCCGTCGCTCACAGCGTGATGTTATAAAGCCTATAGCCTTCCTCGACAAATAGGCTATCTAACAGTGAAAGAACTTTGCAAATCGGGTCAGTAGTTCCTGAGATTAGCGCGTTCAACCAAACAAACAAACTTTTCAGCTTTATATATTAGTATAAGATACGGTAAACGAACAGACAGATCGCCTGATGGAATGCGATTACCGCCACCCGTGGACACAAGCAACACCAGAGGAGTCACAAGTTGTCGCCCTTTGGGTTGGGAAATTAATGGAATAGAAGTGGGGTAAGGGAGAAGGAATAGGCGATGGGCCTCCAGCACTCTCACTCACCAGTATCACCGCCACGTAGTCTTCACTGTTTTTACTGCGCCATTAATTGTCAGATCTCAGGATCACCCTCTTTCGAGCTATCGAGCGATAGGAGCAGGCAATGCAATATACCTACTTGTGTGACAATCGATTTTAAACTTTCGCGATTTGTATACATCATACAAAATAAATTAGCGGGTCTTAATCGCGTACAATTAATTTATTTAAGGTATAAATACCTATTTGTTTCCGACCTTTCGCTCGTCTTGCACCGAGCGTGGTCGCGTGGTCGCGGAGAGACTGATGAGAGCTCAGTGCCACGGTAATAATATCTCACAGTATTGTAACTCCATACAAACGCACGAAACTCGAGTTATACCTACGTGCCTCGAGCAGAGTACCCATTAAGACTGAGCGTAGAGTACCCACAGCCGCGGTCGCTCGTGCCGCAGCTCGCACCGTGTCGCAGTGACGAACAGACGGTGATGATTTTTGTACCAGTGTTCTGATATTCAAATAATTATTATGGCGAAGACGAATAGATTATATTGTGCTGTTTTTGGTTGTTTAAATTCTTCGATAACTCACCCAACTATAAGATTTTTTAAATTACCTGTAAACTCTGTAAGGTAAGACTATTAATACAATGTTTTTTTTTACAAATTACGATGGTTGCTGCTATATAGTTCTAGTATTATACTACTACCTTATTTTAAATGAAAACTACGCTTTTCACACCTACCTTCTGACACGGTAATTAACTTTAGCGTGATAAAGTCGTAATTTGATTAGCTTAATCTATTAGTATGTTTATTATTTTTAAAACATATTGCGGTTATAACGTATACCTACTAGCAGGACACTTTTACCTGCGTTATGGACAATGTATTATTTCATTGTTGTCTATGATTAGTAATACCTACAGGGTAATTTTCAAAATGGAAGCCAATGGAAATCTGCCTATTACATAACCAATAGGTAATTTCTTAGGGTACTTACTTAACTAAGTACGTCATTTTTCGCTTAATTTTAAAGCACTCCGAGCTATAGGTTTTTGGAAATACATATTGAATTAAACGTAATATCGTTATGAAATTAAAATGATAAGGTAGATTTTATGTAGTGTTATCGAACCAGTTGGCAATGAATAGATATTACTGTAAGTAGCGCATACGCAATTAGATGGTTGACGTTAAGTAATGTTCAAAGCGGTTGGACATCGGATGGGTGACCAAATAACTGATATTTCGAGTTGCTCTGTGCTGTTAGTAATAGGGACGTTAATTTACGATGAAAAGTTATAATTATACTCGTCAGTTATTAAGGACGTAAGTACTTGCATTTTGGCTCAGTAGGTAGGTGTTGAAGTAAAAATTTAAGTTTTGTAACCTACGGCGACTGCAGTTTACTATTTCATTTATTCGATTTTCATTTGATTGAATAAAAATATAAGTAATATGAACAATCACAAAACCAGAAAAAACGTCAAGTAGGTAGATGTAATTAAAATACTTGAGGCGGGCAGCCCTACCGCTGGTTTGCGTACGGCGCGTCTGTAGGTATATAACTCACGAAGACGGCCGAGTTACAATACTGTTAGATTATATTACCGTGTCAGTGCCGTTTTGTGGAAGTGCGGGTTTCGGCACCTACCCTCACTTGGTCTTTATTTAAGTTCGCACTGTCATATGGGTACTTATACCTTAAATAAATTAATTGTACGCGATTAAGACCCGCTAATTTATTTTGTATGATACCTATGTGACATTACGTCAGAAGTATCAGGACTCTTTCCTTCCCCCATTTTAAGAAAAAGAGACGCGATGAATCCTCTTCTCCCTAAATCTTAGTCTTATGAAATTAAAAGATGGTGCCCAAGCGGCTCTAGGTTGTGTGTTACTGTAAAGTTTAACGCGATACGACTTATAACAATTGCATGTAGGGTAGACCGGGGACAATTGTACCATTTTGCCTTTGGCGTTGAATTGCTAGTTGTTTTTTGATATTTATTAAATAGTGTTAATACTCAACGATAGCTATTTTAATTAGCTAGAGGATAGAACTATTTTTATGGCTATAGAAACAGTATAACCATATTATTTTTGTCATTGAACAGAATTCGGAAATTGGTACAATTGTACCCCATAACGGGGTAAATTGTACCAAAGATTTGAGGAAATAAAACACTGTCTTTAAGCAAAGAAATGTTTTTCTAATTATCGCTTTAAATCGGCGGTACAAACTTTTATATAAATAAAATTAAAAAACAAAACAATTTACACAAATAACTGAAAAAAACTTTCGTTGACTTGAAAAACATAAAACATATTTTTTTCATCTTTAGCAACAAATTCTATAGTAAGGCCTTTAAAACATGGTTAATTAAGTCATAGAAGCCACTATGTAGCTGTTATAATTGTGGTGAACTACAAAAAAACACGCAAATAATCAATTATCATAAAGTATGGAATGGGACATGGAACAATTGTCCCCTTGGTACAACTATCCCCTGGTGCAATAGGCTAGTGCATGTTTTTCAGAAATTGGCTAATATTTTTCCTTATATTATTATACTCAAAATATAAATATTTGGACTGAAAAAAAATCTATTCATTTACCCCACGACCACGGTTGATGTAACTCAACCGAAAAGTCGGGTAATATGTATTTAATCTCCTACCTTTTAAAAATTTTGTCCCGTATAAATAAATAAGAAGACTTACATAATTTAACGGCCTTATGTGGTCAATTGTACCACGGGGGCAGTTGTACCGGTACAACCATACCCAAAAAATTGTAACAATTGTCCCCTCAGGGTCATTTTGACAGAAAAGGTAAATTACTTGTGAATACGAGCTCTATATGACACAAAAACTATGAAATAATAATAAGTAATAGAAAATACATTGCTGTTAATTATACTAAGCATTTAAACTATCACATAACTAAAAAATATTACAACAAAAATGTTACTTTTGATGCGCAGAAATTTCCTCTTGCCGCCACACATGCCCGCTTCGTCCCGCTTTCGCGCGAGACTGGCGATGGCGGTTGAGAGGCCCGCGTTCGGGGGCGCGCTTGATTCAGACTCACACAACAGTACGACGCTTAGTTTAGAAGATATTTGCGATGGTTCAATCGTCCCCTGGTACAATTGTACCCGGTCTACCCTACTTCTGCTGTTTTACTAGTGTCATAAATTTGTCTGAAATAAAAGAATGAAAATATCTAATTTTCTAATGAACTTGAACAATGAACTGTCACACTCCGCAGTGTTCACGTCCACGTAGTTCACGTATCGTCTGCGGCAGTGGTGCCTATCCTTGAAGCCGCCAGGGAAGAGAGGATAAAGAGTGGCTACCGGGGCTGGCGCGGTGGAGTCACCGGTGAAACCTGCAACCACTACCTCTCCATCAGCTCGGAGCAGATCCCGCCCGGACACACCGAGTTCAAATGCGCGCCACCTATAAGAAATAATACCAACAGGGTAAGTTAAGCATTATTGGCATCCACTTGAAAAATGTGTCTGAAACTTTATTCTACGTTCCACATTCCACATAATGTCTGGTGAAATGTCTTAATGTTTTTTAATTTCGGTGTCGGGTGGGTCAATATCCAACCGACCAGTAGGTAAGCGGCAAGCAGTGCTCTCTGAGCAGTAAACTTTTGGGAAACACATACATATAAGCCATTCTTATTGTAGGTAGTAGAGCCTTGCTGATTTCAGCATGAATGGGCCGGCTCGACCGGGGAAGTACTACCCTCTCACAGAAAATCGACGTAAAGTAACAGTACTTACCTAAACTGTTGCGTTTCGTTCGGTGAGTGAGAGTGCCGGAGGCTCTATCCCCTATCCCTTCTCCCTGATCCCACTCCTCATCCTATCCATTTTCCAAACCCCAAGGGGCGGCAACGCACTTGTGAGTCTTGTGACTCCTGTGGTGTTGCTTGTGTATATGGGCGGCGGTAATTGCTTACCATCAGGCAATCCGTCTGCTCGTTTGCCACCTATTACCATATAAATAAATATAAAAAAAGGGAAAGAAGGAGATGATGTGCTAATCAAAACTACGAAAGGCGAAAAGTTGTCTGAATTGGTCAATTTAAGGCTTCCAGTCACCTTCATACTATTTTTCTCAGACTCCATATTTCTTCATGCACGTAGGTACGCGAACAATGCATGAATTATTGAAATGTTTATTAAAACGATCCACACCAGTAGCATAGATTAGATAATGTGTATCTACTACATATAGGGTTGCCAGATACGGCCGTATCATTTCCGGGACAATTACACCCCCCCCCCCCCCTGCATTGGAGTAGTATTTTAAAAAGTAACTTAGAAATAGATCTTTTATACATAGATAATAATGCGGGTCGGGACTTTCGAGATTTTTTTAATACTTGGAAATGATTGGTTTGACTTTTGCAACTGGAGTATCGTAACTTTGTGAAAAAACTAATATTTTCGAATTCCGGGACGGCAACGTAAAATTACTGGACACGGGACAACACGCCTAATTCCGGGACAATCCCGGAAATCCCGGAGAACTGGCAACCCTAACTACATAAGTACATTTGGATACGAACTGTACACGTAGTAGTTTTTTACCTGAGGAACATGCTATAAAATTTTATGAATACAGATACCTAATATTAGACAATATGCTTAATGCCCGGTATACAAAATTAGGTTTACAATATTTTCACTCTAAACCCTCAAAATAAATTCTTTTTTGAAACGCAGTCAACTAAAGTAGTTAGGTACATTTGATATATTACAGCAAAAGTTATGGGAATACATCAGAGATGGCAGATTGGACTTAATTACATCTGACCATTCGCCCAGCGTCGCTGAGCTCAAAAACTCAAACTTCATGGAAGCCTGGGGAGGTGTATCATCTGTTCAATTTGGTAAGCAATAAATAGTTATGTTGGTTCTAACACTCAAATTTTGTAAGGATAGCCCGTAAGGTAAACGCACGTAATTCCGGCAGTGTCCCGGTACCCGGTAAATAGTCGGTTTTTATCATTTTGTAGGTTTCTACCAAAAAAATATTAAATTTTAAGAATTGCAATACATACTTGATATTATTTCGTATAATTATAATATTAGCGCCACTCAATAATTGTAATGGTTGCAAAACTATACTACAATGAAAGTATGGTGTGCGAAAATTTTGTGGAATTTCGAGGTTCTGTCACTAAACTACGAAGCTACCACATTGTATTGGTTTGCTTATCATATTGCTGCGGATAGTGGCACAGTGAGAGTGTTTATTTGTTTAAATATTTGAGTTAATAATCTAGCGATATAGTCACTAAGATGCGATAAATTTAATGAAATAGTAAGTATTTTGGCATATTACATTTACTGGGACTTAGAAACCCCTACATGACCCAGTACCCGGCAATATTATACTCTTTTTTACCGGATACTGGTACACAAGTTAACTTCTTACTACCCGTTGCACCGGAGCCCGTTACTGCACCTTAGTGCCTTGCAATTAGTCTCATTATCCTTTGAAACTGTAGTAGTGTAACAGTAGAGTATTATAATATTATATATTCTGCCTGATGCTGAGACGTACACCACCACTTGATTCTAAACCCTAACATATGAAAGGGCTTGATCAGTGGCGTAGCGTGGGTTTCTGCCGCCCGGGGCCGTTCGGCAATTCGCCGCCTCCTTTTTACCCCAATGCAATGTTTCCGCAAAAGTATAACGTTTTTCGGGTTTTGGTATGTTTGTATGTTTATTAGTATGTCCTTTAGTTCGGCTTTACACGCTGAACGGCTTAAAGAATAAAAAAAGAAATGTTGTCATTTGATTCGTCTCATTTGCTCGAATATCATAGAGCATACAGTAATTTTACGACATAATGTGGCAGCTCTCAGCGGTGTTAATGGGTCGCGTAAGGAGTGGCCTCCCAGAGCTCAGACACGCAGTGCAGGTGCTCGGGCAAGAAGGGCATATCAGCAAGTGATCCATTGTCTGCTCCAGCTCACCACATTCACATGGGGCAAGGTCAATTCAAGTAGCCGAATATTATACAGGTCTCATATAGCTGAAACCATTGACACGAAGAAGAAGAATGAGTCGCGCACGGCAGCGCGGCGGCTGTTTCTCAGCTGCAATATAAGTATAGCTTAGTCTAGGCCTAGACGGCTTAAAGGATTTTAATAAGTTAAATGTCGATAAATTTCCGTCATCACTAGATGCTTTGTCGTTTTTAAGAGCCGACCAAACCTCGACATTCGGGAAGGCTTCGGTGTAGTGGGGCGTCCGTAGAGCACTGTGGTCGTCGGTCTGCCTGCGAAGTAAACAAGTGTCGATAAAACCTTTCAACGTCTTCGAGAATCTCGAACTTTGAGTTCACGATGCGGCCATCCTAGATTGTATTGTCGTTTGATTGGGTCGCCTAAACTGCAGAGCGAATACTTATGATCTCTGGGTTTTCTAGATCACAGCCTCGATGGCTCGAGTGTTAATGCGTCGTAGGTCCCATTGCGTAAGATTTCGTATTTGTCGTTTTACGGCCTGTCCTTCCGGCGAAGACAGTTGACAGGATGGCATCTCGCGTCTTTTCCTCATCGGTTCGAGAGTCTCGGCTGGCAGTTTAGACTACTTGTTTTTTCTCTATGTGGAGCAGATCTTTCGAGATGAATCTCCTAGTACCGTGACCACTGTGGCCGTCGGTGGGAGGAGCAACGTAAGTCTGAGGAGCAACGTAAGGCTTCATTGACTGGGCCCTTTCAATTCTGAGGTTTATATTAAGAGAGCCTCGTACTTGTCGGTGATAGCTTCAGGTGTTTATTGTATTGATCACCGTCTTTAAGTATGTGGTTTCAGTCCGTCTTGATTTGGCCACCACTGGCGTCTTGGCGTCCACTGCCTGTGAGGTTTCTTCTTACAAAAGGAGTTCATAGAAAAAGGTCCTCGGCTACGAGGTAGTTAACTAGCATTCGGCCATGATTCTCGTGCCCCACGCTGTGGCCTCCGATTTTCATTTCACCGCGTTCTTGTACTTCCACTTTCGCGTTGAAGTACAGAGCTTTGGTCTTACTAGGTATTGCCTTAACAGTGTCCTGGACTGAAAGCCGTGTGGTTGACGGCATAGAATACAAGTGTCACCACCCCCTATCTTCCCGTGGGTGTCGTAAGAGACGACTAAGGGATAACACGATGCAAATACCATCTTTGCGTAGAGACGGAAAACTCGACATCAAACCCTATACGACTGCCTCGTTGGTCTCGCGGCATAAATGTGCGCGTGGGATCGGGAGGTCCCGGGTTCGATTCCTGGGTCGGGCAGTGTTATTGGGTTTTTCTGTCACGAAATTCTCAGTAGCAGCACGGAGTCTGGAAATGTGCCCGGTACGACAATAGGTTCGCCCCTTATTACGTGGGACTAAAGTATATCTGGCGAAAAGTGGGTGTAGAAATACACCTCTGCCTACCCCTTTGGGGATAAAAGGCGTGACGATATATATGTATGTATGTAGTGTCCTGGACAGTCGTGGTACGTGGCCTCAGTCATCTCGTAAGGGTGAGTTGAGTTGCGCGCATATACTTGAATCATCACCTTTAGACCGCCCCTATGAGTAAGTTTACGGCGAGGTACGCTACCGACTTCCACAAACTGTTCCTCCTGACCAGGAGACCGACGCCACCCCAAGAGTAGGTCGCCTTCTCGATGGTAGCAAAAGTCAGCTGACTCTAGAGTTACCATGTCCTCTCCCTGTCATCGGACTTCTGATAACCGCAGTATGTGCCACAATATGTGACTTAATTCTACCTTGAGCTCGGCGAGGTGTTCTTTTACGGTAGATTTTGTTCGTTGACGCAAGACGCAAGGTATACTGTATAATTGACGACCGGTTGGCGCAGCGGGAGTGTAAGCGACTGCTACGCCGAAGGTCGCGGGTTCGATTCCCGCTCAAGTCAAACATTTGTGTGCATGAACATGGATGTTTGTCTTGGTCTGGGTGTTTCTATGTATAATATGTATGTATTTACAAAAAAAAAAAAAGTATATATGTATGTTTATCCATTATCTAGTACCCATAGTACAAGCTATGCTTAGTTTGGGACTAGATGGTGTTGTGTGAATGTGGTAGAATATTATTATTATTATTATTATTATTATTATTATAATTGATTTTGGTAGCCTGCCGTAGCCCCATAGTCTTACAGAACACATGCACTGCCATACCCGCCACCACGTTCTTGGCCGTAAATAACGAAGCTGCCGGGAATTGGGGCTGTTGCGTCCAAAAATTAGTAGAAGGCGTTTATGTGAAATAATAGGCTTTGATTTTAACGCAAATATCATAAATATTGGAGTCAAAGTTCAAATAGAGTATAGTTAAACCGCAGGTGTGACTATTGTCTTAGGAGACCTGTGCCTGCTTTCTTCCCTATTCAACTATAAAGATTATGTTATATTATTTTATCTGGCACGCGTCACCCCTATTGCCCTGACGCCTATATACGCCAGTTGCGCCATGGCAATAGGGGCGGCACACATCGCACACAGGGGCGGCTCGGCCCTGATATATGGATTTATTAATTACTAATAACAGGCTTGCAGATCACCATAATATTGCAACCTATTCAAGAATTAATAAACGGACACAAGCAAGTTTTCACGTAATGAAAATCATGATCATGATTTTGTTTTCGATTGGTGTTCTTTCTACTACGCCCGCGCCGCGGCACGATCCTACTAGGGTCTAGGATCGTGTCAGTGCGCGCGCCAAGTATTTAAAAATTAGTTTTTTTTTTCACGGCGTCTTTTGCCGCCCCCCTAAATGTGCCGCCCGGGGCCATGGCCCCCCTGGCCCCCCCCACGCTACGCCACTGGGCTTGATGTTTATATTTCAAAACGTATTTTATTACGAGGTATAAATACTTATTTATAATGAAAAATAAAATAAAAAAACGGTGCTCTGCTCCCATTTCTTAATTTGTATAGGGCTACTCGCATGATGGAGCCGGAAAGTGGCCATAGGATCTCCGCAATAAAACGACACAAGCCCATCGAGTTTGAGCTCTTTTCAATGGTATTGACGAATACTCTGATTCTATATGGCAACCAGATTTTGAGGATGCGTTGTCAAAGTTGAGTTCAACTCAAAGTAGATTTCAAATCATAGTTGAGTTCAAGTGAAAGAGGAGTTTCACTGAAACATGAGTTCAACGTGACAGACCAACTGGGCGACCACAGAGCCCTCGACCACGAGCAACTTACCGAAGTTACCTATCCCGTATGTCGAACAGAGCGAGGTACGGATGGCATTTGAGCAATTTAGGAAAAACGAAGCACCTGGTTTTGACGTAATCACTACAGAAGTCCTCAGAGCAGGTGGTGACACAACCTTGAGAGACCTAGCAAGTCTTTTCATTACCGTCATCCACGAAGGTTCAAAACTGGATCGGGAGTGTGGTGGCTCTATTGTTATGCCGCGTTTCCACGCTTGCCAAGCCTCGACAAGCTTCCACAAGCTCCAAGCGTCCACAAATCTCGCTTGGCGTTTGGGACCCGTTTACACGCTTGTGAATGCGTCAGTATGCTACGTACATCCAAGCATGGCGGACACCGAACTTGTATCGATTATAACCTTTGGTTTAATCTACTTTTATTTGAAATACACTTAAAGAGAAGCAAAACCAATTATTTTGTATGATGTAGATTGCCAGGGCCTCTTCCTTACCCTCTACGGAAAACCTTACCTACATAGCCTCGAAATATTACTGGTGCCATATAGGTTACGGCATTAGGTATGTCAATACACCTGCATATTATTAATATGTTCCCTCGTGACATTCCTCTGGGAGCGATATAGTGCATAATCATACAAACAAGCAAAAGAAGTTCGACCAGCCACTCATTTTGAGACAGAACTAGACGTGCGTTCGTTTCGAGATCACAGCGACTACTAAGCACGCGCCAACGTGTGAACGCGTCGCAAGCGCTTGCCGCAAGCGCCCTTTGATCTGTGTCCAAAAACCGACACTAGACCGAATCCTGTACAAGCGTCCACAAGCTCACGCAAGCCAAGCCAAACGCGGCATTAGAAAAAGGTGGCAAAACTTTATTGAAGAATTACAGATCCATTTCACTCCTGAGCCATATCTACAAACTTGTAGAGAACAACTGTTCTCGACGGTTGTAATAAACGACTCGACGACTTCCAGCCATCAGTGCAAGCCGGGTTTCAAAAAGGCTTCATCACCGTGGACCACATCCATACTGAAGACCCATGAGTACAACCAACCGCTGTGTATGGCATTCGTGGACCACCAGAAAGCCTTCGACTCTATCGAAACCTGGGCAGTTCTTGACAGCCTGCAACGATGACGCATTAGCTGGCGATATATAGAGGTGTTAAGATACATAGAGTTGCGTAGGGGAGTCCGGCAAAGGGATGTAATATCTCCAAAGCTGTTCACCAAGGCACTTGAGGATGTCTACAAGACACTGGAGTGGATTCAACGAATATCAACGGCGAGTATATCTCACACCTTCAATTGAAATTGCTGACGACATCGTCCTAAAAGCAGAGACGTTGGAAGAGCTTAGCGGAATGCTGTCGACCTTAATGATGCCTCCCCGGTGGATTGATCTTGGCATGAACCTGGCTAAAACGAAGGTAATATTCAATGATCACGTCGTGTTTAGACCGATCTGCATTGACGGTTCCTTGCTCGAAGTTGTGCAACAGTGACATACTGTTGTTGACATACCTGGGGCAAGTAATACGGTTGGGTAGACATAGCTTCGAGAAGGAAATCGATAAGTGAATGATGAACTGAATCCAGTTGGTGTGGGCAGCATTCGGTAAGCTACGTCGGATCTTCTCGTCGCCTATCCCGCAAAGCCTCAAGACAAAAGTCTTCAACCAATGCTTCCTACCAGTAATGATATACGGTGCTGAAATCTGGACACTCATGGTAGTGCTGGTCCATAGATATAAAATAGCTCAGCGTACTATGGATCGAGCTATGCTCGGAGTTTCTCTAAAGGATAGAATTCGCAACGAGCTCATCAGGAAGAGAACTGGAGTCACCCACATAGCTCGCCTTATAAGCAGTCTGAAGTGGCAATGAGCTGGCCACGTCTCCCGAAGGACCGTCTACCGATGGAGCAGACAAGTCTTAGAGAGAAGGCCCAATTTCAGCAAACAAAGAGTGGTTGTTGAGCTGACTGCACGGTTGGCGTCGTGGTTTAAGAGGCCACCTCGCAGCTTGGCACTTGCCTAGTGTTGTGGGTTCAATACTGGGTGTTCATCGTGCCCGTTGTATGTTGGTATGGTTAAGACTCCCGCGACATTGGGTTTATCCCTAGTGCGTGAGTTGTTCTATTAAAGAAAGAGCCTTGCGAAGCTATAGTTTATACCTAAATTGTAATAAAACCAAGCGCATACGAAATTTTCTTGTAGGTACCTGTAATTAATTGTTTTATATCTTAGATTCTGATCTCTTTTCAGAAAACTACATAACGATTTTGTTGTTTAGCTTAAAGCCAAAGAAAATTACTGTAAGAATTCACTTCTTACAGTACTTTTAAAAGTTCAAAACTAATGTTATGTAGGTACCTATACTTTTGTTTGTTTTTAGTTTATTTTAGAAGTCAGTTGAAAAGATGTAAACATATATTACCTACGACAATTTTAATTCTTGCTTGTGATTTCCTTTGAAATACATTTCAATAAAAATCTTTTTTTTTGACCCCTTTAGATACATAACAATTACATTACACAATAAAAAGTTCAAATATTATAAACTTTAACATTAAGCAAATAGGGTTCAAATTCGCGGTTAAAATTTGCCAGTATCTGGGACAATCTACCGTTTACTAGGACAAATCTACCGGATACTGGTACAAATGGGTCTTTTCAAACTTTATTTAAATTAAAGTATTCTTAACGTCATATATATCAAAAGCTATTAAATTGCTCGAAAACTAGAATAAATTATCTATAAACATCCGTAAATTTCATTTTTGTTAGTCTTTTAACCTTAACATAGCAGACCTGCAAAGTCAGCGAAGTTCAGAATTTCACGGCTATTGGGACGTTTACCTTAGCCGTTGAAAACGCTATTCTCAAAGTTGTCTAACAGTACTTTTATGATTTGCTAATTAGTACCTAGATATAACTTGGTTTTTGTTAAATTGACAATAAGTACAAAGTAATCATTGCGTAGTTGAGGGTGACGACAATTCATTAGGTAGATTTGTATAGATAATAACTAATAAGTAGGTACGTTGTATACATATTTCACTTACAGTAACGGACTTAGGATAA
This sequence comes from Euclidia mi, assembly GCA_944739405.2. Lineage (NCBI taxonomy): Eukaryota > Metazoa > Arthropoda > Insecta > Lepidoptera > Erebidae > Euclidia > Euclidia mi. Next base: position 27,319,352 of record OX123198.2, read on the forward strand.
GTAAGTACTAATTGTAATATCACAAGAAGGTAGTCACGATTTTGGAGCGCTAAGTGCACTCGTTACGCTTACACTAGAAAGCTATCCTCACTTAAGCAGCTAACTAGATCAACTGCACGGTTAGCCTTGGTTAGCCTATATAGTAGTTTAAGCGGCCGCCTCGCCGGCCGCCTCGCCGCTTGACACTGCGCCGAGTGGTGTAGGTTCGATCCCCACACGAGACAACACTTTGTGTGATTCATAAATTTTTGTTTCGAGTCTGGGTGTTCATTATGTCCGTTCTTTAATATGTTTGTAAAGTCCCCCGCGTCACAGGATTTAATCCTAGAGCAAGAGGTGTCTTTAAAAAAAAATCGGCAATTAATTATGTGTTTACTTGCACCATTTGAAGTTTCAAGCTATGTTTTTATGAACGCTTTTATAATTCTAGATTTGTCATTGTTTTGGACGGAAGCTAAAGCTCGTGGGTACAAGCTGAGCACCCTGAGCCACTACCTGTCCGCGGGGCCAGCGCGTCTCTGCGGCTTGCAGGAGAAGAAGGGCGCGATCAGGCCAGGCCTCGATGCTGACCTTATATTTTTCGATCCTAATGCCTCGTTCATCGTCACGCCTGACGTCATCCGATATAAGAACAAGGTAAGTACTGCAGTACTTTTTAAGGGGCTAGTTATTGCTTACCAACCACGTCAAACAAATTTAGATAGGTATCAGAATGACTTACTTTCAATATTATATTTGTGTACAATGTTATTAATATCTTGTTGGCTTTTAAAGACAGTATTAATTTTTTTATTACTTATTATTTTTTATAGCACGCCTGTATCCCCGAAGGCAGAGCAAAGGTGTAAATATTACACCCACATTTCGCCATGAATTTTTAGGTCCCACGTAATAGGGGTCGAGCCCATTGCCGTTACCGGGCACATCACCAGACTCCGGGCTGGTACTGAGTAGTCGGAAAAACCCAGTAACACTTTTGCCCGACCCGGGAATGACCGGGACCTCCGATCAGCAGTCGCATAAGCTATCCACTGTACCACGGAGGCAGTCAAATTTTATTAACTTTATATTATGATCGCTTTTTACGTCGTGAATTGATTAAATTATAACTCGTGAACTATGTACAAGTATAGATAGTTATGTGAGTAAATTTTAAGGCGTCATCACAGATATGAGAATACTACTTCTCATATCTGTGGGCGTCATATATAAAACTAGAGGAAGCCAGCAGCTACGCCTGCACATTTTTTAAAATTTACCGTTTTGGCCGATCCCGTGGGAATTTCGGGAAATCCCTTCTTAGTGCACCCCTACGGTCCCCAAGGAACATACATGCCAAATTTCAGCTTCCTGCGCCCAATAGTTTCGGCTGTAGCGTGTCTGTCAGTCAGTCAGTAACGCAAGGATTTTATATATAAAGATTACGATTAGGAATATGAGTATGTATACCTATAATATTTTTATTCCTCTGTTTCAGATAAGTCCATACATGAACCGTATATTGACTGGAAAGGTTATGCAGACCTATGTTCGTGGACAACTGGTATACTCAGACGGAGAACTAGTTGGCGGACCCAAAGGAAAACTGTTATTAAACGACTGAAAATGTGATAATGAAAAATATTCATAAGTAAAGAAAAATGCTTTGTTACTATTTATCTATTTGTTAAAAATAAATGTTAAGTACCAAATATACGTAATTAGGTACATACAATGGATTTGTGTTTCTGTTTATAACTAATCCTTTTGTTTTGTTGGTGGTACCTAATTATGTATTTACTTCACTCAGGCCTATGACTTTTTTGTTATATTGCTATTAGGTCTGGGCAACATATAGGCTGTAACTGATTGTGGAAAGTAGAACATCTGATGCAGAACCACAAAAGCCCAGTGAAACGATAAGGCATAAAAAATTGCGGTGTGGCAAAAAAACATTTCGCTTGATGAGCATTTTCTGATAAGCGATTAACATTTGAAGATCTCGAACGTCTGATGTGGAACTTAAAGAGCCCAGCTACACTACTTATAACATAATACAGGCTTGACGTTTTAGCAAAAGTTGTCCAGTCTGATGAGCATTTTTTGTTGACTTATAAAAATCGAAGATCTGAAACATCTGATGATGAACAATATGAACCCATCTACACTATACCATACAGACTTGACGGCTTAGCAGTAGTTGTCCAGTATGATGAGGCTTTTCTGTTGAAAGATCAATATTTATAACTAACTAGAGGACGCCAGCAGCAACGCCTGCATTTTTTTTAAATTTACCCGTTTTGGCCGATCCCGTGGGAATTTCGGGAAATCCCTTCTTAGTGCACCCCTACGGTCCCCAAGGAACATACATGCCAAATTTCAGCTTCCTGCGCCGAATAGTTTTGGCTGTAGCGTGTCTGTCAGTCAGTCAGTAACGCAAGGATTTTATATATTAAGATAATTCGATCAATCAAAGACCCGAGAAAGGACACAGGATAGTTTTTATCGCGATGACCGACATCCACGCGGGCGACAGCTAGTATATAATAAGTATGTAATGTATAATACATGTATGCAGTAAACAAATATACTAGATGAGCCCGCTGTTACACCCGCGTTATTTAAGGCTTTGTCCACTCTCGTGGCTCATAGCGTGATTTTATAATATAGTCTACCTATAGCCTTCCTCGATAAATGGGCTATCTAACACTTCTAAAGGTGAACGCACACTTATCCGAGCCGAACGAGTCGAATGAAACGAATTTTAGAATTCTGTATGCAATGCTCACTATCGATTCGGACGATTCGACGCGGGCAAGTGTGCGAGGTTTCATGAGATTTCATATACATAATTCTAAAATTCGTTTTGTTCGACTCGTTCGACGCTCGGATAAGTGTGCGTTCACCTTAACCAACGGCGGATCCAGGGGTCATGGGGGTCATGACCCCCCCTGAGCTGGTTCCAGGTCCAGGACTTAGGTGGACCACTAATTGAAGATAAAGATTTTATTTAAGTATATATATATTTTGTCACCATACAGATTTTATGTAACTACATATATGTATACCTTCAATATTTAATTCGTTTATAATATAATAACTTTGTATGATGGCAACCGTTTTAGACCAGGTAGATAATTTTTGAAACGATAGAAAATTATAGTAGGATTAAACCCATTGGAAAAGAAAGAGAATATAGCAAAAATTTAAGGAAAAATAAATTACGGGCGATCTGAGTTCGGGAAGTGGATGGGGTTGCGATTTTAAGGGTAAAAAAGAGTTTATCTCGATTGCCAGCAAAACTTCAAGTCCTACGGGAAAATCGTCAATAGGCGGGTCCACACAGACCGAGCAGCCTCGCGAGGAAAATGCTTCGCGAGGCTGCTCGGTCTGTGTGGACGTGGCTCGGTCGAGGAAAACGCATGTGCCGCCGCGGCCGAGCTTACCGTGCGCCCGAGCTACCGAATTAGACACGTCCACACAGAGCGCGCAGCCTCGCGAGGAATTGGCGCGCGAGGCTGCGCGCTCTGTGTGGACGTGCCCCGGCCGAGGCATGCGCGTGTGCCGCCGCGGGCGAGCGACCGAGCGGCCGAGCCATCGAGTTTGGTTTTTTGTTTTGCCTCGCTCGAACATAATAATCCCTACTAATAATATAAATTCACAAGTGTGTTTGTATGTTGGACATTTTTTTTATAGACTCACGTCTGTATCCGCGTAAGGATAGGCAGAGTTGTAAAATAATTACATTCGCATTTCACCATGAAATGTTTAGGTCCCACGTAATAGGGGATGAGCCTATTGCCGTTAACGGGCACATCAGCAGACTCCGTGCTGCTTATGAGAATTCGGGAAAACCCAGTAACACTTTTGCCCGACCCGGGAATCGAACCCGGGACCTCCGCTCAGTAGTCGCATACCCTATCCACTGGTCACTGAATGACGGAGGATACATTCATCATAAAATTCTCATCTTTGACGCTATTTATTGTACCAATAATAATCCTTCAGTCTGTGCTTCGGTTACAGTATCCTTGCCTACAGACATTCATTTCCTATAATTCATTCTATGTTTTTTTCCATGTCTACGTATTCCATCCTTTAGGTATAACAATAATCGATGACCGGTTGGCAAAGCGGGAGTGTAAGCGACTGCAACGCCGAAGGTCGCGGGTTCGATTCCCGCTCATGTCAAACACTTGTGTGCATGAACATGAATGTTTGTCTTGGTCTGGGTTTCTATGTATATATTTACAAAAAAAGTAAGTATAAGTAAATATGTATGTTATAGCTTATGGCCCATTATTACCATTGTCTAGTACCCAAAGTAGGTACAGCAATTGGCGTCAGTCAGGCAGCCGGCTAGTAAAAACACATGCCACAACCCTATTGCAGTATGACCATTTCCAAGTACTATATTTATGAACAAAATTTAAAAATAAGAGAGAGGAGAGACCAACGATCTCACATTGATACGTAGACCGATAGATGGCAAATGTACCACAGAGAACCTTTGTATATAGGAGGATAGAGACGTCACTCAAGCTATTAGCGCTACCTGGCGGTCGTTTCAAGCATTTTTTAACTATAGTAGGTATTTTATTAGATATTATTAGACAAATTTATTTTATTATGTGGTTCAATTACATATACATCCCTAAGTGAAAACCATGGTTTTCGCTTATGGATGTACATGCTACTGAACTGAATTGTGTAACTGCTTACTGTAAAATCATATAAAATAAAACATTGGTTTAATAGCACCCTTTATTTTTCAAACGTTTTTTACAATATTCATAACACTTTTGTTGTATCTGAGATTTTTCATCATAGTCAATTCTGGACCCAGTTAAAACTTTATTGATGACTTTACACCAAGTAAATAAATAAGTTGGTGCATATTTCTTCAAAATTTTTGAGACTTTTTTATTCAAGATGCGTAAATTCCTAATGCAGCCCTTCTGCGTGACTCCACTCATACGGCGCAGCATATTCATCTCATTGACACGCAGGCTGTGCGATACAATCGCTGGCAGCTATAGTTCGGATAAAAACCTGTGTTGCACATTTTACTTTCATGTTTGATATTTTCTTTGAATTCACATGATATATTACTTTTGGCATTAAGCAAAGTCCTTGATATGCAGGATTTTCACTTTACAGACGCATAGTATGTTTCTTTTTGCTAAATTTTCTTGCCCATCATTAATTACTTTAAAAATTATTTTTATTATTTTCTCAAATTGATCAAATATATTGTCATTGAAGTCGGGTGTAAAGGAAACTGTTCGAATCATTCGGCTAAGTGTTATTAGGGATGGTAATACAAAAACCTTTCTGAGCACGCTAGGACCCTATTTCTAATAGGTCACTACTTTCTCGCCTTTTTTAAACAGTCTGCCCATTTTTCATTTACCAATCTTCCTGATACTGTAGCATAGTGAAAATCATTGCAGGGGAAATATACATTCAGTGTCTTTAAAAGAAATTGGTTTTCTCATAGCTTTAATCATTATCATCATCCTCCTAGTTTTCAACCTGGTGTCCGCTTACTCCTCTAACCGGATTTGGCTGAATATGAGTTTTTACACAGAGCGACTGCCTGTCTGACCTCCGCAACCCAAAGGGATAGCACTATTCCATGGTTTAGACTAGTGACAGTTTATTTTGAAGGTACTGATTCCTTAAAATGACTACCCATTACTTTAAGGAAACTTTACACACAAAACGATAACCTTAAGATCAGTTAGATGACTTATAAAAGTGGCTTTAGTTACTTACAAATTTCATTAGTTTCAAACACAACATCTTCTTGTGGACATTGCTGTGAATGTTGCTAAATTTAAGTGGAATGCAAAATTTCTCAAGTAACATGGGTACCTAGGCGAAGAGTGCGGGAATCAGAGTCGAATATGTTGCCACAGTAGTTGATGAAAGAAGGATCGTCAGAATCACTGGGTCGGGGTAAAATATGCACAAGAAATAAGAAACATATCCATTCACACAAAATAAATTAACGGAGATTTTTAAATTTTCAAAAAGCTTTTATGTCAAATTTGACTTACATGTTTGACAATGTAGTATTACTACTTTATGGTTTGACAGCTGCTCATCGTTTGATAATCAGGAAATTAAGAAACATTAACATTTAAATGTTGTTTTCAAAATTAAAATTGCTTTTTACAGATATTTTATGGAGAAAATTTAGAAATAAATATTATAAGAATAATTAAACGTGAGAATAAGTGATTATGTAAAAAAGTGAGTTCTACTGCCATCTAGCGCTCATTTTATCTAAATAAATGAGGTTCTATTCAACTTTGTTCTAAGTTTTAAAACCATGAAATGTACTATTTCACTCTAATTCACAAGTCGACAATTTGATACACGCGTTCTGAATTCAAACTTTATGACAACTACAATTTTGTTTTTTCCTACGGTACCGAGGCTGCCGCGCTCTAGGCCGTGTTCACATTTATCTGATGTAATCTGTCGTGACGGCGTCTGTCGTGTCGCGACAGACAATATCCCGGTCTGCGACAGAGAAGGGGGGGGTTGTACAGCGCGAATTAAGAGATTGGACTCAGATTAATTGTAAAAAAAATACTTTATTTAATTATAACAGCTTAACAGTAAATTTAAAATATAATAAAGTAATCGCTAATGTTAGATCTACAAAGGTATTTATAATAAATTAATGCTAAGATGACAATAAGATTATCTAGATAATTTGGTGGAGAGAGATGTGCTGACGAAGCTAACATTGCTGGGTTCCGTACAGTTAACTCGCGCGACACAACTCGTCAGACTAATGTGGACGCGCCACTGTCTGTCGTAAAGCGTCAGACGCGCGTATGCAATTGTGCGCAATGGACGACGAACTAATTGACTTCCTTTTTATAATATTATTCTTATACAGTACCTATAGACGAGCTAATTGAATACGAAATAATATAATCCTATGTAAATAATTTACGGATATAATTGGATATCTACTTAATCTGAATCGGATAATTCATCAAAAACATTGCGAAAGTGTGAACTCTACGAGAGTCAAGACTGATGAGAACTGATTTAAAATTGCGTCAGATCGCAACAGACGGCGACAGACAAAATGTGAACGGTAAGTAATTACGACAGAGACCTTCACGAGAGATTACGTCAGATAAATGTGAACGCAGCTTTATTCTATGGCCTCGCTCGTTCGGGGACCGTTTCCTCGCGCGGCAAATGCCTCGCGAGGCTGCTCGCTCTGTGTGGACCCACCTAATGGCAAAGTTGTAGGTAATAAAAAGATCTACAACTTGCGTATTTACACTTTAGTCACACAACGTCTTAATTTATGTGAAAAATTCAAATAACCAAGTTTTTGGTTTTTTATTTCTAACTTTTACAATAGTTTTTCTTTTACACGAAATTTGGTGAAAACTTGCCTTTTTATGTTCCAAACACACTGTTTATGTTTTTTTATTTAAAGTATTTATTTTTACGCCTTATTTTGACTTAATATCGAAATAAGGCCCTAATTTTTTTACGTACCTACATTAATTAAATACCTACTTTTTACTTGTATCTATTATTATCAAAATTAAATTAAAAGTACTTGACTTGATCACAAATATGTGACCCCCTCCTGGCGCCAAAGCTGGATCCGCCCTTGACCTTAACAGTGAAAGACTTTTTCAAATCGGACCAGTAGTTCTTGAGATTTGTTCTTTATATATTAGTGTTAGATAGCCGTGGGCGCCGTGGCCGCAATTACCTACTTCCACGTCCATCGCAAGTGATTCGCCAGGCAGCAATGCAGCAATGAGCCATGCGCCATTGTGTGAACGGTGATTACTGTGAACACCAAGCGATCGTGGCCTACAGTGGTGCACGTGGTGCATTGCAAAGCATGGCCCATCATGAGCCATTGTGTACTGGGGCCTTTGGAGTAAGGTACACGGTGAGCCCAGTGCGAGCTAGAGCAAGATAGCATAATATGGTGTCCTATGGTGTCCAAATGGTGTCTAAAGGCTAGCGTCCACCAGGCTCGCCGAGCCGAATCGAAACGCAGAAAGTCGCCTCCTATATATTTTATGAACCTGCGTTCATTAGCGACGAGCCGCGGCGCGCCGAATCGAATGTACCGCGCGCATCGCTCGTCAGGCGAATTTTTGTGGCGACGCGTTTCGACTCGACTCGGCGCGCCTTAGTGGACGCGGGTCCACAGAGTACATTAAATAATACTGAGAACGCGGGTCAGCGGATGAGTGTAGACGGGTACTACATGGCGTAAATAACTAAATACCTACATAAAAAGTTATCGAAATGAATGAAGAGCTGTTAATGTTACTAGTTCGGAAATATACTGAACTTAATGATCATGACTGCCTCATTAGTATCGCGGCATAAATGTGCGCGTGGGATTGGGAGGTCTCGGGTTCGATTCCGTTACGATTCGGGTTTTTCCGTTAGGAAATTCTCAGTAGCAGCACTGAGTCTGGTAATGTACCCGGTAACGGGTATATGGGAAGAAATAGCGGGAATAATGAACGAATTTGAAACAAGAACATATCTTCGTCCGAGCTATCCATCATTGACAACACAAGCACAACCTACAGCAGCCAGTCGCCGACTCCTGGCTTCGATTCGATTCGTCTGTAATGAACGCACACGGATAAAATGCGACTCGGCGCGATTCGACGCGGTTCGATCATATGAAGACTTGTCTTCTGTCCAGCAAATATAGTATTTTGGCTGAAATAATAATGCAATATTTATCGTAAATTAAAATTTTCTCATAAAATTACGAAGTTGGAAATGGAATTGCTCTCAAATCCTACCGCTCATTCACAGGAGGAATTCAAGTATCCACTTCGAACTGGTGGTCAGAGTATAATTTATCCACCTTTATGATGATTCTCATTTCAGAAATTTCCAAATAATATAAAGAACTTGCATTACAATAAAATGAAGTTTTGTCTTAACCGTACATTTGGTACAATTAGTAGGTTACTTGTTATTTGTAAACGAATTCTCCAGGTATGTGCAATCAAACAAGTCAGCGGTGGACCAGTTCGAAAAAAATCCCTTGGCTCGCTCATAGAGTCGAGGCACACTAGAAACTGGTTTTGTATACGAATGTCAATGTTTGTGTAAAGTAGCACTGGAAGCGACGATGTCCTGCTGAGCGATTCTCACCCTTATTGTGGTCTAGTGGAAAGTTGTTTGACTGTACCTAGATAGGAACGGTATACAGCGCAGTTTAGCATTGCTCGGTATCACAATTTGTCAATTTTCTTATAATCCCACAGAAAATAATTAACTTTAATTTCTCTTAAATTGACAACACTGAAACATAAATACAATTTTTGAAGGAGTGAAAAACTGCGCTATTAGGTTTATTTAACTAGTTGAAAGTTGCAATGCCGACTAGACAGTTGGACACAATCAAAAATACCTTATGTCTCGCAGTTCGCACTGATCAGTGCATTTGCAGTCAGCAAGTTATTTTATGTTCTCATTCTTTGTGACATTGTGGTTTTGGAAAATAATTGAAATAAAGTCATCATCATTGTCATATCAGCCTTTAACAGTCCACTGCTGGACTAGGCCTCTCCTTTAAAAGGAGGAATTGGCCTACTAGACCACGCTGGCCAAACGGGTTGGTATAGGGTTTGTATCAAGTTTTCCTTCTCTTACAGTGCTGTTCTCTGCATAATATGCTCCCTCTGTCGGCTCTTACGACACCCATGGGATGATATGGGGTGGTGACATTATGTATTCTTAATCCATCACCACACGGACAATATATAATAATAACCAATTGTTCAAATTATGACCTTTCAGAAACTGGTTTTCTAACTGACAATTGTATTACAACACTATCCTCATAATTTTTATCGAAATATTTCTATTATATTTATTTCATTGTGACTAATGGAATAAAATTATGTGTCAACGGTGGTCATTATCTTTATCTTTATGTATAAGCTTTACAAATATCATTGTAGAATTATTACGGCAGATATCTAGAATTTTACTTAATTCGACTTACCGGTGGTAAGATATTTTTTGACCATTTTCGGTCAATAGTCAATAGGCTTTTACATCCGACGGCATTACAAACTATGGTCATTTTTTAATGTTTAGAAGTGATAATATCTACAATTGTAATATTTTGTAGCAATTAAAATTGCAGTTTATTTCGACACGGCTTTCACTCCAGCTGGACGAACATCGACATGACATAACATTTTTTTGGCATATGTCATTCAAGGCTGTATAAAAGCTCTATGGCTATCACACTCGAACATATTATGCCTTATGCAGTTCTGTAATTAGAGAGAAAAGAGATGCATGTACGATTTCTACTCTTTTTGAAATACTCCCTCCATGTATACTTGCTCCTTGGTGTCTTATGAATTTATGATGGTGTCAATGTCAAATGATATCTCGTTCTCGACATTTTACCTGCCAAAATCTGATTGATACCTTTCAACTTACACATTAATGTAGTAAAAATAAAAACAATGTGCATTCAAAAGTTTTGGTCTATTTTTGTATTTTAAGCAAGTGCGATGAGCGATTACTCGCGCCACTCGCCCGCAATGTACAGAAATGATCAAGCGAGCATCGCTGCACAAGTATCGCTGAGCGAGTATTATATTTGATAGCTCTTGTCGCTCAGCGACAAACTACTGAAGCGAGACCTCGCTGGCAGTGTGAACAGTCGGCGATCAACTATTAATATAATTATGCATCTCTTTTGTTCTCACGGAATGCACCTAGGTACTTATATCTATTGTGCGTTTCTTGAGAGAGAAAATCGCCGATAGTTAGTCGTTTTCTCGCCGGACGCGCGGCGGTCGGACCATTGCCTTAAGGTCAACGCTCATTAGAGCCACCCGGCACCCACTCCGCACGGCGTCCACGAGTGGACGTCGCGCGGTCAACCAGCGGACCGCGCGCCGTCAACGAGTGAACGCCGCGCGGTCAACCAGCGGACCGCGCGCCGTCAACGAGTGAACGCCGCGCGGTCAACGAAATTCACGAATGATTCACGGCCGGTGTTACCAGATGACATTTATAAATTACCTTGTTTGCTGACTAAAATTACCGTGTTTTGAGTAAAATTACCTTAAACTTATTTTCAAATTACAGTGTATATTACAGCGTCGATTAAATTAAACGGTTTTTATAATTATTTAATACTTTTATTCAGAAATTATTCTTCCAAAAGTTCTTGCTCATAAATCGACGAAGTCATTTTATTCATTTATCTTTTGGTGGGAGTAAATAAATACAGTTTCCATTATTTTCTCCGAAAGGATTGTTGTCAAAATGTGAGTCAAAATATTTCCCTATAAGCTCTTCGTAATTAATTTATGTCTTTTTCTAGTTTAATTTAGTTCTTTTTCTAGTTTTGACTTGAAAAAGTTAATTGATATCAATTAACTTTTTCAAGTAATACAATGACCACACACAACTAGATACTAAACATTCGTCTATGAATACACCAACTAACTACAAATTTTAACATAAGGTATGCTCATGAAAAACACTACATAAAATATTTTTAATTCTGCCGGATTATATTACCTGTCAAGTAATGAAATCGTTAATGATTTCCCCGACATCACCAACTGCGACAACCAGTGTTGCCAATAAAGGATTACTCGTAAGAACATAATATATTTTTGACTAAAAATAAGAGTATCATTTACACGGTAAAAGAACACGGTAGTAGCTTGTTACCGTAGACCGTGTCTTGCTCAAAATTACCGTGCATCTACGGTATTTACCGTGTATCTGGTAACACTCGGACGTGAATCATTCGCGGGCAGCGCGCGGTCCGCTTCGGACCCACGCGTTGGCGACGAGCCGTCAACGCGCGGCAAGCATGCGAGCAGCGAGTTGCCACCGAGCCGTCCACGCGCGGACGGCGGGTGGACCACCCGCCGCCCGCGCGTGGACGGCTTACGACAGAGGCGATCCGGTGACGCTACGGAGTTGATGTAGTGAGCGCATACCCATACAAATCCATATAAAGAATACTAACCGCACGAGGCGAGGCGGTGCGGAGTGGGTGCCGGGTGGCTCTAATGAGCGTTGACCTTTATGCTGAAACTATTGAGACTACACTTTTGAAAATTGGTAAAAGTCTATACCTACTACCCCTTCATGGATGAGCCCGGCTCGCTTTCGATCTAATTATTTTGTTTAGGACTTTTTTGTGCTTATAGCGTTGTCTTCATTATTTGTCCTTCATTATAAAAGACAAATAAGAAATTTGTCGGCAAATACTTAGACTGACTGCCCGTAGCAATTTTTAGTTTTAAATTATTTATATTAAGCAACATTAATTCGGACAGAAAATGTGATAAAATAATGAAAGACAAATAATGAAGACGACAATATTTATCTGTTTGGAGTAAGTACGCTGGACTGGAAATACAAAGAACTGTCCAACCCCGTTAATTGATAGTGTGTGATATTATTATGATAATACAAAAAATACCCTGAAATAGGCCTAAGTAAATACCTACTGTAAAAGTGACTGGACTACAGTAGGTATATTGCAAAAAAATCGATTAACATCAATGTTCAAATCGCAGGAAAGAGGAAAACGAAAGCGTCATTGTTTTAATAATTGCTACGCTAACTAATTCTCACAAGATAATAAAATTATTGTTTACCTATTGTGTATTTCTTACTTCAATAAAATAAATACTAAAGTTTTAATTTCATTGGCTAGCTGGCAGTACCTGTTGTACACTGTGGTATACATTTATTTTTTCGAAACCTAACAGCAATATATATATTTTTTAATTTTTCTTAAGTATCTACCCATCATTAGTCCACTCAGGGCCGGCCTTAGCCATCCAGGCGCCCTGGGCGAGCCATTCATTTGGCGCCCCCCTATTTAGGGTTCCGTGGCCAAAATGGCAAAAAACGGAACCCTTATGAATTTGCCATGTCTGTCTGTCCGTCCATATGTCTCAACCACTTTATTGAAATTTGAAAATTAGTAGGTAGATGTATTCTGTGAAACGCTTCATGATCCAGCGTAACGACAATAGGCTCGCCCCTTCTTACATACATACATACATAGACTCAAGCCTGTTTCCCCGAAGGGGTAGGCAGAGGCATATTAAACGCCCACTTTTCGCCAGTGTTTTGATGCACGAATAGGTGGCGAGCCTATTGCCGCTTATTGGGACACTTTGTTTGCCAGAGCCTTGTCCGTTGATCGGCAGGTGCACCACTTGCAGGTGAGGTTGGCTTGGGACCCTAAGTTCTTGGTGGGAAACCTATGCACCCCTTCTTACGTGGGACCTAAAATACATAACCTGGCAAAATGGGGGTTTAATACTACACATCTGCCTAACCCCGCCGGTATACAGGCGTGAGGCTATATAAAAATAAAGTTTCGATGGAATCAAAAGCTTCTCGTAGTCCACACTCGTAGAACAAATAAATAAATCTTATCTTATCTTATCTTATCCACAAGAGCCAAGCGGCTCCACCGTCTTCCCCGGGAGCCTTTACTAAGCTGCCTGAATAGCAAGTGGGGCTCCGGTTGGCTAGTGGTGAAGGCGTCGGTGCATGCGCAGCAGATATTGGCAGAAGTATTAAACAGCCAGCATCTACTAGAGGTAGTCACCTTTGTCAGATGAGTCTTTCCCAGTACTTTCGCGAAGACCTTTGACCACGGTTTTTGCACAATCGCTTCCTATGATTTCTTTCTCTCAGTTTCGCCGAGCTCCAGATCTCTACACGATGAATAAGGGTTTAACAAGGCTGCCTCTGGTGTTTCCAGTCGCATTAGTTCCAGAAGATAATTTGAAAACCAACCAACTAATCATATTTTCCTAATATGCCTTATTTTTAGTTGATGTACAGTACCGACTATGCGCTTAACGTCACATGGTTGAACGTGCGAATCTCAGGAGTAACTGCAATGGTGTGATTGGAATAATTACTTTTGTGTATATCATCATGTTATACGGCTATATAACATCATCGTGATGCTACTCATAGCCCTTAATAACGCGAGTGTAACCGCGGGCTCATCTAGTGCTACTGAAGGGTGTTACTTTCGAGCATAAATCTCCTTATTTGTGTCACTGTCGGGGCGCTTTCAGATCTACATCAATCGTCCAAGCTCATCTTCATGCAGATCATCTCCTGCTTGAACTCATTTGCCACCTATTGTTTCTTGTGTTCCCATAATTATACGCTTTATTCGCTCCCAAACATGATTCTGCACGCGATAACCCTAATTCAGTACAAGGTACTCTACCTGGGTCCGGACGTTGCAGATCTCAGTCCCGTTGTCACAGACATTTGAGTTTTGTCGAGATAACCACGTCACCATAGGGTCGTTAACTTACATGCCTGAAGTAAAATAATTATCGTAGCTTTCCACTCTTTTCCAGCCGTCAACTGAGTTCCTTGTCTGTAGCTAGGTTCAATCAATGTTGGCAGCTATCTATAGCCCGGGTAGTCTTAGCATCCCCTACAGTACCATGACCAAGGCCGCTGCCGCGAGGCAGCGCCCTTGCTCACGCAGGCATAATATGGCTATGGACTAGGCACCGTATTTTTGGCTACTTTTCATGGTAGGCTTTGTCCATAATCACCACGTTGGATATTATGCAGGTTGGCAACCACAGTGAAATCGTTACCTGCACAATGGAAAGCTGCTGCACCTTTTCCACTGACAGTTCGTTAGTCGTCTCATACATTCTCCAACGGAAGGGAATATGGTGTTGTTATTCTAAGCCTTGCCGACCATTAGTATAACATAATCAGTTAAAACATTTTATCTACATGAAAAACGTCTATAACTTAAGATTTGATTAAAGAGATACCTGTTTGTCAGGGAGATAAATTCTTTACTTAATTATTTTATTTCCGATGATCAACCTAGCGCCCATTGCGATTTTTTCACTCCCTTTGCCATACCCCGCGATCAGAGGCGGCTCGTGAAAGATTATATTGGGTTTTCACTAAAAAAGAAAATGAAACTGCTTACAATTTATTTTGTGAATGCTTTTACTATTAATATTAAGATGTGCTAAATCATCGATAGGTACCTACCCGAACCGTCCACGCAGTATCAACTCCGGCGCCACTAAACAAAATACACGGAAAACAAAACCGCTTCTTACTTCCTTCGCATTTTCGCAACCACATAACCAAAGCGTTTTATCATATTGGTCGTTATTAAAAGTTTTTTCACAGTTTTTTATAAAGTTTACGCTGTTATATTCCATATTAGTTACACAATTTAACTGTCTTTCTTAAACATATATTATATACACGATCACACATACAATTAACAATATTTTAAACACCAATCCTTTTCTAATTACCAACGTTTGCAGAGAAATGTTTTGCTTTTGTTTACATTCAAATGATACCGGCAAAACACTATTAAAAAAAAAACGGCGAAGACGTTTTCATTTTTCTTCGTGACAAATGGTCATATAATTTAGTCGGGTAATATATTCGCGCATGCGCACCTCGTCAAGCTAGCTAGGAGCGCCGCTCCGTATTTGCCTTTGAGAAATGAATATAATATGGAGTGGACAAATAGTACATATGGATACTTTACATTATAGAAATATATATGAAATCGACATAAGGCCACCAAACATAGTGTTGTCTCGTTTTTACTTAGCGATATCTCTGTTAGAAAAAAGATATAGCCATAGGTTACTGAATACACTGATCATAGTGATTTTTTATCAGAAAATCAGAAATGTCAATCGTGCCAGTGTCGCCATATTATTTTCAAGGTGTTTTTGGTACATCTGCTGTCAAATCGTTGTGTATCGAACATAATAATTTTGATTTTGTGCATAAATATGTCTAAAAACCAGATGAATCAGTGCTTCAGGCTTTCCTAGAGATCGTAAAATCATGCCTAAGTGTTGATTTGAAATGTGCAGTGCAAGATAAAGCTATAATCAACACAAATGTACTCTTCACAAGTAAGTAAGAAGTCATGATTTATATTGTTGAATAGGATTAGTATTTGTACAAAATATTGTTACAAGAGGTTCTTTTTATAGTAAATTGAACAGGTTTTAGCTTCGTTATGGCCTAAATGTTGTTATTTTCGTAGTTTGGAATTTTCCATATTTACGTATTAGAGGTTAGAAGTGATGTTACTGCTAATGTCGATATGGGTTATCGATATATCCGTAATGTGTAGATACTTCCACAAACGATAACATTGTTAAAAATCTCTCGCGTCTGTAAACGGAAATAAATGAAACATGCCACCAATTTTGTCTGTACCTAGTAAAGGAAAAGCGATATTTGACTAACTTTCTTCACTTAGCCCTGATTACATAAAACCCAAAACCGCTGCATCCTGCTCTATGTTCAGGAAAATGAGCAGTTAAAATAATAATATTATGTTTTTTGCCAACAGATAACATGAACATCAACTGTATGCGAGAATTCCTAGCAATGAAACGTTGAAGAAAATAATTTTATTTATAAACAAGAGGACGCCCGCTGCTACACCTGCACATTTTTTCGACTGTTTCTGTCCGATCCCGTGGGAATTTGAAGAAAGTCCTTAGTGCACTCCTGCGATCCCCAAAGAACATACATGCCAAATTTTAGCTTCCTGCACCTTATAATTTTGGCTGTAGCTTATCTGTCAAGCAGTCAGTAACGCAAGAATTTTATATATTATACAGATAAAAAAACAAATAAATAACATGTATTAATCAATTATGATTTTTCTTACCCCCTTATGATATTTCAGTGTAGCTGTGTGTTTCATTACGGTGTGTATGGTGCAAATCAGAAATCGCCGACATAAGGCCGGCGCGCACTGACGTCGCGGCATGGCAAAGGATTTTATTACTGATCAAGTCATTTTCATTCTTATTTCAATGAGTTAAGAATTCATATTACTTTATTTCGATACAATCGTACCGCATCCTGCCGTGGCATGCCGCGGGACGTCGTCGGGACGCGTCGCGGCACGTCGCGGCATCGGCGGCATACTTGGACGCCGCGACATGCCATGGCGTCTTGCAGTGTGCCACGACGTAATCAGTAGGTAAATAAGTTCCTGAATTCACCGTTAGTAAATCTTGTTCTCATAAATAATGTATCCAGAATTGTTTTCTCTTCGACATATCAGTTTGTATTTGTCGTTCTTAATCTTCAGCAAGAAGTGCTCTATTGATACTAAATTCCAGTCAATTGGGCGCCTCGGTATGACGGCATGCCGCGGCATGCTGCGACGTGCCGAAGCGTCCTTCGGGCTAACGAAACATGCCGTTCCGCGCCGTGCCATGCCATGCCGTCAGTCGGCGCCGGCCATTAGCTATCCGGATAGCCAAGCTGAAGTGGCAGTGGGCAGGGGACATAGCTCGAAGAAGCGATGGCCGTTGGGTCAGAAAGGTTCTGGAATGGCGGCCACGTACCGGACGACGCAGCAGAGGTAGGCCCTCCGCAAGGTGGACCGACGATCTAGTCAAGATCGCGGGAGGCGGTTGGGTGCGGGCGGTTCAAGACCGGTCTGTGTGGAGAACCTTGGGGGAGGCCTATGTCCAGCAGTGGACGTCGTTTGGCTGATATGATGATGATGATGTATGGTGCCATTCATGTCCGGTACTTTCATTCACAGCGACACAGTGTGTGCGTTCGCGCAGCGGAATGTTGTTGAATTTAAAGATTTTAATTATGCACATATTTAGTGTATGACGTCGTTTAATTGTGTATGGTAAAAAAAAATTTGTGCACGCAGCCATTGTGGAGAAATTCACCAAAAACTGATTCCGCTGGGCGAACGTTGTCCTGGCGGAACTTTTTTTAATCCATTGACTTTAGAAGAAAAGAGATGTGTCCAAAAATTAGTGTGTATTTGTGTGTAATTGTGTATGTATGAATCAAATTAGTGCATGCATAAACTTCGGAGAAATTCAAGTTTCCGCTACGCGAACGTTTGGCCATTAGCTAGTTTTCATATAAAGCGCTTACATAGAGAGCTGTAGATTTTTACATACGTTGTTTTGAATTTGTTTATATTTGTTTAAAAAACAGATTTAGAAAAAATCGTAAGGCTTAAAAGATAAAAATATAAACGTAAAATACGCTTATTAGGTCTTAGTTCTTAAAGTATGCACTTTGGGGTCTACATTTTCACGTTTATACAAACTTTGTAAGTGTCTGCAACATGTTGCCAAGTATTAATGATGTTCCGTTATTAATTAAAGAGTTATAGGACAATTTACCATGAAAAGATCACTGTTTACAAAGCAGTCAAATATCACGACGTTCTAAAGGAATTGCATGGTAAAATGTACGCCAATAATTAGTGTATTCATTCAACTATTCACATGCAAAATTTCATGTCATTAAATTCAGTAATTAAAGAAAAACAATTATAATACTGACGAAGCATCGAAAACCTACATAGCCCGACCAAGTTCGGATAGCTACAAAAAAGCGGCCGTGCAATATATTTAGGTAACATCCCAAAATTTACAGTATAATACCGGTATTGAATTGGTATAGGTGATAACACAATTGTTGTTTCGATATAATTTATATGTCATTTACTTTTGTACACCTACTTTTTTAAATGTATTTGACTATGACAGAAAGTAGGTACTATTTACGTAGGTACTTTATTTAAGTATGCGCTTGAGACTTGAGATATAATCTAGATATATTATTAAAATTTAAGACAAATAAAATTCATACAGCTAATTTCTATTGAAGAGTTCACGGATCAGAATTCTAACTATAGACCTCTTAGGGAAATTAAATAATTACCACATATAAATAATACTGTTTAGGTAAATATTTATCTTAATGTAGCTTATTACACTATTTAACCAATGGACTAGGTATGCACGAGCGTTCCCCTTTGCAACTTTAGTGGATCAAACAATCTAATAACTTAAGAAAAACTACTTCTTGAATCGATTTTTTAATTTATGTATACCGTTGTACATGTAGTGACTTATGTATGTGAGCGTGTTCTCCCGCACCCCACCAAAATATGCAGAATTATTTTGTTCAAAGCGGTACGCTAGTCCTTTGGTTAAATAGTCTAAGTATTGTAGTTATGAATTGATCAAAAATATTCTAGTGTGAAAAAATAGACAACGCGCTGCGCGCAACGAGCGATAGGCGGCTTCCCGCTTGAAACGGTACTTCCATCCTTGAAGAAAAGAGAGGGCAATATGTTTATTAAACCAGTTTTAGTTAAAACACACTTAAGTCCATTGCTGTCGTTGCAAGCGTTTGTTAACGTTATTATAATTACATAATTATATAATATGTAATTAAAAATATTTTTGTACACGGATATTTAAATACTTGTTAATTGAAGATTTATTTTTATCGTAGATAGTGGCGTTATTATTTAAAAAATATTTTTAATTCAAGAAATGCAATTGTTTTATTTTTCCTAACGCTTGTGTACGCAACTGTACCATATTAATAAATATTGTATTGGAAGGTTAAGAACGTTTCTTAGATATATGGCACGGCCGCTTTTTTGTAGCCATCCGAACTTGGTCGGGTTATGTAGGTTTTCGATGCTTCGTCAGTATTATAATTGTTTTTCTTTAATTACTGAATTTAATGATATGAAATTTTGCATGTGAATAGTTGAATGAATACACTAATTATTGGCATACATTTTACCATGCAATTCCTTTAGAACGTCGTGATATTTGACTGCTTTGTAAACAGTGATCTTTTCATGGTAAATTGTCCTATAACTCTTTAATTAATAACGGAACATCATTGATACTTGGCAACATGTTGCAGACACTTACAAGGTTTGTATAAACGTGAAAATCTAGACCCCAAAGTGCATACTTTAAGAACTAAGACCTAATAAGCGTATTTTACGTTTATATTTTTATCTTTTAAGCCCTACGATTTTTTCTAAATCTGTTTTTTAAACAAATATAAACAAATTCAAAACAACGTATGTAAAAATCTACAGCTCTCTATGTAAGCGCTTTATATGAAAACTAGCTAATGGCCAAACGTTCGCGTAGCGGAAACTTGCATTTCTCCGAAGTTTATGCATGCACTAATTTTATTAATACATACACAATTACACACAAATACACACTAATTTTTGGACATATCTCTTTTCTTATAAAGTCAATGGATTAAAAAAAGTTCCGCCAGGACAACGGTCGCCCAGCGGAATCAGTTTTTGGTGAATTTCTCCACAATGGCTGCGTGCACAATTTTTTTTTTACCATACACAATTACACGACGTCATACACTAAATATCTGCATAATTAAAATCTTTAAATTCAACAACATTCCGCTGCGCGAACGCACACGACACAGTATCGATATTGGCTACCAGAGAATATTTTGTTATATGATACAAGGGACGTTTTTGCTTTACCATGTTCGCCCACATTTGCATTATGGAATAAACTAATTTGGCAAAAGATCTAAAGTAACTTACTATAAATATCAATTTACATATTTTTTCTAAATCTACAGTAATGTATTATTTACCTCTAACCGGCTCAATGTCGATATCGATTATATTCTGGAGTCCAACCCAACGGCAGTCATTTTATTTTCCACATCATTTCGTAGGTATGCACACTAATTTCGTAGGTACATCCAATCCATGTTATTCACAAATCTGTGGTTTATTACTAGAAAAAGTAAGAACCCTTCAAAAACTTAAAAAAAATAGTTTTCTTTCATCTTTTAGCAACACAAATCCCATTTGTAAGAAGTCGAAATGGTTAAAGCTAACGTACTAGACGTTAGCTTTAACCATTTCGACTTCTTACTGAACCGAGACAACAGTGATTTTTGCGCTGGTATGAACGCTCTCATCGCAAGCTTTTAAAAGTGCTTACACCAGAATTCAACGCAATCGTTTTTTAAATCCTCGTGCGAATGATGGCTAAAGGTGCTATACTTTGTCGATAACAAAAAAACTTGTCGATATATGCTTTGAGTTGCCTAATATGCGCCCAACCCTAATGGACGCCATTTTATTTGCATACGTTTCGTAGGTATGCACGCTAACTTCGTAGGTACGTCCAATCCATGTTATTCACCACATCTATGGTATTTGCCTTATTTCCTAGGATGAAGTATCTCCTTATTTCTCATACAAATCTTCTGTCTCACGCGCCCAGCGCATAGAACGCTCTCTCTTTCGCACTCATTACGTTTCAGCGGTTTCAGTATTAAGCGTTGTACTAAGCTTTCGTCAACTAAGAGTGTCTAAGAGCGCTGTTATGATTATGAGCGCTCCACTCAACAAAAATCCCTAGGTATGTATGTTTCAAGAGTGTTGACAAATCACAAAATTATGATAAACAGTTTAGTAGTCAAATACTTATTTGTAGATATAGAAAAGAGAATAGGTGTGTATTAAAATATTGAGCATGTTTATAGAATAAGTTTATATGAGTTGTATAATTTTATAATTTTGGGAGTTCACTGCTCCAGCGCTCCTTTGAACGAGCCGCCACTGCCCGCGATTCATAGTATATCTACTATTTCATAGCATTTTAAAGTTTTATTTTAGTGTACCCTTTAACCCCGCACTTGATTGGACCCGGGCGCCTGCGGGGCCCCTGGAATCTGGCGCCCCGGGCGACCGCCCCGGTTCGCCCCCCCCTAAAGCCGCTACTGAGCCCACTTATTATTGCTCTGTGATAAGCCCCATTTGAATAATATTTACCGTAAAATGGGGCTATTTGATAGAAAAAAAAAGAATATTCTGCAATTATTTCTGTCATCTTGAATTTTTGACTTACTGTGAAATACGTTTTGTGTTAAGCGTACGTAGCTCTATGAATGTACATAAATAAAACACAAAATATAAGCATGGTATTCGCTATATTTCTTTTTAATGTTGCCTTTCCAATTTACCCTCAAGGTGGGGTAATTTGATAGGTGCGGTAAAAAATGGCTATTATTAAGCCATTATTTTAATTATTTATTGTATTTGGTATCTGTTAATAATTAAACAATAAAACAAAATATTAGACATCAAATTAAAAATATAATACCATCACACATACTATGGGGCTATTTGGAAATGGAGGAATTTGTTAGTGCCAAATAACCCCATTTCAGCTTCCAAAAAGCCCCATTCAAAATAATGTTGAATAACGGCATAAATACAACAAGCTCTTATAAAACGACACCACACACAACTATTTGAATAGTCAAGAAAACAACTTAACTTATCACAATCACAAAAACTTGCATAAAACTAATGTTTCAACTGAAAGTTTCCAGCTATTTTTTTACCGCCGTTGACCCAATGTCATTCTCTGGGTCATAAAACATCACACGTCCGACCTTACTCGAGTCTGATTGGTCGATTTTGACGAAAACAATGCTACCAACTGCTAATCAACAAATGGTTGCGTTCAAAGGTACAATATCTTATTTTTAGGGATGCGTTCAAAAATATTTTTATTTCCTAAATAACCCCGCGGTTCTTAAATAACCCCATTTTACGGTAATGTACTTTTTGGCTTTTGTTAATGCCGCGTTTCCACGCTTGCCAAGCCTCGAAAAGCTTCCACAAGCTCCAAGCGTCCACAAATCTCGCTTGGCGTTTGGGAGCCGTTTACACGCTTGTGAATGCGTCAGTATGCTACGTACATCCAAGCATGGCGGACACCGAACTTGTATCGACTATAACCTTTGGTTTAACCTACTTTTATTTGAAATACACTTAAAGAGAAGCAAAGCCAATTATTTTGTATGATGTAGATTGCCAGGGCATCTTCCTTACCCTCTACGGAAAACCTTACCTACATAGCCTTGAAATATTAGTGGTGCCATATAGGTTACGGCATTAGGTATGTCAATACACCTGCATATTATTAATATGTTCCCTCGTGTCATTCCTCTGGGAGCGATATAGTGCATAATCATACAAACAAGCAAAAGAAGTTCGACCAGCCACTCATTTTGAGACATAACTAGACGTGCGTTCGTTTCGAGATCACAGCGACTACTTAGCACGCGCCAACGTGTGAACACGTCGCAAGCGCTTGCCGCAAACGTCCTTTGATCTGTGTCCAAAAACCGACACTAGACCGGATCCTGCACAAGCGTCCACAAGCTCACGCAAGCCAAGCCAAACGGCCTGTTTACACGCTTGTGCTTGTGGAAGCTTGTCGAGGCTTGGCAAACGTGGAAACGCGGCATAAGCTTTTTCAACAGTGCCAGTTTCTGAACGTAAGTTTATCATAAGATTGGTAGCATTGTTGCCGTATAACCGTCGCGTATCTTTGAACTGATTTTTATTTGTTATTGTATTGCTTTATATTTGTTTAAGATTTAAGTTAATATAGACCAGTCGTAAATTAATTATCATATTTTTTAATTCTGGCATTAAAGTTTATTTTCAGCGATATTTATGATAAATTTGAAAGGTATATTTGTGTCAATTTTGACAGTTGCATAACCTAAAATACTGAATAAAAAATCATACAAAACTAGTCCAAACTTTGTGAGAAAATGTGTATTGTTATAAAATGCTGTTTTAGATGCCAAGTGTAATAAATAATAGTATTGACACAACGCGACCAGTAGACGGCACAAAAATGCAATTGGAACATTTGGAGTTGGCTGGTTGTACTCTAGACCGGTATATTAGCGCTGATAATTCGCGCCCTTCGTTTTTAGAGGTTTGTTGTTTGATTTATTCTATGTATCAGCACTTCTTTCTAGGCTTCAGTAATGTACCAGTTTCTTGACAAAACTCTTATTCAAATCTTGTTTCATAATATAGATAACTGGCATAGCATCCTCAAGAAGTCCAACATGCAGTGGTCTAAATGCAGGCGATTACAGAAATCTGGCGGCGTTGGTGAATCACCCCAACCTGTCTCAACTGAAGATATTAAACAAAGTTCCTCTGCCACCTGAAATCATGGAACACTTTGCCCGTATCCTTTACAAAATACATAAATCATCATAGTAATTGTGCAGTTTACAAGCACTTCTACTCACAACACTGTAGCTTTGCATTCTTTATAATCAGTAGTTGACATAATTTGAACTCAAATTGACTACTACTTTAATCTGCTTGTGATTACCATTTAGGTGTTTACATTTAATTTATTCAAATTACCTAAATTAAATTCAGGTATTTTTAGAGTTAAATATTAATTCACAATAGTTGTTTATTTAAGTACCTATATTAATGTGTATACTTCATTGTTGCCAGTAGTAATCACATCTTTCTTAACCAACCTATCTGCACTTTACTTTGTAACCTAGCATTTACTATAATCCATTAACAATATATTTTTGTGCAATATTTTCTTAATGCCCCTGTCAGATATGCAGTGCCATTGCCTCATGGGTGTCTTTCCAGAAATTAGCAGAGTTTGGCTTGCAATAGATAGTAATATTTATGTCTGGGCCTTTGAACATGGCAGTGATGTGGCCTACTTTGACGGTCTAGGAGAGACCATTGTGTCAGTGGGCTTAGTGAAACCGAAGGCTGGAGTATTCCAAAATTTTGTTAAATATTTATTAGTATTAACTACTACAGTTGAAATTGTAGTCTTAGGTAAGTTTACAACCATTTCATATCTGTATATATAAAATTCTGGCTGGAGTGACTGACAACACAGCCAAAACTAATGGGTGCATGAAGCTGAGTTTTAGTATGTCCATTTACCATTAAATTCAAATAAAATATGGGGGCTTAGCTGCAGGCTCCACAGGTACAAACTTCTTTATTGGAGTATCTTAATATATAAAATCCTTGTGTTACTGACTCACTGACAGACACGCTATAGCCGAAACTATTGGGCACAGGAAGCTGAAATTTGGCATGTATGTTCCTTGGGGACCGTAAGGGTGCACTAGAAGGGATTTCCCGAAATTCCCACGGGATCGGCCAAAACAGATAAATTTAAAAAAATATGCAGGTGTAGCTGCTGGCGTCATCTAGTCAGAAATAAAAACAAGATACTTGGTATGCACTCTATAATGTTACAACTTTTTGCAGGTGTAACTTTTTCATCAAGTAAAGGTGAAGGTGCAGGTGAATTCCAAGAGATACATTTAGTGCCAGAGCCAGTGTTTGTGCTACCAACTGATGGAATATCTATGATGTGTGTCAAGTCTACTGCTAATGGCAGGATCTTCATGGGGGGGAAAGATGGCTGTTTATATGAAATCACATATCAGGTATAATTTGCATATATCTCTAGTAACTAATTTTTGGGGCGATTTTGCAAATTGGTCTCTGTAATTTTACAAAAGTTATTCCATATATTTGTTTAATGTGTTGCATTTATTATCAAAAATAAATAGATACTTTTAGCATTTCTTGTAAACTTTGACAAATCTCATCATAAACAAATAAAAAATTGACTGTCCTTTGATATACCTAGTATTACAAAAAAAAAAGTATTAAAATAGCTGTCAGTATAGTCAAGCTTACTATGCATTTTTTATGTAGTCAGATGTTGATGATTAAATCTTACCATTTTCTCTTGTTTCAGGCTCAGTTAGGGTGGTTTGGCAAGCATTGTAAGAAAGTAAACCATTCCACCAGTACATTGTCATTCCTGGTGCCTTCATTTCTCAGTGCCGCTTTGTACGACGAGGACCCAGTAGTTAAAATAGAAGTAGATAATTCTAGAAATATCCTCTACACTTTGAGTGAAAAAGGCTGTATAGAAGTGTTTGATCTCGGCCGAGACGGCGAAGGAATGGGCAGGGTTGAGAGACTCACTCAAGGAAAAATTGTTTCATCAGCAGTTGACATTGTAAAGTAAGTCATTAAATTTTGTTTTTTTTTCTAGTTTGGGTTAACTATGTTTAAATTATTGACCAATGTTCTGGAAGATTTAATTTAATTTAAATGCAATTATTAAAATCCAAAATGCATCTTTCCATGAACCAGACTGGCCTTTATTTTTTCAATGTATAAAAAAATTGTGTGGTGATTTATATGTTTTTTTTTGTTGTTTGCAGAACTCTTGAAGCTAGCAACTTTAAACCAGTCATAGCAATATCAGCCGTAGAAGAAGCTGAATCAGATCATTTGAACTTAGTTGCTGTCACCCAAACTGGTGCCCGATTGTATTTTACTACTGGGAGTGGAGAGTGAGTATCTAACATTTTACAATACAACAAGCATTTGTTAAGACAAGAGACGCAATCAAAACTTGTTTAGGATGCTAATAATTTAATTTTACTTAGATTAATGCATTTCCTATAAGCATCCAGATTTAATGATTATAATGCCCTTAATAAATTGCTTAGTCTGTTGATTTAATTTCGCAAAATAAAGTTGTTTCTTTGGATCTTTAATGTAGCTGTCAGTATAGTTAAAATGTACGCTTTTCATCTGGCATGTCTGTTGGAGTAGGTAGTAAGTACATGCACATTTGCAGCTGCGGTGTAGCTGATGGTGGCCACGCATGCTCGTAAGAGGAGAAAGGTTTTAATAGTAAATGTATTGTCTACAGTGCGAGTCAGGGAGGGCCTATGCGGCCGCAGTACCTCACACTGCTGCACGTCAGACTGCCGCCCGGATTCACGCCTAACTCCTCAGTGCTGAGGCCAAAGCAGGTTCATAGTGCTGTCTATGAAAATGGTATGTCAATATTCTATCGTTACTGTGGTACACATTGTTACGTATCTATTGATTTGCAGTTGTTGTTGTAACCACACAAAAATCCACAAAGCTCTGAGCCTCGGTTGTTCGTTTGACCACAGATGGAATCAATCTGTCGTGGGCACTTGGAAGTTTTCGATGCAATTCTAACAGTATTGTGGTTATTAATGATACATATACTTTTCTCCAATTTTAAATCAAGTTTTTATTACAGGAGGTTGGTTACTTACTGCTGTATAACCTGAATACAAAATAATATTATGTCAGATCTGGACAGATCCCTGGATAGATCGAATATAAACTGGTCTTACACTTACGAACTTATGCGCAAACTTCAGAGCGTGCGTGAATTTCAAGGGATATAATGCAAATTTTTTACTCTGAATAAAATTGTTAACCGTCACCAAATGCTCGCGCGCTGGTAGGCTTTACCTCGAAGTACGTCCGTTGGATAATGTTTTAGGTTCGGTACCCACATGGCAAAGCGTAGCGGAGACCATTTTCCATTGTCAACTTTGACTTGACACTGCAAAATCCTTAAGCGGTTCGAAGCGACTACTAACGCATACGCGCGAGCATCCGCTCTCGTGCTGCGTGCTGCGGTCCGCTATAATTATGTGCGCCAGCCTTCTGTCCGCAAACGGATCATTTTTAAAGAGTTAGTGGCGGCCACCGAGCACTAGTGGCCACCTTCGTTAGCGCAGTGTCAATGGAAGCGGCGCGCGACAGCCGCGGTGGCTGTGATTGGTGGTCTGATTGCGTGCAGTTTTATTGTATCTTGTGTCTGTTGTGTGCAGGCACGCTGGTGATGGTGTGCTCGGCGGGCGGCGGCGGCGAGGCCGAGACGCTGTGGTGTCTGTCCCGCGTGCTGGCGGCGCGATGCTCGCTCAGCGAGGCGCACTCGCTGCTGGCGCTCGACGCGCCCGCCTGGGCCCTCACCGCGCTGCCCGCGCCGCACCACACACACCTCTCGCCCGCGCTGCGTCAGAGGAAAGGTCAGTCCTGTACTGTACTGTACTGTACTGTATATCCTCAGCGAGGCGCACTCGCTGCTGGCGCTCGACGCGCCCGCCTGGGCCCTCACCGCGCTGCCCGCGCCGCACCACACACACCTCTCGCCCGCGCTGCGTCAGAGGAAAGGTCAGTCCTGTACTGTACTGTACTGTACTGTATATCCTCAGCGAGGCGCACTCGCTGCTGGCGCTCGACGCGCCCGCCTGGGCCCTCACCGCGCTGCCCGCGCCGCACCACACACACCTCTCGCCCGCGCTGCGTCAGAGGAAAGGTCAGTCCTGTACTGTACTGTACTGTACTGTATATCCTCAGCGAGGCGCACTCGCTGCTGGCGCTCGACGCGCCCGCCTGGGCCCTCACCGCGCTGCCCGCGCCGCACCACACACACCTCTCGCCCGCGCTGCGTCAGAGGAAAGGTCAGTCCTGTACTGTACTGTACTGTACTGTATATCCTCAGTGAGGCGCACTCGCTGCTGGCGCTCGACGCGCCCGCCTGGGCCCTCACCGCGCTGCCCGCGCCGCACCACACACACCTCTCGCCCGCGCTGCGTCAGAGGAAAGGTCAGTCCTGTACTGTACTGTACTGTACTGTATATCCTCAGCGAGGCGCACTCGCTGCTGGCGCTCGACGCGCCCGCCTGGGCCCTCACCGCGCTGCCCGCGCCGCACCACACACACCTCTCGCCCGCGCTGCGTCAGAGGAAAGGTCAGTCCTGTACTGTACTGTACTGTACTGTATATCCTCAGCGAGGCGCACTCGCTGCTGGCGCTCGACGCGCCCGCCTGGGCCCTCACCGCGCTGCCCGCGCCGCACCACACACACCT
This sequence comes from Euclidia mi, assembly GCA_944739405.2. Lineage (NCBI taxonomy): Eukaryota > Metazoa > Arthropoda > Insecta > Lepidoptera > Erebidae > Euclidia > Euclidia mi. Next base: position 27,347,802 of record OX123198.2, read on the forward strand.
CTCGCCCGCGCTGCGTCAGAGGAAAGGTCAGTCCTGTACTGTACTGTACTGTACTGTATATCCTCAGCGAGGCGCACTCGCTGCTGGCGCTCGACGCGCCCGCCTGGGCCCTCACCGCGCTGCCCGCGCCGCACCACACACACCTCTCGCCCGCGCTGCGTCAGAGGAAAGGTCAGTCCTGTACTGTACTGTACTGTACTGTATATCCTCAGCGAGGCGCACTCGCTGCTGGCGCTCGACGCGCCCGCCTGGGCCCTCACCGCGCTGCCCGCGCCGCACCACACACACCTCTCGCCCGCGCTGCGTCAGAGGAAAGGTCAGTCCTGTACTGTACTGTACTGTACTGTATATCCTCAGCGAGGCGCACTCGCTGCTGGCGCTCGACGCGCCCGCCTGGGCCCTCACCGCGCTGCCCGCGCCGCACCACACACACCTCTCGCCCGCGCTGCGTCAGAGGAAAGGTCAGTCCTGTACTGTACTGTACTGTACTGTATATCCTCAGCGAGGCGCACTCGCTGCTGGCGCTCGACGCGCCCGCCTGGGCCCTCACCGCGCTGCCCGCGCCGCACCACACACACCTCTCGCCCGCGCTGCGTCAGAGGAAAGGTCAGTCCTGTACTGTACTGTACTGTACTGTATATCCTCAGTGAGGCGCACTCGCTGCTGGCGCTCGACGCGCCCGCCTGGGCCCTCACCGCGCTGCCCGCGCCGCACCACACACACCTCTCGCCCGCGCTGCGTCAGAGGAAAGGTCAGTCCTGTACTGTACTGTACTGTACTGTATATCCTCAGCGAGGCGCACTCGCTGCTGGCGCTCGACGCGCCCGCCTGGGCCCTCACCGCGCTGCCCGCGCCGCACCACACACACCTCTCGCCCGCGCTGCGTCAGAGGAAAGGTCAGTCCTGTACTGTACTGTACTGTACTGTATATCCTCAGTGAGGCGCACTCGCTGCTGGCGCTCGACGCGCCCGCCTGGGCCCTCACCGCGCTGCCCGCGCCGCACCACACACACCTCTCGCCCGCGCTGCGTCAGAGGAAAGGTCAGTCCTGTACTGTACTGTACTGTACTGTATATCCTCAGCGAGGCGCACTCGCTGCTGGCGCTCGACGCGCCCGCCTGGGCCCTCACCGCGCTGCCCGCGCCGCACCACACACACCTCTCGCCCGCGCTGCGTCAGAGGAAAGGTCAGTCCTGTACTGTACTGTACTGTACTGTATATCCTCAGCGAGGCGCACTCGCTGCTGGCGCTCGACGCGCCCGCCTGGGCCCTCACCGCGCTGCCCGCGCCGCACCACACACACCTCTCGCCCGCGCTGCGTCAGAGGAAAGGTCAGTCCTGTACTGTACTGTACTGTATATCCTCAGCGAGGCGCACTCGCTGCTGGCGCTCGACGCGCCCGCCTGGGCCCTCACCGCGCTGCCCGCGCCGCACCACACACACCTCTCGCCCGCGCTGCGTCAGAGGAAAGGTCAGTCCTGTACTGTACTGTACTGTACTGTATATCCTCAGCGAGGCGCACTCGCTGCTGGCGCTCGACGCGCCCGCCTGGGCCCTCACCGCGCTGCCCGCGCCGCACCACACACACCTCTCGCCCGCGCTGCGTCAGAGGAAAGGTCAGTCCTGTACTGTACTGTACTGTATATCCTCAGCGAGGCGCACTCGCTGCTGGCGCTCGACGCGCCCGCCTGGGCCCTCACCGCGCTGCCCGCGCCGCACCACACACACCTCTCGCCCGCGCTGCGTCAGAGGAAAGGTCAGTCCTGTACTGTACTGTACTGTACTGTATATCCTCAGCGAGGCGCACTCGCTGCTGGCGCTCGACGCGCCCGCCTGGGCCCTCACCGCGCTGCCCGCGCCGCACCACACACACCTCTCGCCCGCGCTGCGTCAGAGGAAAGGTCAGTCCTGTACTGTACTGTACTGTACTGTATATCCTCAGCGAGGCGCACTCGCTGCTGGCGCTCGACGCGCCCGCCTGGGCCCTCACCGCGCTGCCCGCGCCGCACCACACACACCTCTCGCCCGCGCTGCGACAGAGGAAAGGTCAGTCCTGTACTGTACTGTACTGTACTGTATATCCTCAGTGAGGCGCACTCGCTGCTGGCGCTCGACGCGCCCGCCTGGGCCCTCACCGCGCTGCCCGCGCCGCACCACACACACCTCTCGCCCGCGCTGCGTCAGAGGAAAGGTCAGTCCTGTACTGTACTGTACTGTATATCCTCAGCGAGGCGCACTCGCTGCTGGCGCTCGACGCGCCCGCCTGGGCCCTCACCGCGCTGCCCGCGCCGCACCACACACACCTCTCGCCCGCGCTGCGACAGAGGAAAGGTCAGTCCTGTACTGTACTGTACTGTACTGTATATCCTCAGCGAGGCGCACTCGCTGCTGGCGCTCGACGCGCCCGCCTGGGCCCTCACCGCGCTGCCCGCGCCGCACCACACACACCTCTCGCCCGCGCTGCGTCAGAGGAAAGGTCAGTCCTGTACTGTACTGTACTGTACTGTATATCCTCAGCGAGGCGCACTCGCTGCTGGCGCTCGACGCGCCCGCCTGGGCCCTCACCGCGCTGCCCGCGCCGCACCACACACACCTCTCGCCCGCGCTGCGTCAGAGGAAAGGTCAGTCCTGTACTGTACTGTACTGTACTGTATATCCTCAGTGAGGCGCACTCGCTGCTGGCGCTCGACGCGCCCGCCTGGGCCCTCACCGCGCTGCCCGCGCCGCACCACACACACCTCTCGCCCGCGCTGCGTCAGAGGAAAGGTCAGTCCTGTACTGTACTGTACTGTACTGTATATCCTCAGCGAGGCGCACTCGCTGCTGGCGCTCGACGCGCCCGCCTGGGCCCTCACCGCGCTGCCCGCGCCGCACCACACACACCTCTCGCCCGCGCTGCGTCAGAGGAAAGGTCAGTCCTGTACTGTACTGTACTGTACTGTATATCCTCAGCGAGGCGCACTCGCTGCTGGCGCTCGACGCGCCCGCCTGGGCCCTCACCGCGCTGCCCGCGCCGCACCACACACACCTCTCGCCCGCGCTGCGTCAGAGGAAAGGTCAGTCCTGTACTGTACTGTACTGTACTGTATATCCTCAGCGAGGCGCACTCGCTGCTGGCGCTCGACGCGCCCGCCTGGGCCCTCACCGCGCTGCCCGCGCCGCACCACACACACCTCTCGCCCGCGCTGCGTCAGAGGAAAGGTCAGTCCTGTACTGTACTGTACTGTACTGTATATCCTCAGCGAGGCGCACTCGCTGCTGGCGCTCGACGCGCCCGCCTGGGCCCTCACCGCGCTGCCCGCGCCGCACCACACACACCTCTCGCCCGCGCTGCGTCAGAGGAAAGGTCAGTCCTGTACTGTACTGTACTGTACTGTATATCCTCAGCGAGGCGCACTCGCTGCTGGCGCTCGACGCGCCCGCCTGGGCCCTCACCGCGCTGCCCGCGCCGCACCACACACACCTCTCGCCCGCGCTGCGTCAGAGGAAAGGTCAGTCCTGTACTGTACTGTACTGTACTGTACTGTATATCCTCAGCGAGGCGCACTCGCTGCTGGCGCTCGACGCGCCCGCCTGGGCCCTCACCGCGCTGCCCGCGCCGCACCACACACACCTCTCGCCCGCGCTGCGTCAGAGGAAAGGTCAGTCCTGTACTGTACTGTACTGTACTGTATATCCTCAGCGAGGCGCACTCGCTGCTGGCGCTCGACGCGCCCGCCTGGGCCCTCACCGCGCTGCCCGCGCCGCACCACACACACCTCTCGCCCGCGCTGCGTCAGAGGAAAGGTCAGTCCTGTACTGTACTGTACTGTACTGTATATCCTCAGCGAGGCGCACTCGCTGCTGGCGCTCGACGCGCCCGCCTGGGCCCTCACCGCGCTGCCCGCGCCGCACCACACACACCTCTCGCCCGCGCTGCGTCAGAGGAAAGGTCAGTCCTGTACTGTACTGTACTGTACTGTATATCCTCAGTGAGGCGCACTCGCTGCTGGCGCTCGACGCGCCCGCCTGGGCCCTCACCGCGCTGCCCGCGCCGCACCACACACACCTCTCGCCCGCGCTGCGTCAGAGGAAAGGTCAGTCCTGTACTGTACTGTACTGTACTGTATATCCTCAGCGAGGCGCACTCGCTGCTGGCGCTCGACGCGCCCGCCTGGGCCCTCACCGCGCTGCCCGCGCCGCACCACACACACCTCTCGCCCGCGCTGCGTCAGAGGAAAGGTCAGTCCTGTACTGTACTGTACTGTACTGTATATCCTCAGTGAGGCGCACTCGCTGCTGGCGCTCGACGCGCCCGCCTGGGCCCTCACCGCGCTGCCCGCGCCGCACCACACACACCTCTCGCCCGCGCTGCGTCAGAGGAAAGGTCAGTCCTGTACTGTACTGTACTGTACTGTATATCCTCAGTGAGGCGCACTCGCTGCTGGCGCTCGACGCGCCCGCCTGGGCCCTCACCGCGCTGCCCGCGCCGCACCACACACACCTCTCGCCCGCGCTGCGTCAGAGGAAAGGTCAGTCCTGTACTGTACTGTACTGTACTGTATATCCTCAGCGAGGCGCACTCGCTGCTGGCGCTCGACGCGCCCGCCTGGGCCCTCACCGCGCTGCCCGCGCCGCACCACACACACCTCTCGCCCGCGCTGCGTCAGAGGAAAGGTCAGTCCTGTACTGTACTGTACTGTACTGTATATCCTCAGCGAGGCGCACTCGCTGCTGGCGCTCGACGCGCCCGCCTGGGCCCTCACCGCGCTGCCCGCGCCGCACCACACACACCTCTCGCCCGCGCTGCGTCAGAGGAAAGGTCAGTCCTGTACTGTATATTATTTAATCATCGACGCTTTTTTATTTCTTAACTAGCTGTCCCGGCGAACCCTGTATCGCCTTTTAAAGGTATTTTTGCTTATTCCTTTTTTTTTCAAACCACTTTTCCAGGAAATTCTGAACAAAGTTACCAAAGTCACCAATGCTTAATCTAAAGTTTCAAGAGTTTACAAAGGTATACAAACAAACGAAGATTAAATTTTATATACCTATATGTATAGATAGATGACCCAGCAAAAACCGTCCGCCATCTTCGATTTCCCATTTGTCATCTTTGATCACGAAATAGATGTTGTATTTGCCTTCCTCATAGCTTAAATCATCGGAGAGGATACCCATATTAATTTTTTAAAACTTTCCCATCCGCCATCTTTGATTTCCCATCCGCCATCCTTGATCACGAAATAGATGTTGGATTTGGATTCGCCATCCCTTAAAACATCGGAACGATAACCATATTGATTTTTTAAAACTTTCCCATCCGCCATCTTTGATTTCCGATCCGCCATCTTTGATCACGAAATAGATGTTGGATTTGGATTCGCCATCCCTTAAAACATCGGAGACGATAACCATATTGATTTTTTAAAACTTTCCCATCCGCCATCTTTGGTCACGAAATAGATGTTTGATTTGGATTCCCCATCCCTTTATGTAGTGGAGACGATACTTACATCGATTTAAAAAATAAACCCATCCGCCATCTTTGATCACGAAATAGATGGTGTTTTTGAATTCCCCATTCCTTAAAATATCGGAGACGATACCCATATCGACTTTAAAATAATCCCGTCCGCCATCTTTGATTTCCTATCCGCCATCTTTGATCTCGGAATAGATGTTGTATTTGGATTCTCCATCCCTTAAATCATCAGAGACGATACCCATATTGATTTTTTAAATTTTCCCATCCGACATTTTTGATTTCCCATCCACCATCAAGAATCACGAAACAGATGTTGTATTTGGAGTCCCCATCCCTTTTAACATCGCAGACGGTATCAATATTGATTTTTTAAAATTTTCCCATCCGCCATCTTTGATTTCCCATCCACCATCTTGAATCACGAAACAGATGTTGTATTTGGAGTCCCAATCCCTTTTAACATCGCAGACGGTATCAATATTGATTTTTTAAAATTTTCCCATCTGCCATCTTTGATTTCCCATCCGCCATCTTTGATCACGAAATAGATGTTGTATTTCGATTCTCCATCCCATATAATATCGAAGGCGATACCCATATTGATTTTTAAAATTTTCTCATCCGCCAACTTTGATTTCCCGTCCGCCATCTTGGATCACTAAATAAATTTCATATTATTAATCAGCGTCCCGAAAATCTCGAAAACGATACCCATGTAGATTGTATCCTATTCGTTTAGCCTTTTTTTGCCTTTGACCCAACCCTCCCCCTTCTCGTTTGACCATTTTATTATTTTTGTCTGGCCCCTAAAAGTTGTTGGGCCCCTTTCGGAATAATTGGGCTGTCATAGGCAATAACATTTTTTTAAATCCGACTGCTAGTTCCTGAGATTAGCCGACATTATCGTTTACCTTTTGTAGCCTTTTGCCCGGCCCAAAGGGTCGAAGCGTTATGTTACATAGCCTTCCGGAATAACTGGGCTATCGTATACAAAAAGATTTTTTCAGATCCGACCGGTAGTTCCTGAGATTAGCGCGTTCAAACAAACAAAACAGACTCTTCTGTTTTATTATATTAGTATACATAGATAGTAGAGCATCGTAGACTTACTATTCGAGTGTTACTTTTTGAGTGCAAAGATTCAAATTAAGTAATAATTATGAAATCCGGCCAGATAGTATTTATTAAAAAAAGGGCTAAGAATTTAATTGGCAGGTACAGGTTAGGTACTACTTTTCTAATACAGTAAGTAAGAAACTTAAATATGAGTGTGAGTTTCATCAAGCGATCATTATGTTATTTTACATTATCAAGGCCACAGAAAGGGATATTTAAGGGATACCGATTTCCACGCGGGCGAAGCCGCGGGCACAGCTAGTACCTAATATTAGTAGGGATTAGCCAAGGCTGTTACAATAATTATTATTAGTTTAAATAAGTAAGCGAACCTTAAAAGCGAACGAAGTAATGACAGTGCATCATAATAGGAGTGAGCGTTATAACGCATAGAGCGTTATGACAACGGTTATAACCCTTATAACATATAGATAGTTATATGTATATTGTATAACTATCTATATTTCATAACGAGTATAACGCCGCAACGCGTCGCGGGGTGGCGCTGCGAAGTGCGACTCCCGAGCAGCAGCGACCTAGTTATTAGTTATATTGTAACGAACTAAACCGTCACTGTTTAAAGTGAAAACAACGCTTTCATCACCCTTTCCTAATAGAGGGCATACTTTGAAAATTGTTTACCAAGTGATAAAAAAGTTACTTTTGAAAAATAGTTTTTTAATATAATATCATTAAATTTGCCACATTTCTCTATTAAGTTCTATATAAAACATAATCAGTTGCAGTTATGCGTTAATTTCGTTAGTTACAACTACATAATGTCTTCAGATTACGCTCTCAGAAAATATAGCTAGTTATGAAATATAGACAGTTATGACAACGTTATGAGTTTCGTTATAACTATAACGTAACGTTATGTGTAAAACTCATAACGACACATGCCTACATCATAATTATGTCAGTGTATAATGTGACAGTACTGACAGATATAGCACATGCGCAGCGACTCAATTATTACAGCGCATGCGTTATTACTGTCAATAGGTAGGAGGTTTGTCCCTACAAACTTCGACCCTCTCTAAAATCCCTCCCAGATTATTTTTTGCATTTTATTGTATCCCATGTGTTTTTCCTGGTTCTGAGCTACCTCCCCACCAATTTTCAGCGAAATCGGTTCGGCCGTTCTTGAGTTATAAATAGTGTTAACTAACACGACTTTCTTTTATATATATATAGATTTACTTAATACTAACCCAAAATTATAGCGTAAACGTAAATGGCGAAAGTCAATACACGAAATGTTTCCAAATGGTATGTTATGCTATGTTGCGCTCCACCACAGAAATAGATAGTAATAGAACGGTGAATGTCACGTCATCGCGTACATTTCGCGCGTGCCACATTTTAGCAAGCCCCGCCCACAGTGACGTATAGATAGTGAGGGGACACTAAGGAATTATTATCGATGTGAGAGCTATGGAAAATGAAATTATGTTATTGTTTATATAAAATGTTTTATTATGAATTGTTTGGTTATAGTATACTGTTATAAAAATAAAACGTATTTATTTAGTTAAAAATCTGTATTGAAATCTTACAAAACTTTTGACTATATTATAAAATATCTATACTAATGTAATAAAGCGGATGAGTTTGTTTGTTTGAACGCGCTAATCTCAGGAACTACCGGTCGGATCTAAAAAAATCTTTTTGTATACGGTAGCCTAGTTATTCCGGAAGGCTATAGGCTATATAACATAACGTTTCGACCCTTAGTGGTCGGGCAAAAGGCTAAAAGATAATGTCGGCTAATCTCAGAAACTAGCAGTCGGCTTTTAAAAATTGATATTGCCTATGATAGCCCAATTATTCCGAAAGGCTATAGGCTATATAAAATTACGCCACAACTTTTAGGGGCCAGACAAAAATAATAAATTTGGTCAAACGAGAAGGGGGAGGGTTGGGTCAAAGGCAAAAAAAAAGGCTTAACGAATAGGATACAATCTATATGGGTATCGTTTTCGAGATTTTCGGGATGCTGATTAAATAATATGAAACTTATTTAGTGATTCAAGATGGCGGACGGAATATCAAAGATGGCGGATGACAAAATTTTAAAAAACAATGTGGGTATCGCCTTCTATATTTTAAGGGTTGGGGAATCGAAATACAACATCTATTTCGTGATCGAAGATGGCGGATGGGAAATCAAAGATGGCGGATGGGAAAATTAAAAATATCTATATTGGTATCGTCTGCGATGTTAAAAGGGATGGAAAATTCAAATACAACATCTTTTTCGTGATTCAAGGTGGTGGATAGGCAATTAAAGATGGCGGACGGGATTTTTTTAAAGTCGATATGGGTATCGTCTCCGATATTTTAAGGAATGGGAAATTCAAAAACACCATCTATTTCGTGATCAAAGTTGGTGGAAGGGATTTTTTTTAAAAATCAATATGGGTATCGTCTCCGTTGATATACGGGATGGAGAATCCAAATACAACATCTATTTCGTGATCAAAGATGACGGATAGGAAATTAAAGATGGCGGACGGGATTTTTTTAAAGTCGATATGGGTATCGTCTCCGATATTTTAAGGAATGGGAAATTCAAAAACACCATCTTTTTCGTGATCAAAGATGGTGGATGGGATTTAAAAAAAAAACAATATGGTATCGTCTCCGATGTTTAAAAGGATGGGTAATCCAACATCACCATCTATTTCGTGATCAAAGATGTCCCGTCCGCCAACTTGGATTTCCAAATGGATGTCATTTTCGTGATCAGAAAGCATGAAAACCCCAAAAATTATACCCAGATTAATTTTATAAAAAATGTCCCGTCCGCCATCTTGGATTCCCAAATAGATGTCATTTTCGTGATCAGAATCCATAAAAACCCCGAAAATGATACCCATACTAATTTTATTAAAAATTACCCGTCCGCCACCTTGGATTCCCAAATAGATGTCATTTTCGTGACCAGAATCCATGAAAACCCCGAAAATGATACCCATATTAATTTTATTAAAAATGACCCGTCCGCCATCTTGGATTCCCAAATAGATGTCATTTTCGTGACCAGAATCCATGAAAACCCCGAAAATGATACCCATATTAATTTTATTAAAAATGTCCCGTCCGCCATCTTGGATTCCCAAATAGATGTCATTTTCGTGACCAGAATCCATAAAAACCCCGAAAATGATACCCATATTAATTTTATTAAAAATGTCCCGTCCGCCATCTTGGATTCCCAAATAGATGTCATTTTCGTGACCAGAATCCATAAAAACCCCGAAAATGATACCCATACTAATTTTATTAAAAATGACCCGTCCGCCATCTTGGATTCCCAAATAGATGTCATTTTCGTGACCAGAATCCATGAAAACCCCGAAAATGATACCCATATTAATTTTATTAAAAATGTCCCGTCCGCCATCTTGGATTCCCAAATAGATGTCATTTTCGTGACCAGAATCCATAAAAACCCCGAAAATGATACCCATATTAATTTTATTAAAAATGTCCCGTCCGCCGTCTTGGATTCCCAAATAGATGTCATTTTCGCGACTAGAATCCATAAAAACCCCTAAAATGATACCCATATTAATTTTATTAAAAATGTTTCGTTCGCCATCTTGGATTCCCAAATAGATGTCATTTTCGTGATCTGAAAGCATGAACATGATGCTTGCTTTCTTTATGAGAGAGAGAGAGAGACAGCCAGAGACATAATAATTAATTCAAATTAATAATCCTTTTATTTATCGATAAATTTAAAACGTAACCATAAACCGAACGTCAATCCCTAGCGCGCGCTGACCAATCACAGCTATTTATTTGACCCGTGGCCCCTGATTTGTTATTGTTTTTGGCATCTTGTGAATATCGCGTATCTCGCCGTACATTGCGTGTTTATTTCATAAATATGTCAACAAGTATCGTATAATTCAAGCAATGGAAATTTAACATAACGAAGAAATGAACGATGATGTTCTTATTAGACAAACATGGTAAAAGTAGCCCACTTGTTTTAAATCTCAATAATCTTAAGTTTTACTCAATTTAAATACTTACTGGTGATATGAAATGCCTCCCTTTTCCATATTTTTGCATCACTTTTAATTTTTACAATTGGAAACTGCACAATGTGGCATATTCGTAACGAATTTAATGTTTTTTTACCTCCTGAGCGCGCGAAAGGGAGACGCGATGCGTAAGGCGAATGCGTTCGAAAACACATGCACTATAGTGCAATAGTTTGGCACGCGCGCCACGCCCGTGTCACCGTTCTATTACTATCTATTTCTGTGCGCTCCACGTTTATGTCTTCATTAAAGCTGTGCGTCCACCGGATCGGGATCGGAGCGTACGGAGTGGAAGGATTTGTTGCTTTGTATTAATTTCTATGAAACTGCGTGCACTGGATCGGCATTTCTACGCCAGAGACCGGTATTTGTGCTGATGACGTCATCCGCAGTGAACGCATCATTCGGATTCCGAGCGTTTCAAGTTCTGACGTGTTTGCGGCATTAAACTGTAGGCAAAAACACTTATTCACGATGAACGACGATGTTTTAATTACTTTAGTAGAGTCATATGAATGTACCCAAAAATCTATGATATTCATTATTTATGATATTCATCAAATGTATAATATTCTCCGAAAATTAATCTACAACAATATCCTCGTCACTATCCTCCTGCTTTAAAAATACCTAAATTGCCGATGCTGAATCCGAATGCAGTGGACGCACCCCATCGGCATTTTGTAAATGACGACGCTCCGTCCGCTCCGTACGCTCCGATTCCGATCCGGTGGACGCGCAGCTTAAATCTATAATGATGTGTGTGGTGTACGTTGTTGGTTAGAGGTGTGGTCGGTGGCGCGCTGGGCGGTGGTGACGGGCGCGGGCGCGTGCGTGCTGGCGGCGGGCGCGGCGCCCGACCTGCTGCGCTCGCTGCTGCGCGACTGCCGCGGGCCCGACGCGCACCCCGTCAAGGACTTCTTCCAGGTACCTCCTTGCTGCATTAGCGTATCTAGGCTTATTTTTCAGGGTGGGCCTGGATCTTCATAGAACAATAGTGTAAGGTTTCTTTGGTGTCTAGCTTAGCATTTCGAATTGGTAACCAAAATTCTGGGTGGGCACGGCGCACCCACCTGCCATGTACCCTGCTGGCGTAAACCACGCTTCTGGGCACGCTGTTACCATGCTCATAACATATTTTAACCGTTGGTTTTGCGCACAATTTCTCGCCGGTTGTGTTGGATGTGCAACCGCATCGGGCTATGGGAATGCGGAAATTGCGAGCGCACTTGTGTTTGCGCACACAGTTGTGCACTGTAATGTGTCCCGCGCAGTTGGCAGGTCTTATATGAGACTGGCCGCCGAGGCCAAAATTCGGTCTGGAGAACATCATTATTTTAACTGCGCTTCGAGGCACGTAGATGCATCCTCAGTACCGAGCGTGTACCAAGCTCAAGGAATGGTATGAAGTTAAAATATTGTATCTATAGATAAAATTACTGTGCTCTCACAAACTCAAGGTTTTGGAATATACCCTATTTGTATGAATATAAAGTTCTAATTTTAGTATTAGTCAAAGCAGGTATAAACAAGATTTTAATAGTAGTAAGTACATACATACATACATATGCTCACGCCTTTTTCCCGTCGGGGTAGGCAGAGACAACAGATCGCCACTTGCTTCGTAGTAGTAAGTAGTAGTAGTGTATCTGTTAGTCATAGTGTAACCTTATTTATTTCTTATTGCCATATTGCTTTCTCTGTAACCTACCTATAGAACGTATAATAAATTGCAGCTATACAGCGTGGAGCAAGCGTGCGCGTGCGCGCTGTACCTCGCGTGTGAGGACGTGTCGAGCGGTGATCTGTCCATCAGTGAGTGGGCCACGCGCGCTTTCTTCCTATATGGCAGCCACGTCGCACCCATGCCTATGTTCCAGCAACCGTCACAGATATCCTCCACTATAGGTATAACAACATGATGCTTCAAACCCCACTTACTTTTTTACCGTGTTTTACCCACTTGGCTGATTTTTTAGTCCGATTTTTTAATCCTAAATTGTTGAGTTATTAAAATATTTTATAATTACTTGAGTATTGCAAGTGCTTCTTTTGCTGCTGTTAATAAAAATCTGTACTAAAGAAATATTGTCACTTTTATCAACAGCCTCCCCGAAATTCTCACCACGTCAAATGTCTACTCCCATGGCCATGAGGGGACCTCAAGGTCAAATGCAACAAGGAAAGCTGAACCAGTCGTATCAGATGGGCGCACAAAATCAGTCGTTCGCTGGATCGCCAAATCAATCCATGATGCCTCAGTCGCCATTCCACCAGAGCATGATGAGTCCTACAGCCTTCAACCAGTCATCGTTCGTCGGTAATATGAGCCAGCAGCAACGAGATCCGAACTTCCCCATGCCTGTAGAATACAGTGCAAAGCATAATGGACTTTATATATACGTCGGCAGGATTCTATCTCCTATTTGGAACTTGAAATGCGTTACGATGTCACAGTCACCGGATAATAAAGAGTTTGTATGTATTTTCCTTTGATATAAGGTCGCGGCACAAATGTTGAGCGCCTACCTTGAACTTTCAGCGCTCAACATCCATGCCAAGACGTTTATTAGATCTTATTTCGACGTTATCCCTTATTGTAAATGACTTATATCTACAGATGAGTAGTAAAATAACAGGCGAGGATTGCGCGTACATAGTTCAGAAGCTTCAGCGAGTGGCTGGTTTCATGCAGCGGACCCTCGCACCACCACATTCCGATGAACATGCCTCACTGCAAGCTTTAAAACTATTCATAAGTAAGTAATGATTTATTTAATTTCATCAGGTTCTATAACTGTCTTTGTATTTTAGGCTTTTGACGGCTGTGTGTATAGATGACAAATGTGACAAACTAAAATGTAGTCAATGCAGAATACCCTAGGTTCATTTTGTCTTGTCACCTATTCATGACTATTGCCGTCAAAGATTAAGGCTACTTGTTAATTAAATGTGTCGTTTTGTTGTAGCGTTGGCGATAGAAATGTTAAGTCTATGGAAAGTGTTATGTGAACATCAGTTCCATGTGATAGCCGCTAGTCTGCCGCCCGAGCAACAAAATGCTTTACAGGCCGCTAGTTTTAGGTAAGGCAAGCGTTTAATCACCTTTATTAGCACATAACTTTGTAGAAAATTGTTGCAAACAATTATGATCAGTCTTGGACCAAAATTAGTAACCGAATCATTATCTTTATAGTCACCACTCATCTTTTGTTTAGAGATGAGTTCATTCAATAAGTAAGTATGTTATTCCTAAACTTACACGTGTTTAGTAGACTCCTTGATTATGAAAACCAACCACCGATTTTTTCTTAGATGAAGCATATTTATAATCATTAAATGTTTTCTGTGTTTTTGCAGGGAATTGCTAGTAGGTGGACAAGAAGTCGCGTGCCTACTTCTGGGGTCTTTAGTTGCCGGATATTTAAGAGATAACGCCTCAGTTGACGGTATTTCACAGAAGTTGAGACAACTCTGTCCCACACTTTACAGACAAGAGGATGCTACTTGCTCAAAGGTAATATACTGCAGGGAGTTACTAAGATTGTATTGGGAATTGATTTTACACTAGAAATACTAATTTGTGGATTGCATTTCAGGCTAATGAATTGTTAATATTTGCCAAGCAACAGAAAAATCCGGCTGAAAGAGAAGAAATGCTACAGCATGCTCTGAAATTATGTAAAGTAAGTACCTACCAATGAACAAAATATATACTTATTTACATACATACATTTCTTTAGGCAATTGAGTATTAACATAATAGGCTGAGTAATACAGTTATGATTTTTTTTGTGTACCATTCCTGCAAAGTAATTTTTCGTGTATATACCTTTGGCCCTTTACAAATATACAATCAAAAGAAACAAAAAATACTCACCATGCATGCCATGTGTAAGAACACGTTTATCAATACTATTACGTTAGTAAAAACTAATAATTTTTTTTTGTAGGATGTAGCCCCAAATGTGAATCTCCCGCTGGTATGTTCAAAACTAGTATCGGCCGGTTTTTACTCAGGCGTAGTGGAGCTGTGTGTGGCCTGCGCCGCCAAACTGGACCCGCAGGACAAAGCCGTGCACTACTACAAGAGCGACCAGCCCTCGCAGGATAGAGAGGGACACTTTATTTATTATAGAAGGTAAATAGTGCTGTTTCAAATTCAAATTAGTTTATTTGCATAAAACAGGTTTACATAGTTGGTAAGTACATAAATTTAAATATAAGTGCGCTGATTTATAACCCAGAATAGGTGTGCAAATTTTGAGGTAAAATAAAAATACTAATAGCATGCCTCAGAGTGTAACAAATTATAGTATACAATAATTATTCTATTAACAACTGTCACTGGTATTATCATAATTTAAAAATAAAAGAATTCCAGATGTCATACAGTATAAAAAGTAATCTAAATGTCAAAGAAATAAAAAAATAAGTCATGCTAAAAGTCAAAAGGAAAATAAAAATGTCAATAGTTATTACAATTCTCAAAAATTATACATTGAAAATACATGTGTGCTACATTTTGTCTGATAAATAGTCATAAACATTGTAATAACATTTTTCAATAAGAAGCTTTTTTAACTTCATTTTGAATAAATTCAAATTTATATCCTTAATGTCATTCGGTAACTTATTAAATATCTTTGGAGCCATGGCGAAAACACTTCTGTGCATCAGAGTGGTGTTTGTCTTGCATAAGCATAATCGGCTTTTGTCTCTTTGTGCTCGACTTGACCCATCCGCTGCGAATATAAATAAGTGCGGATTGACTTTAACAAAAACTGCTACTTCATATATGTAGATAGATGGCAATGTCAAAATATTATATTTTCTAAAGAAAGGCTGGCAGCTATCAGTTACTTGCAAAGAGAACATAGCCCTTAGGCAGCGTTTCTGACTCTTAAAAATAATTTCTTTATCTACAGAGTTCCCCCAGAAAATGACTCCATATCTGAGCACCGACTCTACTAGACCATGATATGCAATTAGAAGGGCATTGGTGTCTACTATTTGAGCGAGTTCATGTAATGCATATACTGACTTGCTAACCCTCTTACATAACTGTTCTATATGTGGTTTCCATGTAATTTTCTTATCGATTATAATACCTAGAAATTTTGTGTAGTCTACTTCTTTTAGGGTTTGGTTGTTAACACATACTTTCAGGGCATCTGCTGTTAGAGTACGCTGACTGAAATGCATTAGCGTGGTTTTACCTACATTGGCTTTCAAGTTATTTACATTCAGCCAGTTAACAGCTGAGCTCAAAGCATTATTAATATCCTTTTCATATGTGTTCTTATTTTTACATTTAATTGAAATTGTGCTATCATCCGCAAAAAGAGTCATTGGATTATCAGTTACATTTGGTAGGTCATTTATATATATTATAAATAATAATGGGCCCAATACACTGCCCTGGGGCACACCATAGTGTATATTTCGCGGTTCAGATTGATATATCTCTTCCCTCCTTGTGACAGTATTAATTCTAGTGACTTCAGTGTATTGAATTCGTTTTTTTAAGTAGGATTTAAAAAGTCTTAACACGTTACCTCTTATACCATAAGCATTTAGTTTGCCCAGGAGAATAGTGTGGTCTACATGATCGAATGCCTGAGTCATGTCCATATATATAGAGCAGACAGGTACTCTGTTATCAACATTCGTCATTACAAATTTCAAAAAGTCAAATATTGCCATATTTATTGATTTATTGCATCTGAAGCCCTTTTGTTCTTTTACCAGAATACAATTACTTTCGAGATAGTCATTAAGTTCCCTATGTATATATTTCTCGAAAATCTTAGATAGAATAGGCACCAAGGCTATTGGTCTGTAATTGTTCATGTTATCCCTACTTTCTTTCTTAAACAAAGGTTTTATGATTACAGTCTTTAATTTATCAGGAAATACTCCCGCTTCTATGCATAAATTAATTATATAGCTAATATGCTGACAAATATTAGTAGCAACGTATTTTATAACTTTAGTGCATAAGCCATCATACCCTACACTGTTTGTGTTTTTAATGTTCCTTATGATATGCCATACATCAAGTGGCGAGCATGGCTTCATAAACATAGATTTTAGCCTAGAAGATACATACATAGAATACTGTGCTCTGTTTGGTAAACTATTTGGGACAATTTTATCAATAAAATTATTATTAAAAGCATTTCTTTCGATTATTGTAACATGTTCCTTGACTTTTTGTATGAAGAAAGACCAAAAAGATACATATGTATATAATGCAATATGCATGTGTGAATGGAACAACAGGAGGAAAGGGAGGACCTGGGCGGACGTTCTCTGACCTGATAGGAGAAGTAGAAAACCGAAGACCATGCATAAGAAATTAGATGAGAGTGTATGAAGCAAGAAAGATATGTCTGGATCTTTGCAAATGGTGGTCCGTAATCTCTGCCTACTCCTTCGGGAAACAGGCGTGAGTCTATGTATCTATGTTGCTTTAACTTGGATGAATGTGACACGCAAACTTTACCAAATATATAGAAAAGTCGTAAAATCTTGATTATGGGGCTTTTAGGAGAAAAATAACGTGATGCCGACGACATCGCACGCTTATAGTAGCGTTGTTATAAATGATCGACTGACGACTGTCCAACATGTTAAGATAATGGACATCCGGCTCGAAGGACCATGTAAAGGCCAGATATGAATAGAATATGGAGTTCGTACAAAGTGCATACATTCAGCGCGAGCGAATGTATCTGTGTGTCTGATTGAACTTCTGATGGCTGACCCTTTTGACGGAGCGCACGGTTCCCCGCCAGCGCAGCGCCGCATAGATTGCGCTGCATAGTCAAGCGTTTAGTGCTGTGACTTTAGTAAGTCTTTGTGTGATTATGATGTGTCATAGACAATATGTGTATATAATATACCACCAAAGTGAACATTGTGGAATGCAATAAATGATTAAATATTGCGTATGTTTGCTATATTGTAGAATGGAGATATACCGCGAGGTGTGTTCGGCACTAGAACGCTTGTACGAGCGGAGCGCGGAGGCGTCCACTAGCGAGCCGTCGCCGCAGCGCTCGCAGCCCGCCAACGACTCCATGCTCACCATGTCGCCTGCAGACGCTAACTACCACGTGAGTACTAGACTAAGTAATAAGGATGATTCACGCTACACCGTGCCCCGCACGGGAGAGCGGTGTAGAGTGAAACATAGTTAACATGACTGATATGTCGCTAAGACATATTGCCGAACTTCATGTGGAATGTTTTTGCGCATAACTCGAGGCACGTAAAACGCCTGCATTGTACAGACAAACCTACATCTTTTAGTAGCACTTTGTGTACCTTATGTTCACTAAACTTCATCTTGTGCGTCTTTCGTTATAATTAATAATGAAAAAGACATAATCATATATCAATTGTTGAAAATGTGTTTGATACGACCTTTAACAAAATCTAGTAAATTTAAACTGACTTACATATTTTTTTCGTTACAGGGAAGAAAACTAGTGTGGGAATGTTTATCTCGAGATGATGAACTGCTTCACGTTGCTGTGTACGAGTGGCTCGTTTCTAAACAATTGGGATCAGGTAATTGCGATGTTCTTCGCCATCAAATTATGTCATTTATGTATGTCTACTTGTTTGTACGAGTTTTGTTTGGCGAGCACACCGTTATTAGTGGCGATTTGTAAGGGTTGAGCTACTACACCTATCAGCACCGCATCGCACTTTCCTATTCTTCTATCCTTTTCTGTCACTTAGGACCGTCATTTACTAGAGCGAGAAAGAGAGAGGGAACGCGTCAGCATGATCGAATCCGCGCGGAGAAGCATAGGAAAGTGCGATGCGGTGCTGATAGGTGTAGCTCAACCCCAAAAACATTTGAAGATATATATCTCGCTCCTAGGGTGACGTCTTTAGACCCCTTTACGTTAGCGTTTGTCAAGAACGTATGTATGTACATATGTGCAGTGCATATGCTGCTGCGGCTTGATATGAGTACGAAGTGGACATCTTGTGTGACGTCAGCGTCGTGGTAGCATAGCGATTAATTTCCTGTTGAGGATATGCCGCGTTAATGTGCCGCAAGCATTCCGTTGTTAAAGCGTCTTTGCTGCGTGTAAACGTTTATCGGACGCCTATGCCTGAAAAAAGCTAGGGTAATGCTGCTGCGGTTTCGACCGCAGTTATAAATTGAGCCCATATTTCACTGTGTAGAATTCATCACCATCGTTTTAGTATCGGTTGCGTTGCGTTCCAACTCGCCTCGAGTTTATGGTCTGTTGTTTTACTACGTGTAGTGGACGATAATGATATTTATGTTGCAGAGTTGCTGTCGCTGGGCACGGCGCCGCCGCTGTCGCTGCGCACGTACCTGCAGGCGGCGGCGCGCTCGGCCGCGCCCGGCGCCGCGCTGCAGCTGCTGGACCTGCTGTGGAAGGTGCTGGAGAAGAGCGGCGACCACCTCGCCGCCGCCAACGTGCTCGAGTCCCTCGCCACACGACCTGGGTAACGAACTCGTACAATTGTGAAGAGGCTTTCATATGCGTCGCTCGGGTTCATCGGTACCGAGCGTCACATGTCAATGCAGATGGCTTTGTCTGTGACCAGAGGTTGTAGTTTTATAGATCAGGTCCGAGGATGGTGTAGTACATGTTATTGTACAAAATGCACCTGTCTCTATCTGTTATAATGCAGAATTATATTGTCTCTCTCTGGCTGTGATGACATGGTGTATAGATGTGTTGTGTGGTTAGGTCTGGCGCGACGCTGGCGCAGCGCATGTCGTGGCTGTCGGCGGGCGTGGTGTGCGTGCGGGGCGCGGGCGCGGGGGGCGCGGGCGGCGGCGAGCTGCTGCGGCGCCTGGAGGAGGCGGCCGAGGTGGCGCGGGTCCAGGCGCTAGTACGAGCCGCCGCCGCCGCCTTGCCGCGCGCGCTGCAGCCGCACCCGCACCACATGCAGCGCCTCGACGACGAGCTGCTCGAGATCACGCAGGTACGCACGCCCCGTGTCGATGCTAGCACTTTCAATGCTTGTTGAACTTGATCCAAGTCTCGCCCACTCGAATGGGATTTGGCACTCCTTCGTATATCAAGCAAGGAAGCTCACTCTTCTCTACTACATCCCCAACTAAGTGTTCTCAAAGTTTATGAGGTCATCACAGTCCACTGATCGACTGCACAGTTGGCGTAATGGTTTAAGCGGCCGCCTCGCCGCTCGGCACTGCGCAGAGTGTTGTGGGTTCGATTCCCACACGAGACAACAGTTTGTGTGATCCATAATTTGTTGTTTCGAGTCCGGATGTTAATTGTCCTCATTAGATGTATGTTTCTAAAGTCCCCCGCGACACAGGATTTAGTCCTAATGCGGGAAAAAATACTGTTCATCAATGGACTGTGACAAATCTGATTATACTGTTAAACGAACCCTGGGCTCAAAAGCAGAAAGTCTAAAATGTAACTAGAATGTTCTGCAACCCTACTTTAAATATCTGTTTTCTTTTAGCGACATGACAAACAAAATATCGTATATATATAATTATCTAGGATAATTGACATCTAAAAAAACATTTACCTACAATTTCATAAGTACCTCAAAAGTTTAGACTCTCATTCAGTTGGCCCCATATAATTATTACCAACTTAAATAATTAAATCTGATCAACTTACATTTACATTCTAACACGAATTTTCAATTATAATTTCTCCCATGTAAATAACTGTCAATTTTTTCGCCACAACGTTTTATAATACATTCACATAGTTTGCTCCATAAACCACAAAATCCATTTGTACCAATATTTTGACGATACACAGACTACATAAAAAAAAAAAAACATTTTGATTAGCATTTTTTTTTCTAATGGGCTACATGGACTGAATGTGAATTGGATTAGCTGTGCTGTAACCCATTATATTTCTGTGTGTATGTATAGGTACTAACGACACAATACAGCATTCCATTATTTACATTACAGCTCTATGAAGAATATGCAGACCGCTACAACCTATGGGAGTGCAAGCTCGCGATAGTGCAGTGCTCAGGCCACAACGACGCTTTACTAGTGGAGAACATCTGGAGCAACATCCTAGCTGAAGCTGAAGCGGCTGCCAGAAACCTCCCCACTCCTGACGAGAGACTGGCGTCCGTGCTCAGCAAACTGACCACGCTGGGCAGGGAATACGTCAACACGGGGCACTGCTTCCCGTTGTGTAAGTTGCTGTTTCAGTACATTTAACTCACTAGTCGGTGCCTTATAATATTACTAGAGGACGCCAGCAGCTACGCCTGCATTTTTTTTTAATTTACCCGTTTTGGCCGTTCCCGTGGGAATTTCGGGAAATCCCTTCTTAGTGCACCCTTACGGTCCCCAAGGAACATACATGCCAAATATCAGCTTCCTGCGCCCAATAGTTTCGGCTGTAGCGTGTCTGTCAGTCAGTCAGTAACGCAAGAATTTTATATATTAAGATGTGGTGACGGACGCTGGATTTTAAGCTGATCTGTAGACAATATATATGGACAAGCAGTTGGGTCTCATGTTATGAAGACACATTTTGTACTGTACACCGAGTTTACTTTGCTTGAACATCAAAAATTTCACCTTTATGATTTTTCTTCACTTGTCAATTCTAAAATAAAAATGTGTAATAATATTACTTTCACAAACTTTTCTATAATAATATAATAATAATAATAATTTATTTATCCTCAAAAATACAAAAAGGTACAGTACAATTAGCCTTAAATTAGATTAATTGGTATAACTAGCCTAAAGTCTTATATTTAGTTTTACATAATATCATAATTATATGGCATATAAACAATAGTGTACATAAGGCTAAAAAATAACTATTTGTACCATTGGCAAAAAAAAAAAAATACTAAGATTGCGTTATAATACTTATAATACATCGTTTATCATCTATGAAGCGAGCTTAGCTAGGATGTCACTGTTTGTCCCGTTTGCCTGCGATCGTATTGATATCACGACTTTGTGAGGCGCACCAAACTACTCGTGAAACGACACGCTGACTAGTGGCGTACTTGCGATTCGTTTCATGTCGATTAGAATGACCGAACTTAACATATTTGTTTCTAGAAATAATCGAATGTAAAGTATACTTTATGCTTTTTGAGATGGCGATGGTGATATCGAGATTTATATACATTCTAACCAAAAAAAAGGAATAGTGTACTGATACCACTATAGTTAAACAACCTAAACCTGTATTCAGCTGGAGCTAAAATTGACGTGACACCACAGAATAATTAATAGTACTAACGTACAGAAGCTTCACTTTTCAAACCAATTTATTGAAATTACGACTCTTGGTACTAAGCAATAAAGTTCAATTCAGCTCGCATAAGCACTCAGTGCCTAATGCGATATTAACCTAACAGTTCCCGTTCTTTTCTAACACATAACGCTGTCGCTGTCTGGCGCGGAGTGGCGCACTAGGGTTGTCGACTTGGCGCTGCTACTATATTTATTCATCGTCTATCTACCTACTTGACCACGTACCTAATAATAAATAATTATCCTATGAGTATCCTATCCCACTATTGGAGCTAGTAGAACAAAAGCACAAAAATTCTGGTCGTTTACATTTTTACTATACAAATTTATGTTATTTCCTAAACGCGTGGACCGATTTACATGATTCAAACAGATAAAATGGTTTTTGAACTAAATCTTTAATTTGACACCATAATCGTTGAGATATCTCAACAAACAAAAAATCAAATTTTCAAGTTGCTCTCGTAATATAAATAAAATCATATTTTCAAGTCGCTTTCGACACACAGTTAATTAAGCAATACTTTGCATTAGACTTGTGATGATACATTTTTGTTGTTGATCTATACATATTAATCTATGGTTGTTAAAGGCGTTTAAGTTTATAATATGAACAGTGTATTAACACGGCGCGTGAGAATACGGAGCGGTCGCACTCGTTGCGTGACGTCTAATGTGAGCGGCGCGCGGCAACCTACTAAATCCAACCACGTCGACGTGGTCGGCCGAGGTACTTGTAAGTTTGTACCTAAAATGCGAAGTGCGCCCGGCCTGGTGACACGTACTAAAATAGCAATATACGTATCTTACACGTTTAACATGTTCAGTATCAGTTTCGATGTTTTAACTCGTAATTGATTTATTTACAGATTTCATTGTCCGTCAACTAGAAATAATGAGTTGCAAGCTGCAAGCGGATCAAGGCATGGTGTTTAGAACAATTTTGAATATTGGCGTATCACTGGAGCAGGTGCTGGACATCTATATCAAGTACGTACATAGCTTTTTGGTTATCCATATGGTACACTGGGGTTCACTACATCTGGTCGTAGCGTTAGTGCTGTCGAAAACATACGAATATATTTAGGGTTGATTCACATCCGAACTGCTGTGACCTATCACAGCAATTTATTGTGAACTAATGACACAGCCCCTGGATCGAGTCACAGCAATTTATTGTGAACATGCGCGTGAGGGCCCTGGTGGAGGACATTGTGTCCCGGGTTGGGGTAGTGCTGGCGATGTCTTCAGACATCTCCAACGCATTCAACACCTACCCTGGAGTTGTATTCGGGCTCTGAAATACCATCGCGTGCCTCCCTACCTCCGCCGTACTGTAGGGGCTTACCTAGAGGGTAGGTGCGTTACCTATCGGGGGCGTGACGGTGCCGGTCGGCACCTCATGTCGTGCGGAGTGCCGCCGGGATCGGTCTTGGGACTGCTCCTGTGGAACATCGGCTACGTCTGGGTGCTGAGAGGCGAACTCCCGTCGGGCGCCGGCTTGACGTGCTATGCGGACGATATGCTCGTAACAGCCCGGGGCAGCTCGCACAGGGAAGCGACGTTGATAGCCGCGGCTTCGGTGTCACAGGTGGTGAACCGCATCCGGCCCCTGAGCCTGGAAGTGGCCCTAAACAAGTCGGAGGCCATAGTGTTTCATGGCCCCGACGCGCGACGAGCGCCGGCGCCGGGATCACACTTTGTGGTCAGCGGGGCCCGGACAGCTGTTGAGTCCACAATGAAGTATCTGGGATTGGTGCTCGACAGCCGATGGGAATTCGGGCCCCACTTCCGGCGGCTGGCGTCCAAGTTGATGGGCGCAGCAGGCGCACTCTCAACGTTGCTTCCTAACTTGGGGAGCCCGAGCGCCGCCTGTAGGCGGTTGTATGTGGGAATCGTGCGGTCCATGGCCCTGTATGGGGCCCCTTTGTGGGCGATGGACATGACGGCCAGCACTCTTGCCATTCTGCGCAAACCGCAGAGGGCGGTGGCCGTCAGAGTCGTCCGCGGGTATCGCACAATTTCCTGCGAGGCGGCTTGCGTCCTGGCCGGATCCCCGCCCTGGAACCTAGAGGCAAAAGTACTGGCGTCATTATATCGATGGTGCGAGGAAGAGCGGGCACGGGGCTCGAGGCCGGTGCAGCGGCAGATCGCGCTGCGCCGAGAGAAGCTCCGTCAGGTCTTGGTGGCGAAATGGCGGCAAAGGCTTCTGCGCTCTACCGCCGGCCTCGCTACCGTCGAGGCGAGCCGGCCAGTACTCGACGACAGGCTCGGGAGAAGGCACGGCTCCCTGTCGTTCAGGGTGACGCAGGTGCTGTCGGGGCACTACTGCTTCAGCAAGTACCTGTGCCGCATAGACAGGGAGCCGAACGCTCGGTGCCACTACTGCGTTCATTGCGGGGAGCACACGGCGCAACACACGCTCGCCGAGTGTGTAGCTGGGGTGGAGCAGCGCCGCGTCTTCACAAATAAAATATGAGGCGATCTGTCGCTGCCGGGCGTAGTGCGGAGGATGGTCGGTAGCGCAGAGTCGTGGGATGCGGTGGTGTCCTTCTGCGAGGACGTGATGTCGCAGAAGGAAACTGCGGAACGGGAAGGGGAGATCTCGACTCCCTTCCCCGGCCGCAGAAGGCGCACCAGGCGCAGGAGAAGGGCAGACAACGCCCTTTTCCGGCCCTCATGAATGGGTCCAGGGACGAGGGACTTGGGGAAGTCCCCGCTCCCTATTCGATGGACCCGAGTTGCAGGCGCGCGCGGGTGTCGGCGCGCGCCTCTAAGGCGATGCACGGGTAGTTCGACACCTCACTACCCCGTGCAGGAGACGAGGCCCGGACAGACTCGGCCAGCACTAGTGTGGGGCTGCGGAAGAATTTGGATTCCCGCGGCCCCGCGCACACGAGCGAGGAGACACCGGGGTGGTTATAGCCGGTAAGAGTCAAGCACGCCCCTCCACCTTTCCCCAGGCGCAGGTAGTCAAAAAAAAAGGCTCCGCTGGCTTCATCGTGTTGCTGCCGGTTCCTGCGGCCTCTGACGTTTCGGCGTGAATCGAGTCCTAAATGATTGTGTGTCGTAGGCTGGTGAGCGTGAGCGAGCGCGTGTGGCTGGGCTGCGGCGACGAGAGCCACGTGTGCCGAGCGGCGGCGCTGCTGCTGGAGGCGGCGCGCGCCGAGCTGGCGCCGCTGGGCGCCGCGCCGCGCCGCCGCGCGCTCGCGCGCTGCAAGGACCTGCACGAGAGCGCGCTCTCCGCGCTGCAGGTATGTACGATGAGAGCCACGTGTGTATGTACGACGAGAGCCACGTGTGTATGTACGACGAGAGCCACGTGTGTATGTACGACGAGAGCCACGTGTGTATGTACGACGAGAGCCACGTGTGTATGTACGACGAGAGCCACGTGTGTATGTACGACGAGAGCCACGTGTGTATGTACGACGAGAGCCACGTGTGTATGTACGACGAGAGCCACGTGTGTATGTACGACGAGAGCCACGTGTGTATGTACGACGAGAGCCACGTGTGCTGCTGCTGGAGGCGGCGCGCGCCGAGCTGGCGCCGCTGGGCGCCGCGCCGCGCCGCCGCGCGCTCGCGCGCTGCAAGGACCTGCACGAGAGCGCGCTCTCCGCGCTGCAGGTATGTACGATGAGAGCCACGTGTGTATGTACGACGAGAGCCACGTGTGTATGTACGACGAGAGCCACGTGTGTATGTACGACGAGAGCCACGTGTGTATGTACGACGAGAGCCACGTGTGTATGTACGACGAGAGCCACGTGTGTATGTACGACGAGAGCCACGTGTGTATGTACGACGAGAGCCACGTGTGTATGTACGACGAGAGCCACGTGTGCTGCTGCTGGAGGCGGCGCGCGCCGAGCTGGCGCCGCTGGGCGCCGCGCCGCGCCGCCGCGCGCTCGCGCGCTGCAAGGACCTGCACGAGAGCGCGCTCTCCGCGCTGCAGGTATGTACGACGAGAGCCACGTGTGTATGTACGACGAGAGCCACGTGTGTATGTACGACGAGAGCCACATGTGTATGTACGACGAGAGCCACGTGTGTATGTACGACGAGAGCCACGTGTGTATGTACGACGAGAGCCACGTGTGTATGTACGACGAGAGCCACGTGTGTATGTACGACGAGAGCCACGTGTGTATGTACGACGAGAGCCACGTGTGTATGTACGACGAGAGCCACGTGTGCTGCTGCTGGAGGCGGCGCGCGCCGAGCTGGCGCCGCTGGGCGCCGCGCCGCGCCGCCGCGCGCTCGCGCGCTGCAAGGACCTGCACGAGAGCGCGCTCTCCGCGCTGCAGGTATGTACGACGAGAGCCACGTGTGTATGTACGACGAGAGCCACGTGTGTATGTACGACGAGAGCCACATGTGTATGTACGACGAGAGCCACGTGTGTATGTACGACGAGAGCCACGTGTGTAAGTACGACGAGAGCCACGTGTGTATGTACGACGAGAGCCACGTGTGTATGTACGACGAGAGCCACGTGTGTATGTACGACGAGAGCCACGTGTGTATGTACGACGAGAGCCACGTGTGTATGTACGACGAGAGCCACGTGTGTATGTACGACGAGAGCCACGTGTGTATGTACGACGAGAGCCACGTGTGTATGTACGACGAGAGCCACGTGTGTATGTACGACGAGAGCCACGTGTGTATGTACGACGAGAGCCACGTGTGTATGTACGACGAGAGCCACGTGTGTATGTACGACGAGAGCCACGTGTGCTGCTGCTGGAGGCGGCGCGCGCCGAGCTGGCGCCGCTGGGCGCCGCGCCGCGCCGCCGCGCGCTCGCGCGCTGCAAGGACCTGCACGAGAGCGCGCTCTCCGCGCTGCAGGTATGTACGACGAGAGCCACGTGTGTATGTACGACGAGAGCCACGTGTGTATGTACGACGAGAGCCACATGTGTATGTACGACGAGAGCCACGTGTGTATGTACGACGAGAGCCACGTGTGTATGTACGACGAGAGCCACGTGTGTATGTACGACGAGAGCCACGTGTGTATGTACGACGAGAGCCACGTGTGTATGTACGACGAGAGCCACGTGTGTATGTACGACGAGAGCCACGTGTGTATGTACGACGAGAGCCACGTGTGTATGTACGACGAGAGCCACGTGTGTATGTACGACGAGAGCCACGTGTGTATGTACGACGAGAGCCACGTGTGTATGTACGACGAGAGCCACGTGTGTATGTACGACGAGAGCCACGTGTGCTGCTGCTGGAGGCGGCGCGCGCCGAGCTGGCGCCGCTGGGCGCCGCGCCGCGCCGCCGCGCGCTCGCGCGCTGCAAGGACCTGCACGAGAGCGCGCTCTCCGCGCTGCAGGTATGTACGACGAGAGCCACGTGTGTATGTACGACGAGAGCCACGTGTGTATGTACGACGAGAGCCACATGTGTATGTACGACGAGAGCCACGTGTGTATGTACGACGAGAGCCACGTGTGTATGTACGACGAGAGCCACGTGTGTATGTACGACGAGAGCCACGTGTGTATGTACGACGAGAGCCACGTGTGTATGTACGACGAGAGCCACGTGTGTATGTACGACGAGAGCCACGTGTGTATGTACGACGAGAGCCACGTGTGTATGTACGACGAGAGCCACGTGTGTATGTACGACGAGAGCCACGTGTGTATGTACGACGAGAGCCACGTGTGTATGTACGACGAGAGCCACGTGTGTATGTACGACGAGAGCCACGTGTGTATGTACGACGAGAGCCACGTGTGTATGTACGACGAGAGCCACGTGTGTATGTACGACGAGAGCCACGTGTGTATGTACGACGAGAGCCACGTGTGTATGTACGACGAGAGCCACGTGTGTATGTACGACGAGAGCCACGTGTGTATGTACGACGAGAGCCACGTGTGTATGTACGACGAGAGCCACGTGTGTATGTACGACGAGAGCCACGTGTGTATGTACGACGAGAGCCACGTGTGTATGTACGACGAGAGCCACGTGTGTATGTACGACGAGAGCCACGTGTGTATGTACGACGAGAGCCACGTGTGTATGTACGACGAGAGCCACGTGTGTATGTACGACGAGAGCCACGTGTGTATGTACGACGAGAGCCACGTGTGTATGTACGACGAGAGCCACGTGTGTATGTACGACGAGAGCCACGTGTGTATGTACGACGAGAGCCACGTGTGTATGTACGACGAGAGCCACGTGTGTATGTACGACGAGAGCCACGTGTGTATGTACGACGAGAGCCACGTGTGTATGTACGACGAGAGCCACGTGTGTATGTACGACGAGAGCCACGTGTGTATGTACGACGAGAGCCACGTGTGTATGTACGACGAGAGCCACGTGTGTATGTACGACGAGAGCCACGTGTGTATGTACGACGAGAGCCACGTGTGTATGTACGACGAGAGCCACGTGTGTATGTACGACGAGAGCCACGTGTGTATGTACGACGAGAGCCACGTGTGCTGCTGCTGGAGGCGGCGCTCGCCGAGCTGGCGACGATACACAACAATTTCCATCAAAACTACGTCATCGATGTGGGCCGTCAGTTATGAGTCAAGTCATCGTTTATTGTGAAAAAGCGTAAATCTTATACGCCATATTGAATTTAGAGAGACGGACGTTATTAAACTTTTTGAATTATTCTGAGAATGCCCTTTCAATTGATATCCACATTGTAGAAGTACATTAAAAATAGCTAGCCCGCCATTTTGAGTGTTTCGCCATGTTGGATTTAATACGACGCCGCCTAACTTATCATGTATTGTCGGTTGAAGATATATGCTTTAAACTTAAGTAATAGAGTATATTAATAGGGTTGTTTCCAACTAGTCAAATCAAGTATGTACTTTTAATGAAATGTCAAAAACGACCTTTGCTACGGCTTTTGTATGAAATAAGACCTAATGACGTCTTTGAATCTTTAAAAAAAAAATCTTTAAAATCTTTGAAATTTTTGATTTTAGGTTCTAAAGAATGCATCAAAAGGATACAAGATTTAAATCCTGTATTAATGGTTGATGGAAGCCCTATAGAACAGGTCACCGAGGCTCGAAATTTAGGTTTAGTTATGGACGGTGAACTGCACTTTGAGACGCATGTACTTGAGTCTGTCAAAAACTGTTTTTACCGTCTCAAGCTGCTATATCAAATTCGCCGAAATCTCAGTACTGATATACGTATATTGCTTTGCGAGACTCTGATACTGTCCAAACTTAATTATGCAGATACTGTGTTTGGTCCATGTTTACTGCGTAGGACTCAAAACTTAATCCAAAGAGTACAGAACGCTTGCGCACGATTCTGTTATAATATCCCACCGCGTACCCATGTCACTCCATTTCTGAACAGTGGGAACCTCATGAAGATGTCTGCTCGTAGGCACCTACATTTAGCAACTTTACTTTTTGGCATTGTTTTATATGAAAAGCCCGAGTACCTTTATAAAAAGCTGACGTGGTCTCGCGATCTCAATCAATATAGAACAAGGGGCGCTTCACATCTTTTGGTGACTTCGAAGCACAGGTCTTCTGCTTTCAGAGGATGTTTCAGATTTTCGGCTACCAAATGTTGGAATGACCTACCGCCACCTCTGCGAAGCCTGAAATCTGTAAATACTTTCCGAAATAAGTTAAAGGAAATTTTATTAAAGAAACAAAAATTATTGTTGTAGCTCTGAGACACCGTTGCCTACCTGTATGATAATTATAATTAAGAACGTACTTAAGTTTAATATAAATATGGTTGTCATGCTTATAAATTGGTGTTATTGTATTGTTTTGTTGTTAGTATTGTGTACATTCTCTGTTGACTTGTTCTTGTATTTTGTTATGTTGTTCTTCTGTATTTATTTGTTGAAAAAGATTGTACCTAGTTCTTTTGTTTGTTTTTAGTTCTCTTAGTTTACAAAAAAACATTGTGTCAGTTGTTGTAGTTCGTTTAATGTATCCCTAGACATAAAGTGTTTCGTATAGATATATTATTTATATATACTTATAGTTTATAATAATTAATAGGTCCTGTGAGAATATCAGTGTTGCAGTTCAACTGCAACAAGAGCTGACACAGGTCCCTTATTTGGTCTCCACGAATCGACTGTCTGTATGATATTGTTGTATAGTTAACTGTACCTATTGTTTGGAGATACGAATAAAAATATTTTCTTTCTTTCTTTCTTTCTTTCTTTCTTTCATAGTTTTTTTGCTGTCAAGTAGAATACTTATAATAAAAAAAAAATACGATAAAAATGTTAAATAAAGTTTTAACATTAATTGATGAATTAAACTACTATTATTTTCACATGTTTCAGTAGATAAAAATACTTACATATTATTATATATACAAGATGTTTCATAACCCTCCGTCCGATCAATTAAGGGGTTGTAGGGTAGAGTAAAATGATGCGGTATTTGGCATTAATTCACGGTAATTCAAGATGAAAATTTCCCTGGTAAATTTAATTAACTTTAAATAATATATCAGATTACCCATGGCAACGCTGAAGACTCATAAATCGTAATAACTAGGTATCTACCTAAAGTTCATAAAAGGTCGTGGAGTGCATCGGCCGGCGCCGCCGGCGGCCGCGTCTTTACCTAATCCTTTGACAAAAGCCGAACGTAAACTTTACACGTGCCATCATTTTAGTTAGGTAGGTATACCCATTTTATTTATGAATTTGTTGCAACAGCTGGTTTATTGCATTAGGTAAAACGGAAGGTATTGTTTACGTTGTTTGTTTGTTTGTTTCGTGAGAGTGCGTAGCCAACTTTTCCGTGTATTCAGACCACCCTAAGGCCTACGACATGGCCTTACGATTCTTAGATTCAGTTTTACGTGCTTTCTGAGTACGTGGGCACCCATCTAAGTGATGACCTGTGCAACCGTTGCTTAACTTTGCCAAACTATTACGATCCAAAAGCTTAGTCACGCTATGAGCGCAGCAGTATTTACGGTAATTACTAATTTTTTAAATCTTACCTAGACAGGTTACCTTTAATTCCGATAAATATCAACTTGTAAGCTGCGTACGACGATCATGCTCCAGATGTCGACCGTAAAGGTTAAGACACTTACGGTACCTTTTCATCAAAGGTACCTATTTGAAAGCACACTAACAAGCACACTGTAGTTCACTAGGTGGTGAAGCCGTTGTGTTCAACGCGCTCCAAAGGCACTGGCAGACCTCGTAGTCCAGCGAACTGTGCCGCCTTATCACTACCTGCACCTGCATGAATTGCATTCACTCCTACCTAAACACATCGAAATGTTAAAGTATTCAGAGTTTGAATACGACCGACGTAACTATTTCACAACGTAAGTTATTCCGGTAGTTCGAACGAAAATAATCCTAGCGCAAGACTGAGTGATCAGTAGGCAAATTGAAGTCGTAAAAAATAGCCAGCTAGGGATGTAACCAATGATATTTATTGGAGTTCTGTTTTTATCGATATGTTGTTATTGTCCCCGTATGAGATGGGCATGTATCCAACGCAAAATTGTTGTTTTTTTTTAATTATTGGTATAACATAAAAATGATGTAACTTTTTTATTTGATTTAGGTAACCGAAATTAGTAGATCATAGTCTTTTGTGTATGATCTACTAATTTCGGCTGCCCCGTTGGTCTCGCGGCATAAATGTGCGCGTGGGATTGGGAGGTCTCGGGTTCGATTCCCGGGTCGGGCAAAGTGTTATTGGGTTTTTCCGTTAGGAAATTCTCAGTAGCAGCACGGAGTCTGGTAATGTTCCCGGTACGGCAATAGGCTCGCCCCCTATTACGTGGGACCTAGAAATTCATGGCGAAATGTGGGTGTAATATTACACCTCTGCCCTCCCCTTCGGGGATACAGGCGTGAGGCAGAATCATAAAGGATACCGCCGCTGAGTGATGCTAGTTTAGGGAATTTACCCTAATTTCGGGGTAATGTTTCTCGTTAATACTGTACTAAGGTAATAAATTGTGATGTTTTATGAAGACCTGGTATTTTTAGGGTTCCGTACCTCACAAGGTAAAAAAGGAACCCTTATAAGATCACTTTCTTGTCCGTCTGTCTGTCTGTCTGTCTGTCCGTGTGTCACCACCGATTTTCTCAGGAACGGGTGGACCTAGCAAATTGAAATTTATACCAGATACTGAGGTCTATGGTTCCTATTAGGTGTGTAAAAATCAGGGTCCTGGGTCGACCCGATAAAAAGATATGGTCAAAATTAGGTTTTTGCGAAAACTTGTAAGCACCAAAATTAACCTTAATTTTCAACTTTTTTTAATTTTCGGAATTTTTCCTTTACTTGTGCTGTAAGACCTTGGTTTTGACAAAAATTGACAATTCTAGGTCAACCGTAAGTACCCTATAGGTTTTGGGTCGAAAACCTATATGGTAGTTCCCGTTGAACTAGAATCACGAAATTTGGCCAAAAGCGGGGTCCTACAGCACAAATAAAGGAAAAATTCTGAAAATTTTAAAAAGTTGAAAATTAAGGTTAATTTTCGTACTTGTTAAAGCGCCCCTAATGGAGAGAAGCGATCGATAGAGACCGCTAGGGGGCGCATTTAGAAAATGTATGGAAATTGTTCCTGTCGTCTAGGCTATCGTCCACCGTGACGATTGAGTGCAAACTGGTACTAGACCCTCAGATTTAGAAGACTAGCGTAATTAGCACCAACCTCAAATAAGGTAAAATGCGTACGGAACCCTCGGTGCGCGAGTCAGACTCGCACTTGCCCGATTTTTTTTTTTTTTTTTTTTTCCTAGTATGCCTGGCAAGTCAGTAATATTTGGTTTCGGGATCGGACAAGGGGTTATGAAACACACTGTATATTAATTTATTTCACTTGCAGGAAACTTCCCTATTGGATATACGTATGCTTACTGACTTATTTTACCCAAATCTTTTGGATACTTGACGTACTGTAAAACGTAGGTGTACCATTTAGATAGGACTAAAAAAATGATTTAATCTGGTTGAATTTGTCCAAAATAAATATTCCAAATGTCATTCATGTTCATTGTTCTTCTAAAAGTTTACATGTTGGAAGCACACAATATTTGCATGGACGACACGAGTGACACTAGTCTAACCCATGGAATAACGCTATCCCTTCGGGCTGCGGAGGTCAGACAGGCAGCTGCTCTGTGGAAAAGCTAATACTCAGCCAAATCCGGTACGACTAGTAAGCGGACCCCAGGTTGAAACTGAGATAACGCTAGGAGGATGATGTTATTTGTATGGTCGAATCCAACGAGCAACGACAACGCGATGCTTTCTAACATAATCAAAAAAATATGCTACCATTGAAACTATTATTAGAGCTATCGTCTATGGGACGATTCATGTTTTACCCATCACATGCCTCGTACGTGTTAGATAACCATAAGCTTACAAGACCCGTTCGCCAAAAGCCTAAGCTATGAATTAGTCAATAGGTTTGGAATATGCTAGGAGGTAATCGGAAATCGTAAAACCGAAATTCAGGGCATAATTTTCTCGGAAGCATTGCTTAAAATTTGCATATATTTAGTCCAAATATTATGCCATAACATTCTCCTACTACTACCTCCTTTCCAATATGTGCAAAGTCGATACATCATGTCTGCTTATCTTATTTTAAAGATTTACATTAGATTTGCACCAGGTTACCAGGTTTGCACTTAATAATTTAAACTCTTGGTATGATATCATTTATTTGTCATTCCAGGCGCGGCCGAACACACAGCGTCTCATCGAACGGCTGTCAGTTGCGCAGGCGCACCTCGACCGCATGGACTAAATCTAGTTGTAGCCCCGGAGCCAAGTGTCCTACCATACAACCATACTTACCACAGCACATTACCTAGCGGCCGAAATTGGCACTCTGAACTTTGCCATTGGTTCTGTTACTCTCCATTTTATTCATACGTTGCGTTCAAGGAATAAGGTTTTGTGAATTCATCAATGAAATGTATACACACACGTTAATAAAACTGATTTATTTTTATAATAATTACAAAATAATATATAACTATTCAGACATCTGAACTAAGTTTGTTTTGGTATAAGAAGATTAAAATTAATTAAGAAATTGTGAAAATGCAGGTTGACTGAAATAAAATTTATATTTTCATAAATTACTAAATATACGCTCTTACAATATTTAATAATGATATATATTATCTGTAACATTGAACTATTGTCTGTTAACATTTATAACATTTAGAGTGGCAGTGACATACAAACATTCAAGTAAAATTATATCAAATGTACAAATACGTTGAATCATGTGCATAGTTATAAAAATAATAGTGATTATGCATCTAAAAGGCACTATGAAAACGGTTTCTATTTTTGTAAATAAACTATGATTCAAGAACAATGACGCTGTTTTATTTGCCCTTGCTGTAACTAGATCGGTGACAACGAAAGATTTAGGAATGACTATGTGATTGACACTGGTGACACTTTCACAGATGAATATGGCGAAGTAACGAATAGAAATAAACTCAGAACAGGGACAAGCATAGCAGGGAATATGCGTTAAGACTTGTCGATTCTTCTCTTCGTTAAATTTGCCACGTATTTCTATGGGAAGGGATATTTGCTTCTATGCTCGTACTTCTTAGTACAATAGAGCGCAAAAATATGAGTCTGATTAAACACTCCGGTACGAGGTTTAATAGCTTTTAATTATATTGAAATTCAGGTCTATCAAAACAAGCTTTTGAAATGGACCATTATAAATTAGCTTAAATATTCAAAATGACCAAAATTCAATACAATTCAAAGCCATGTACTAACTATCAAAGGCTGAGCTACCGAGCTGATAAATAGTTAGGTACCGGTCAATGGCGTTTATGTTAGAGGCACATATACATCGCAAGCAATATACTAAAGAATCTATCCCTCCTATACATATGAGAAAATAAACGAAACTAACATTGAGATCTGATATTTACTGGGCGTATTTAAATTAGTCTACTCAGTATTTACAGTCCCGATTCCCTAGGAGTGAGATATGGTTGGAAGACGCCGGTGAAACTCGGCGCGTCCTTTAAATTAATAAGGATGGATATTAATGATACATACATGTAAGATGGTTTAATTATGAGGAGTCTTCGTCGAAAGGGTTCGTATTTACCTGATGGCCGTGGTGATCGTCCTCCGGGTAGGAGTACACCCCGCTGTGCTGGCCGCCGCTCACTGTGGGGATGCCTACTGTATTCATGGGTGCCAGCATGGCATTATTATATTGTTGCTTGATCGGTTCCCTCCCGGTTGAGTTTTTTCTAATAATCGTTGTGTAGGTTGGCGTTGACTTCGTAGGCATGTCTTTGATCCTCGTGCCCGCACGATAAGTGCCGAACTCGTCCGGCGGTGGCGGCAGCGAGAACCCATCTGATGTTTGAGTTATTTCTGAGGTCTCATCACTGAGCTCCTTTGCTAGCTTGTGGCGCATTTTTCTTGGCATCGTGTAGAACGTATTCATCTGAAAGTGGAAAGATCCTAAAATTGAAACGGTGATTTTTATTCAACATGAATAGCGAGTGTAGGTAATGTTTCTTACCGGTCTAGAAACGTTGTAGTTAGTCTCGGGCGGTAGATGTAGCACTAAGTGGTCGCACAGGGCGTCCATGTCCCGCTTTCTGTGTATATTTTGGAGGGAGTGTACCCTGCAGTTGATGGGGTGTCGCGACATGTCGTGCGTCTTGTAGCTCTCCTGATCAGCCATGTCGTTCATATAGCGCGCCGAGTGGAACGAGCTGGTGCGCCGCACGTCGAAGTTCTTGGAGGGGTGACGCGCCATAGCGCGCCGAAACGACTCCGTGCGCCTCACGTTACATTCACTGCCATCGTCACTGTCGTGGTAAGTTTCACAATTTGATTCTGAAAATTTAGAAATATCGCTAATTCGTTTGACATACAGAACCAGAATGATTAATTGAAATTGAACATGGTTGAGTAAGTTACGTAATTAAGTTAACGAAACTATTATTATCGCAGAAAGAGCACGCAAGTTTTCGCAATCGGTGGGAACGCGAATGCGAGAACTTGTCTTGGTCGGTGGATCCATGGGTCAGGCAAGCCCCGATGCTGGGTGTACCTTCGGTGTTGTAGGCGCAGAGCGGCGGGTCGGGGCGGTCGCGCGGCAGGTCGAGGCGCGCGGCGCGCTCGTACGTGCACAGCACGAGGCCGCACGCCACCAGCGCGACCAGCGCCACGCCGCCACACAGCGCCAGCGCTAGAGTCGTTATGTTCTTCACCGTGCTGACCGGCACCGACGCCACTGTAACAGGTAAGTCTAATCAGCCTATTGCGGTCCACTGCTGGACATAGGCCTCTCCTAACAAGGCACTCGCTGAAATCTGAAAAGACCTCTAAATCTGATGCCTCACATGCACCGAATCCTCCACCTGACACGAGCGACATTAGACTCTTTTACTCGCAACTTTACCGAAGATTACCCAGACGTAGATGTTGCCGAAATCAGTGTGGCTCTCAGACAGCTTAGTAATGGGAAGACTATTATCCCGGTGAAGCCGGAATACCTTCAGAAAGCTTAAGTCCGTTTGGTTATTACAAAGTTTAATAATCAAACTACTGCGAAGAAGTTGTGGCGTTGTTTTTCAAGAAAAAGACAACGCTTCTGCTTTTGACAGCCTTCACGAATCGTCTGGCATTAAGATTTGACGCCTTCCAGTCACCGAAGTAGGCTGGATTTCGTAAAGGCTATAGCACTATAGTATCGTGGACCACAGCACTTCGACAGGTTATACAGAAGTCCAAAGATTGCAACCGGCCGTTGTGTTTGGCTTTTGTGAAATACGAAAAGCTTTTCGACTCCAGGGAAACCTAGGCTGTTCTGGTGTCGTAGAAGCGCTGCCCAGACAATTGCGATACGGAGAGATGATAAGCTGTCCGTTAAAACCAAGGTATCTGATCATTGTGTCCTGCCCGTCATGTCTTACGGAGATGAGACGATAACCATAACAGTAAAGCTAGACCACCAACTTCATGGATTTCGCTGAGGGTAAAACTTCACATCTTGACAAGCGTAGTGTCGGATGTCTGGCCAGATGGACCCATGATGGAATTAAAGAGGGAAGTTGGTAGGTACTCGGTAGAAGAGTTGGCTGGATGGCGAAAACGGTGGAGAAGGTCTTGTTGTGTCAGAGTACACCACCTGGAGGAATCCTTCGCCAAGCAGTAGACGAAGGCTTGCATCAAAGATGAAATCTGATCAACCTGTTGCAGAGGCTAAGGTGACATGAGAAGTAAATCTTTGGAAAAGCTACGTGAGACATCTCATTTCTCGCAGGATGCCTTATTTGTGTGTGTGAATTGCACACTTTTAAATTACAAATCTAGATAAACGAACCCACCGATCGATCGAATGAAAGACCGATCGAATGAAAGACCGACCAATCGATTATTTGCTTTTCGTAAAGTATTTTCGTTTTCAGATCACAACAGTAATTCTAAAGAAGGTTCACTTCTGAATGGAGGTCTTCTTGAAAATTAAAGAATTACAAAATTTATCATTTTTTTCTAATTTATTGTGATAATGTATTACCTATGGTCTCATCTATGATGCTGCCTTTTTCTATCTCCACAACCTGGCTCTCGCCTTTATCATTGAACGCTATTATTACGAACTTGTAATCTTCTTCAGCCGGCTCTTGTATCATAAATGTAGGTTCTTGGTTAATAATTGTCATTAATTGTACATCGCTGTCCGTCGGCTGCACGATAAACTTGAATTTCTGTAACACGAGATAAATCAAAGGAGGTATTAATAGAATTAAAATAAATATTTTGATTAGTATGTTTCCTCTGGTCTGCATTGCATGCTAGGAGTTTTGTCTTTGTCGGCGTGAGTTGAGTCTGGCTTTTGTGTTATGCTTCTTGGCGCTGTATCTAATTGCAAATAAGACAAGGGTGCATATTAGGTTCTACAAGAAGTAAGCATAAAATATTTTTGGCCTTCGTTTTGGCTTCGCCGTATTCGAGTTATAAGTAGACAAAGTACTTTCGTAGTTAACATTTTTCAGCTTCATAGCCTACCTGCGACAATCCCCCATCGTGTCCTTTTTCGCATGTCACTATAATATCGTTTGTAATTTTTTTTCTCGCTTCGCAATCAGTCGGCGGCCGTGGTATAGTTTCATCCGTCACCAAGAATCTACAGGGAGTTGCTGGTATGTTGTCAGTTGGCACGTCGTTCTCTCCCCAGCACAATATCACACCTAAAATGATATTAACGTTAACTTTAATTAAAATGACTATGGTGCGGTGTGGCGTAGGGGTGTAGTTACACTAAAAATAAATGTCACCTTGTCGAAATATGGAGAATTTTCATGCCGCGATGGTAAAGTAACCGAATTCTGAGAAACGCGTGACAATGGTCCTATACCACCCGGACACAGAGGCGGATCCAGGATTATAGCTCGTAAAAAGCTTGGACAAGGAAGATTAATTTGGTTTAGAGGTTCGATCCTAGTGAGGTTAGGTTTTAACACAAAATTGTCATTTGTGCTTGTAAATTACCTGGCCTGGATCCTCCACCTCTGATTATATTCGAAACAACTACGTGGGGAATGCACCATTTTTCCTGGTAGTGATAGACATTTAAGTATAACAGGGTTTCATGAAAAATGTACCTAGAAGTCAACGCAAGTGCCTTGCTTTGCGCTGATGACGAATAAGGTAGCAAACCATCTTAGGAGTCGGAAATAATGAATAAGCATGTGGGTAGACTTACTAGTGGCGGTGTCATTAGGTCTGTGGTACACCAGCACCGGTCCGTCACTGCCCGCTATTCTGTTGGGTCGCTCGCTAACCGTGGAGTTGTTGCTCGCGTCGTCGTGCAGCACGCTCCACGTGTACCACGAGGGCTGAGGGTTCGCCTTCACGTTGCACGTTATGTTTATCGACTCGTTCAGACCCAGCCCGTACTCCACTACACTCTCGTCTGCGCAGTATGCTGGATCTGTAATCCGATGGACATTCTTACATGTTATCTACAAAAAATAGACATTGTTTGTAAGCAGTGCCGTAAACAGGACTATGCTAGCGGTCAAGAGAACCTGACCTATGTTATATCTGTTAAACAATCGTACGCAGGCGTGGTGAAGGTATTTCAAGTACCTACTACGTTGAATCAAATATAATCTGTGTCATATTTTCAACATTTATTTATTAATTGGTATTATTCTTTCACCAAGAGTCATAGAGTCTTCAAACACGAGTTTCAGTTTATTTTATATCCAGAACGTATAGCGAAGGTTTAGTAAGTCGCATCCGCTATAAGATGTCTAATTTCTCCTTAATCGAAATGTAACATGCTCTTTAATATGTACATTAGTTACTTACAAGTGACGTCAACAAAGACAGGGTCGCTGTAGCCGGGCCCCTCGTTGTTGTTCGCCACACACGCGTACTCGCCCGCGTCCTCCTCCGTCACGTTTATCAGCTCCAGCACCGCCTGGATCGTGTCCTTGCCATCTTTGTTTATCACCATGTCTTCCTAGAATACAACGTTACTATTATGAAGGCTAACTAGCATTAACTAGCCATCAAATGCCATGTTTGAAGACCCAAATCAACTGCCTATAAAATGCCAAGTTACAGTAGCAAACTACAGAACTAAGGTCGTTAGAAAAGAATGAGAAGTAAATATGGACATCATTTTTACCTTGTGCATCCAAAACAATTCGTAAATCGAAGGATTGGCTTGGTAGTTGCAAGCCAGCGTTACATTCGAACCTTTGACGACGGTCAACGTTTTGTTCTGTATGTCGTCATTCGCTTCCACTATTTCTAGTACCGGGGGATCTGAAATATTGGCCAGTCAGTTTAGAATTCAATGTTCAAATTAATCATTGTAAAAGTTAAAGATCGGGCCAAAGGGTCAAAGAAAGCAGTATATTTCTCATAGCCAAATACACTAAATTAACCATTCTGTCGACAGAGGCAACGCGAGGCATTAGGCATGATATCACTTTTGGTTGCATTTTCAGAAATTTCAAAGGCAAAACATTTTAACTTCGTATGTTTTTCCAAAGTTATTTGACAGCTTTTAAGTGAATGTTCAGTCCATGTGTCTATGTTTAGGTAAAATTATGTGAGTGAGATAAGTCAATTTAATTTTTTTAATAAAAATTTAACAATATTGTGTGTCTTAGAGTTCGGGCATCAGCAAAGTAAATGGTATACTCACACAGGACGGTAATAGGTAGAGGCTGCGCGCATTGGAATCTTTCGGAGTTACGTTCATTGGCCGGCGCGCAGCACGTTATGTGTGACTCGTCCAGACTTCGGTCTATCGTCAGCTGGATTTCACTCATCACCAGTCTGTGCGATGGCTCTCTCTGAAGAAAATATTGTATATAATATACACACTTTCGCAGTCCACTGCTGGACATAGGCTTCCCCTAAAGCTTAACCTAAAGAGACTCGTTGGCCTGGGGAGCTCTTGAGATTTATGACAGCACCTTTGCAGTGACCGACTTGTGGTACAGCTGACGAATCACTGTGGTCACGTCTGCAAAATCACGAACGAGACTCTTCCCATGCTACGAGTTCGTGGGTGCGAGTTGATCCGCAATATTGTATAGCATGGGGTACCTACTAGTTTTAGACATATTGATATTACCCACAGAAAATTGTTAAAAAACGAAGCATTGGCCGAAAATCGTGCTCAGTGGCCTGCCATTGGAGAGGCATATTCAGAAAAAGAAGAAGCAGTGGACTACGGCAGGCTGATGATGATGGATGATGATGAAGCATTATCCCAGCTGCAATCAAGACTTCGCGTTGGATGCGATCATCCGAGGTTCGGTACGACTGACTTACGGTGATCTTGGGGTCGAGATTGAGCAGCAGGTTCTCGTTGAGTCTCCAGGAGACGTTGGGCAGCGGGCGCGCGCCGAGCACGCGGCACTGCAGCGCCAGCGCTTCACCAGCTCGCACGCGCGCCGCGCCGCCGCCCACACCCCCCTCCGCCCCCGGGCCCACGCTGCGCAGCGCCACCAGGTCCGGCGGTACTAACCACCGACAATATAAACGTCAATAATGCACATTCCAACTAAATAAGGCGGGTTTTCCTGTCACATGATCGCACGCCGACGGTCCGCGCTGATGGGTCAATATGTATGAAATACTTCGGCCGACAGCGCTGAGCGGTCAGCGCGACTCAAAAACGCTAGAAGTACTTCATGCATATTGACCCATCAGCGCGGACCGTCGGCGTGCGATCAGCGTGACAGGAAAACCCGCCTAAGAGTAATT
The DNA here is from genome assembly GCA_944739405.2 of Euclidia mi. Classification (NCBI taxonomy): domain Eukaryota; kingdom Metazoa; phylum Arthropoda; class Insecta; order Lepidoptera; family Erebidae; genus Euclidia; species Euclidia mi. Next base: position 27,389,010 of record OX123198.2, read on the forward strand.
GGTGACAGGGTTTTCCTGCAAATGTTGGCTGGTAGGTATTCATGTAAATCGGTAGAGACGAAAACTCTTTCAAATTGACACTGGGTTTGAACGAGGCCTCTCGTTGTTCAATGTTGACGATACCAGGCTACATTATAAGATAATATTGGTAAAGTGTAACCTTCTTCGTCTACCTACATACCTTCACCTAGAACTACACCTGGGAAGAAGATGACGTGCTGCGGCGTACCATAGGTTCGATAACGCCGCGACGGGTTTCCTAGACATTTCGTCAAGACCATCAGGAGCCAAAAACTCATACCACAAAAAACATACTTTCATCTTTCATAACAAACTTACAGTACATATCAACAATAACATCTATAGACAGCGGCGTGGTCTTCTTGTTGTTCCTGGCGTGGCAGGTGAACACCCGGCCGTGGTCCTCGCGCTGCAGAGGGCCGTAGATGAGGTCGCTGCGCACTCGGTGCTCTGAGAGCGGCGTCAGCGTGTCCTTCAGCAGACGCTTCTCCGTCCGCCATGATAGCGACGCCAGCGGCTTACCTTCAATATATTCAGCCGGTTTATTCTTATACGTGAGTAGAAAATAATTATGAAAAGCTATTATAGACCGATAAACTACACGCCGTGTGGTTGACGGCATAGAATACAAGTGTCACCACCCCCTATCTTCCCGTGGGTGTCGTAAGAGGCGACTAAGGGATAACACGATGCAAATACCATCTTTGCTTAGAGACGGAAAACTCGACATCAAATCCTATACGACTGCCTCGTTGGTCCCGCGGCATAAATGTGCGCGTGGGATCGGGAGGTCCCAGGTTCGATTCCTGGGTCGGGCAGTGTTATTGGGTTTTTCTGTCACGAAATTCTCAGTAGCAGCACGGAGTCTGGAAATGTGCCCGGTACGGCAATAGGCTCGCCCCTTATTACGTGGGACTAAAGTATATCTGGCGAAAAGTGGGTGTAGAAATACACCTCTGCCTACCCCTTCGGGGATAAAAGGCGTGACGATATGTATGTATGTATGTAAACTACACAATTAAGTACAATTTCAATCTGCAACGCGCCGAATATTGTTTCATACATCATACTTTTTTATAACTTAATATTTTTTGTTACGTTGTCCATTTCTAGAATAAGCAAGTATCATATGAAATGCCTACCGAACTAGATATTTACTTCTAGTACTGTACTAAATATTAACTAGTAAAATTTAGTTTACAGTGCCGGAGCCATGGTCATAATTTTTTTGATCCCTTCTTAGCTAAGTTAGGTCTTGGTGAGTATTGGGGAAATGGTAAGAATGCCTGATATAGTTATTTGAATTGCGTCCAGACTCAATCCTTTTGGAATAGGCAGACAGAAGAGAGGTAACTTAAATCCCTACAAGAAAAATTGTCAGACATGGTTCCGTAAAATTTATCCTCTATTGTTGAAGCCTTGTTTGTAGGTTTGCAATTATCGTTGCTTAAATAAATTTGATTTAGTTAGTTACCTCCGTAAGCCACGCAGGCGAGGTGTACCGTGTCCCCTACATAGTAGGGGCCCACGTTCTGGCTGATATTGACTCCAGCGCTGGCCTTCGCTACTTGCGTCCCGTTCTCGTGCACCACCCACATATGTCGCGGCGGTTCTACCAACAGAATTTATTGAATAATCACATCAATCAACATAATTATATAAAATTCTTCCGTTTCTGACTGATTGACTGAAAACGCACAGTCAAAACCACTGGACACAAAAGTTGAAAGGCATGTAGGTATATCTCTTGGGAAGTGTAGATGTGCACTCAAGGGATTTCACGAAATTGCTACATGATCAGGGTGAAAAGGCTTAATTTTAAAAGCATAGTTACGGAGCTGCAAGCACCCTCTAGCAAAATATAAATGAAAATATTAAAAGCCAGTCTCAGCATTTTTCATAGAGTCGGACCTAGACTGTGACATAACACAAAAGCTTATTAAAGTCAAAATACAACGTTTCTGACGTCGGTATAGCAATGTATAAGACAAGTAGGTACCTACCAAACGTCTTTCTATTAATCAGTAAGCACACAATATTCTGTACGATTTTTCTTCCACGCTTTCTCGAACTTACTTTGGCACGGTGAAGTAAAACTTGAACCTACTCTGATGGTTTCATGTTGTCTAATGAAGTCTATATTATAATACTTAGGTATGTGTTTTTTGATGGTTTTTAGGTTTTTGACAACATTTTATTTAGGTTTGTTTTTAGTTTTTGGTTTTTCACGCGAATTAACATTAAGTTTCAGCTGCCCTTTAAAAGCAAAAAAATATAAATGGAACATTTGTAGGTACTTATTTTCCATGCCAGCAGCGGTACAATAGAATAGCTTGGTCTAAAATAGTACAAAGTTACAAGCTAATTATTATGCTATTAATGTAGTAATGTTTACGTCGCCAATTGTTTAATAAATGGGGCGAATTGTTCCGGCACCGTCAGCTTCCTCATTAGCGGCGCGCCAATTAAACGGAGCCGCGCTATTCTGCCAGCTAGGTAAACTTTAGTTCAACTCGTTATTGCCTCTGTTGATTTTTAATATAGATACAAAAATTGCTTGCGTTGTTTGTTAATACAATAGGCTAGTTTTACTTTGTTTAGCGATTGGACAGCACAGATTTTGTATAAAAAGTTAAGAACCTGTGAAATGATCAGGTACGATAAAAGATAAATTAACAAGTGACTGTAATTACGAAATACTATTTTTTTTTATAGTAATAGGCGCCAAACGAGCAGACGGATCACCTGATGGTCAGCAATTACCGCCGCCCATGGACACAAGCAACACCACAGGAGTCACAAGTGCGTTGCCGCTTGGGGTTGAGAAAAGGGATAGGATGAGGGAGAAGGAAAGGGTGTAGGGCCTCCGGCACTCTCACTCACCGAACGAAACGCAACAGTTTAGGTACTGTTACTTAACGTCGATTTTCTGCGAGAGGGTAGTACTACCCTGGTCGAGCCGGCCCATTCATGCTGAAATCAGCAAGGCTCTACTACCTGTGAAAAACTAAAAATATACTCATTACTAGTCATTACATAAGCAGAAAACAAAAACGACTAAATGCTAAAAATAATGCATAGGTCGTAGTTAATTAAGTATCATAATCAAACTTAGTAGGTAAGATTATTTACTACGACGCGAACTCTGTGGCTTGAGCACTTAATCAGTACGAAGACGTATGAGCATTATGAGAGTGCGCAAATTAGATATAAAAATTTGACAAGGCTAATGAAAGCGTATGCCGATTGCTAAATCAGTAGGTATAGTGCCCGGTGTTCTACACTGACCACATACTGAGTACTTAGTGTACAAACTAGATTAATTTATTGGCCGACTTAAAGTTTATTATCCATAGGGGCTTTTATAAATTCAGGAGATATACCTAATACCCAATCAGAAAAAGCTCAGTTCTTTGATTTAAATCAGCAGTAAGAAAACGATTAAACTCTGTTGTCATAAGTAGATACCCACACGTAGGCAGAATTTACCCCAAGTTGTCACCGCCTTAATTTCTCGCTTATATAAGCGATTTCTAAGCGATTTTATATTTTTTATCGATTTTTTTGTATAGTTTGCTATACAAAAAAATGATTCAAAATTCACAAACAGAAGCCATACTCAAAACATCTATTTGTGCATTGTATAAAGTGTAGCCCTACGGGGAAAGAACCCATAGCAACTGCATTTTAGTCATGAAGAACTGTACAAAAATAATCAATATTCTCAAACAAAATCCACACTCAAAACGTCGATTTGGGGATCGCACAAATTGTGATCCTGCAGGGGTACGAACGTACAGCAATTGGCGAGATAATCAGTTTAACTACTACGCCGCCCTTGGAGTTAATATGGTTACCCGTTTGAGAGATTCAACTTGTACTGAGTGCTAACTGCTATCTCAATATTTTATTAGGCGCTTTCTTTTGTTAAGTTTCTTTTTGTTAAGTCCCTTTTAAAAAAGCTTCTCTTGGACTAGGAATAAATCAAGTGTACCGCGGGAATTCTATGAATATTTAATTAATAGACACAAAGAACACCCTGATTCGAAACAACGATAAAATGTATAAATCACACAGTCTTGTTTCATGTTGGGATCGAATGGACAACACTCGGAGCAGTGCTAAACGGCAAGATGACCACTTAAAACACTACCCCGTCCGTGCAGTCAATGTGTTGTGTAATTATTATGGTTATAAGTAGACGTGTATTATATTACGAATGATGCCATTAGTCTTAAAATAACGTTAAGTGGTTATTTTTGCATATTTAATTGGCAACGTACAATTTAAATTGTTGATTAACCCAACAGTGACAAACGTGTCAGAGTTGATCTTTAAAATTAATTTAATTGACTTATGAAAGACCTTATAAAGCAAATACACTTTTTCTGTAGATAGATATAGATTTTTCTGGAAAACTAACATGGTCGAAGACCTCATTCAGCATACTGCATGCAGTTTAAATTGGTTCACAGTAGACGTCAATGGTTTATTTCCATAAAGGCACTTAATTGGGAAGTGTGCATATAATACAGCTCTGAATCACCTTAGAGGGATAGCGGTGTGGGATTACCATTTCGAACGTAAATGTTTGCTATGTAGACAGTGTGTGGTGTGTATTAGATGACAAACGATGATGCAACGTGAGTCACCAGCTCATCTGACACGTAAATCATCGACGTTGATCCTATAGTTGCTCGTGCATGAGCAATTTTACAATTACACGCGATCACGTATTAACCAACGAATGAAGATGGTACCAGCGCACACGTTACGGCAATTCGGTATCATTTACCGCAAAATGCATTCGTTGTAGGTAGGTAGATAGGTAGGTACATCTGTATCTATATAGGTAGTAATCAGTAGCAATTGTCTGAAAAAATGCATTCAACTGGTGCAACGTTTCGGCTAGAGACCAAAAATGAAGTAACTTTTGATTAATTATGCATGCTTATAATTATAACGTATTGAATGAGCAAATGTAGGTTAGATGCTTATTTTTATCAATGAAATTAAAAAACACTGAAATTCTAAGTTAGAAAATCTCAATTCAAACTATGATTAAATTCACAGCAAAAGTGATGAAGGGCATGCAGCCTCTGCATGTAGGTATGCCGGCTGGTTAACGGCCACTCCCGTAGCTTCATAACTATAGGTATCTTGCTCTCTGATATAAATTAAACGGTTACTGAGAACTGACCTATGACGACAAGTTCGACGTTAGTCTTGTGCGCGGGGCTGGCAGCGAAGTCAGCGAGGCAGGTGTATACCCCGGCGTCGGAGGGGCGCACCGTCACTATCTGCAACTTGTCCTCGTCAGCACTCTCTGACGTCACGATGCGATACCGGCCCGTCGACGTCATGCTCTCGTTGCCACCACGCAGGTCGCGACTGCTGATACACAAAACATGTTCTTATCTTCTCTATTTATGAGTTCAATTACCTACGTTACTGGTCCTTGACTCAAAGGACCGGCTCTAACGGCACAAAAAATCTCGGAGAGTATGAGCGTCGGAGGACAGATTGCCACCTTCCACTCCGCTTTTCTGTGACCAGTCTAAACTGCTTACTAAAGCAGGAATCGCAACATCTAGAGCGCTGTCCATAGGCGCTGTCTTTAACAGAAGGCAGCAGCTAAATTCAAAAAGAAACGTCCACTAGATGGATTCTTTTCGAAATTCTTAACCTAACATGCAATAACTGAGACTGTGAGACTATGAGAAGATACCTACTGATACAGTACCGTAAAACGGGGTGAATAGATAGGTCTTTAAACTTTGTTAACGATTTTCGTAATGTTGCAGAATTGATACTCATTTTTCTAAGCATATATTTATTGAGTCTTAGGCCAGACTATTGAAATATATTTGTTTTTGTTCGGATATGTCTGTAGTTATTAAAAAAATCAACAAAATATACGTGATTTCTGTTTACCTCCCATCAGGGGACAATAGACACACCTGAGGGGTGATTAGATAAATTTCGTAGGGTTGGCTCATTGTAGTTTCCTTCCCTGAATATTTTCAAGATAAAGGCAAGCAAAGGTTCGAGGTTTCTTATAAAAACATATATAGTTTAAAATTATAATTTCTATACAAATTATATAATCAATAATAAAAATCAATCAAAAATAAACAAATTTAGAGTGTATCTGGAAAAGAAAACAAAAAAAGCCACTTGACTTTAAATGTAATATCCATTGTATAAAATCAATAATGAATTATAATCAAATTTAATCAAAAACAATAATTATTAATAATATCTACTATCTCAACACATACTGGTTCTCAAGGAACATGAACTTCAAAATCGAAGAAAACTGAATTGATTTGTTATATTTTTCTGCAAAAGAGGCTAATGAACACTTTGTAGTCGTTTGAAACTCTTCCTAAGCTTATTTAATTGTATAATGATCATATTTGCGATACTGCTTACCCCGTGGATCGGGATTATAGTTTCGAGGCAATATTGGCGCCTGATGAAATAAAATATAATTAAGAAAATTGAAAACGCTATAAGTACCTAACTAAAAGTGAAATTTGAAAGTAGATGACCACTATCAAAGGCGCTTTAAACTTTGTGGCAGCCCTGACATAATCATGGCTAATCACCCCTCTTTCGTTACTAATCACCCCTTTCCTGTGTCTATTTACCATATTCGCGTGCCTATTAACCCCTCAGGCGTGTCTATTCACCCCTTTCGTGTATCTATTCACCTCGAAAAATTTAAGAAAACGAGGCTTACGAAATATGAACAATTTTATGTAATAATCCATATCTTTATCTCAATAATTACAGCACAGTATATTTATAACTGCATTGACCGTAGCTTGAAGATAATTTTAAACTATTATGACCGAAATTCACCGAAACACGGAGGTTCAAAGTCACACGCACGTAACGACTTGTTTTGTTGTCAACTTTGACGATAAGTTTTGACGTATTTTGACCATGTTGCCACAAATAAAATTTTACGAGACTAAGAAAAATATTGCCAAAAAATTACTAAAGTTGCGGGTTTTTTACTGGGGTTGCCGAGTTTGCCATAAAAAACGTTTGAAATTAATCCAAGATTTTTCTCTATTCCCCCCGCGAGTTCTATTCACCCCGTTTTACGGTAATCCCAGATATTTTTTTTTAGGAGAACTATCTTATTTTTTGGCCGAGCCAGTACCTAAGTCAAATCGTGACTAAATAACTACCTAGGTTCTCAGTCTACAATTAGATGCTTGCGCAGTTGTTAGCTGGAGATAATGTTATGGGGTTTCTGAGTAACTACTTATAGTAGGTATAGTTACATAAAGTACCTACATATTATTTTGCAAGATGCCAAACAACATTGTTTATTTGTAATGCATATCTTTCTAGAATACCTACAACGTTATCCTTAGTACGTACCTATGCCTTTATTTTCGAATCTCTCGAAGTTATAGGTCTAAGCAAGGGTTATGTAAGCTCGTTTGTGAGTACAATGTAATACATAAGTTTTACCTGTAGAATGCAGTTGCGGAACCATCCCTGTACCAGGCGAGTATGTTCAGTCTGTCGTCTTCTTTCTCAGCAGTCACGTTGCACGGAAGCTCTGCGCTTTGGCCCACCACTGCTTCGACTGGTCGCCAGCAAAATATACTTATTATAGGTTTTAGTTGTATTACAGGTTGCTGCAAATTCTAAATTCGTTCTAGTTTATCTGAGGGTTGGTGTCGCTATATTTCTCGGACAATAGACAATACCATGCATATTATGATGACATTGCGATTTTGGTTTCTTGCTGGGCAAAAGATGAGCACATATCACATAATCGCAAACTTAATACAAAATCAGGTCCTTGGTGGGCTCCGGGCTCGTCTTACTATGAGATGGATAAGGCTATATTAGGCACTTAACGAAAGATTAGAGGTACGAAATGTGTATTTGAACTAGTTACAGTCTACATAGCAGTCGTTTAGTCCTAGGCTATCGTCGTCTTTAAAATCTTAAGATCACGTGTATTAAAATTGACGCGTTCTGTGCTTTATAATCTTTTTCACTACAATCATCGGCATGTAGGTATGATGATGAAATCCCACTGCTGAGCGGGCCTCTTCACATATGAGAAAGTTTAGATCAAAGCCTACCACGCTGGCCAAGGTGAGGCATGCAGGCTTCACATGTCATTCAAGAAAATTATGGATTTCAGCATGAATGGACCGGCTCTATAGGGAGGTACCTACTGCCTACCCTCACAGAATATCGTCGCAAAGTAACATTACCTATCTATACCTAGTGTTGCGTATCGTTCGGTGAGTGAGAGTTCTGGCGGACCTATGATCTTATCCTTCTCCCTCATCCCACTCCTACTCATATTCCCTTTCTAATCGCAGATGTTCATGGCAGCCTTGGTGTTGATAAAAAGTTGATAAATTGACCTTCACGCTTGGAAGGAAGGTATATTGTAAGATGACACCATACAACACGCATCATCTTACTTGTATCTGGTGGCTGTAAAGTGCAAACCACAGTTACCGCGCCGCGGACATGGACGCCGGTAGAGTAGCGCAAGGAGCTGTATTAGCACCCGCCCGGCATGAAAAGTTGAAATGGTAACATCTACCCTCTTAGAATGTATTTCTACCTACGACTTTTATGTGTCCTCCTCTGAAAATAGGTAATACCTAGCATGCATGTTAGCTACGCCACTGCCTAATGACCCTGAACCTTGGACCGAAGTTACTTGCTCGTGTGAGTTTTGGTGACGAAGATTTAGCCGACATTCGAGAGATGTCACCATTTCTCCGCAGGTCCCTCTAATGCATTACATTTCTTAATCGCATATCAGCTCATTTAGGTAAGTACATATTAAACAGATGAAAGTTTCCGTACATAATTGTACTAGATCCCAATATGCAGCAATACTGCAGTTTTGTATCCACTGGTGCCTGGTCCAAACGGATAGGTACCTACCTACGTTAATAGATAGATATCTGACGAGCGGACACAGGTGATTTAGATAGTTAGATTGGCAGTTAATAATTAGTTACGCAAGTAGGTATAAGAATTCATTTAACTAATACAAAATTATTCGCTTGCTGTTTATTTTAGAGCGATTGACAAAAAACGATGAAAATTTATAGTACTTATTGGTAATGATCGCAATCATGTGTTAGTAAACACGCGGCATTTCCTGGCCTACTGACCGCCCCCATTTGAGATACCAGCTAGGTAGTGACACGTAGGTACGATAGTTTACTATTAGGTATTCATAGATCTCTTATGCACATCTAAAAACATGAATGAAAATCTAATCTGTGTTCAAATAAACATACCTATCCGGCTATAAAAAAATTGTTTCCAGTTTTCTTAACTTTGATTTTATTATAAATTAAAACTATAAAGAATTGACAGGATTCGATTTTATTTACCTAAAAGTTATTGAGCAACTTTTCTTTAGTTTTAATAAAAAATATAGGTGTAGCAAAAATATTGTTTACATACCTTTCTCGTAAACTTCTTGAGCACGTAAACATTTTAACAACATTAAAAATATCACCAATAAACTAGTAAACAAATTCATTTTAGCACATTATTATTTTATTTGGAAATGCACATTGCAAAATTCGATGTCCGAAATTTCGTAAGTCGAAGAGGGCACGTCCCGATTTGGCGCAACGGACACGCGTTTCAATTGGCGCGCTCGGCCGCAATAAGCGGTATCGCCGGTCCAGGGAGCGCGGGCTCCGCTACCGGCCGGCGCGCGCGGTCCCCGAGCGCTTCCGGAGCGGCTGTCCCCGCACGACGCCGCGTCACGCCCGCCCTGCCTGTCACTCGCTTCATCATTTACCTTACACTTTTTAATTGGTGAGGTCAAAACAATTGGGTCACTTCATCTGGATTTATTTGTTGTACAAACTGGGAAACGTTTTATTTTCGGTAGTTGTGTTATTTCCGGCGGGAACCCTTCGCTCGCCTTTGTGCGCTCTTGTTATTGGATGACTGGACATCATTATTAATTTGATGGGTGTGAATGTTCTCATCATGCTATGTCATTTAAGGGTCATAGTGTTTGGGGTCAGTAAGACAATACTGATCCAAGCACTAGGAGCTACTATAATAAACTGTTCACTTTATACTTACCTTTACCTTATTTAAGTTAAAATTATGTCTGAAATTTTCTTTGTTTCAACATTAGACCAGTAACATAATAAACATAAACAAAGAAATTATTTTCATTAAACTGTTAAACCAAAACAACTAGCATACTTTAAAATTATTTATTAGGTAACAAATAAGAGTAATGGCGGTGGAATAAATCTAGTAACACTATGACTAGATGAAAGCTTTGAGTAATGTCAAACATTATTTCAGTTGCTTCAGGGATCGAACAAATAACATTGTTAAGACAGCAATAACTGCACTACCAATAGTACCAACTAAGATCTTTTTCTTGTTTTTATTAGGTCCTTGTTTGATTACCTGCAAAATAAAACAATACTTATATTGAAAACTTATGCAATTATAATTTCCAAATAAAATTATGATATAACAAAAGATATACCTGCAATTGGGTATGAAGTGTTTTATCCATAGAATTTAAAAGGTTATTAATTTCACTTAGCGTACACATCGCTATATTAGATGCATAACTGTCTTTGTACAGTAAGCAATCAGTTATTTGCTTTGTTTTCTTCAGAGCCAATGTGTTTGCCACCAGGCTCAAATAAATTCTATAAAGATGCGCAGCACTTTCTTCAAGAACATCCACTATTTCTATGGGACCCAGGTTACAGTTTAATCTGTAAAGAAAATTAGTTATTTTATAACACTTGACAATACCATAGTTCTTCATATGTAATTTTAACTTTTCAAAAAGTTGAAATTACCTATGAAGAACTATGGTTTCTTGTGATCAATAGGGATTTTCTCTTAGGCATTATAACATAGTCAACTTGCATCACTGCAATATGTTTATAAAAAGATCAGTACTGTATTTAAACAGTTCCACTGTTGGGCATGGATGACTCTCTATTTGAGAAGGGTAAAGCCAGCTACACTGAGTGGTATAGGTTGGCAGACTTCACATATCGTTTGAGTCGAGAGCATTATGGAAAACTTTAAAAAACACTGTTAGATATTAACTAACTCAGATTAAAATATTAAAATAAGAAAATATTGAAGACTGAGAACTTACACTTTTTTGGCTTCCTCATAAATGGGCAGATCTTTCACTTCACTTAGAATCTTACTTCTAATCTCGGCATCGTCCACTTCCAGCCGTATCAGATCTTCATCGGATAATTCAGCTAATGTACACTGGCCAATATTTTGTTTTCTAGAGGGAACAATTATTTCGCATTATTTATTACCAAATGTATCTATTTAAATATTCAACTGCTTTGTATATTATTTGTCTTTTACGCGCCATATACAAGATATTTAAATACAATTAAATAGGAAGGAAATATGCCGTGAACTTACTTGAATATTTCAATATATTTTTCCGCTCCTATGCCGATTAGAAATGCACTTATCGTGACATCGTATTCTGTAGGATCTATTTTAGTGTCCGAACATACTTTATTGCCTATGGCGTTCATTTTTAACAAATAATTACATATATTTCTTGTTTACGTTAATTAATTAGCATTTGAAGTTTGTTTGAAGTATTTAAAGAAATGTCAATGTCATTTTTCATGTGACATTTAGGTGGTGTTGCTATTAATACATTTTTAACATAGCAGAAAACCGAAAAACCGAAAAGATCATGATTTTCGGAACGAAAAGAAGTTTAGTGTCAATGCCCAAATGTGATTTAATCGTAGCTTACTCACAGTTTTACGAGTGTTACCTTGTTGAAGATAGATGGAATGCATATTTTAATATTTTTATTTGGCTCTGAGATTCGGATGATGAGACAATAACATTAAGTATTTTTTATTTATCGAATGTGTAGCAATTTATATAGTCCTTTAAATTTTATTTGATGGTCTATAATTTGATGCGGTAATGAGGTTCATGGCTGCCGCATACACAGGATGATTTGTAATTGCTCGTATTCTCTTCGGGTGATTCTAGGGCTATAATGGAGTATTTTTACCTCCTACAAAATGCACCATTTTGGAATAAAACGGTTTTTAAGATTTTTTTAGCAAGTTCAAAATTTTTGTTATAAACATCTTCTAAAAAATATTTTGGATATTACTGGTAGCAATTTGGGTCTTATTTAATGTACAATTAAATGACCTATCTTTTAAAATAAAATACAGCTACTAGCTCAACGTGGAATTTGAAAATACACACGCACAAGCACACGCACGCGCGCACGCACGCACGCACGCACGCACACACACACACACACACACACACACACACACACACACACACACACACACACACACACACACACACAGTATTAAGACCTTCACTGTATTTCTAATAAGCTAAGCCCCCGTGATAACCATTTTCTTACAGATAAATCCTTTTTAGTGTTTCCCATGTAACCTTCCTACACCAGGTTCCAAGCCTCATAGCAAAAAAATGCCCTTTCTCCGCATTCTTCTTTTATTGTGTTTCCCATGTAAAACCTTCCTTCACCAGGTTCCGCGCCTCATAGGCAAAAATGCCCTTTCCCCTCATTAAAACAAAATCATGGAACTTCTACTGTACTACCTATTTTTTCACCGTGTTAATATTTGGCCAATTCTCGTCTTGAAGATTTAAGACCGCCCGAAGGACTCGCTCGGACATGGCCTAACTATTCTTGTCGGCCGACGAAGAGAAGAACCGGACAGTTTTACGTGCCCTCCGAAGGCTCCGAAGTACGGTTGCGTTCTGATATAGATATATGATATACCTACATACAGGCGGCAGGGCCGTGTCGACCCAATCCAGCGCCTGTGTGCGAAATCTATGAAGCGCCTTTGGCGGATGACCTTTTTTTTTTAGTCGATACCTAAATTTCCGCCGCCCCTTCCTACGCCTGTGTGCGAAATCTGTTGAAGCGCCTTTTTTGGGATCATTTTTCGAACATAACTGGTATAATTAACGCATATCTCGGCGCGCGGCGCCTCTGTCACCCTGGCGCCTGTGTGCACCGCGCACATTGCACATAGGGACGGTTCGGCCCTGACAGGCGGTCACCCATCCAAGTGATGACCTCTGTGAACTGATCAACCCTAGGTTAGGTTAGGTTTCGCTGTTTTCGAATACTTTCAGACATGGGGTTCTTACTGAGTTATCCTTTTTAATTAATTGAATCACACTCATAACTTTGATTTGAATACCTAATAATAACTTGATAATTAAATTAAGATAAATGTACGTAGGTCTGTATGCCTCAAGGGTCCTTGTTATCGACCACACTTGTCTTTTTCCCTCTTTCATCCTCGTTGCGTTACTCAGTTGGAATCCGGGGAAAATTAATATTTATTATTCATTAAAATTAAAATGAAGTCGAAATTGTGGTAGATGCACGAAGATTTGTTCGACCAGGTTTTGTACAGTGTCTCGCAATTGGTAAGTGAACATTTGTGATGCTGGAGCTCCGCAGCTCCTCTTCATCCAATCCGAAATTTTTCAAGCCGATATTGAAAATAATAGGATACCAGTTTACTGAATAAACACATGCGAATCTGTAGGTTTATATAAAAACTGAATGAGTGACAGACACGCTACAGCCAAAACTATTTGGCATAGGCAGCCGAAATTTGGCATGTAAGTTCCTTGGGGATCGTAGGGGTGTACTAAGAAAGGATTTGACGAAATTTCCATGGGATCGGGTAGAAACGGTTCAATTAAAATAAAATGTGCAGACGTAGCAGCTGTGGGCATCTTCTACTTAGTAATAAATAAATAGGCACAATCATTATTTGAACTTCAATTTATTTTTCTACTTATTTAGAAACATAAAATTAACAGGCATCCCACCACAATTAAATACAATATTCTGTACCATGCGATTTCAATTAAACAGCGTATGCCTATAATATTAGTGGAGATAAGGGTAAAAAAGGGTAAAGGTAGTCTAATATAATATTATAAGCCAACTTGGTACAGAAAGGTAGGTACCACTTTTAAATGATGATTGATGAAAGTCTTGAAATCTAGATTTAACTAATATTAATTTTAGCATTTTACAGATGTTGCTCTGTTTTTCCAACGCTTTTAGATCATTGTAGCAATAGCTTCAACTATAATAATAATGTCGAATATTAATTACAAATGGGTGGAAGTATTCACGAATGCTACAATGTATAGGTGAGTAAGATACAACCAGAATTCCCTAATACAAATGGAATGAGTTCTGGTTGTATCATTAAGGTATCCTACCTACCCGCCCAGCACCCAGTGTATCATTTATGTGGTTTACGGTTGAGTATGGTATAGTAGAAATGTAAGTATTCTAATCTACCACCATGAAAGTCATGAAGCTTCGCTTGGAAATGTGCTCCACAGTCTGTCGCTTCAAGACCTGTTAGGGTCTAATTAATCGCAATCGCATTATACACCACAACAATAAATATAGGTAATTTAATTCGTTTGTACACTTGAACTTCACAATTGTAAAACTAACTAGGTATCTACACATCATGTTTCATTAATTAAATATTTTACCTACTTAACTACATTTTGTGCACCAACATTCTTTGTAAATATTTGGGTATATAAATGCATATTAATAAATGCTAGAAAAATGCAATACAACACAAAATTGATTATGAAATATATCTACAGGAATCTTATAATGACAGAAATATTGTTACTAGTCGACAAAATAAACCAATTATGCAAGTATCAAAAGTTTGTTTAAAGAAATTTTAAGGAACCTTCACAAAATTGAGATACCTAGACATGGTTTAAATCTCAATATTTGTCAAGAGGTAAATTATAAATATAAACCGGTAGAGGTCAAATTCATATAGCTTTTAACCTTTCGAAATCTTTCACATTTCTGAAACTTCTAACTACTACTCAATAAATAAAACATATAATTTTTGGCGAGGCAATGAGCAAATATTTTTCATTATCTAGTCTATATTTTTTACCCAAATGTTGTACATTGAAATTGAACTACATTTGCGGGTTCCTATCAAGAAACCTTTTATAGGAACTTTATCTTAAAATTTTAGAGAAGATGACGACAAGACATGTGTCGTCGGCGACGATAGTGTCTAGAATTTAGATGAAGCAACAAACATCGGCAAAGTAGTTGAATTTCAAAGTATTCACACTTATAATCCCGGCACTAAATTATCTACTATTACTTTAACCGCTTGCCAGGTTTCACGAGCTGTTGAAACTATTTGTGATCCTGGCAGTAAAAAGCCGTATGGTCCGAACGAATCTCGTAGGTCTATGTGGTAGGAAAATTTGATGCCAGCCCGCGCTTTTGCCCAGTCATGAGACATTCCTGAGGCGGGTTGTCGAATCTCAGCTGCTGTGCCAACCTGCAACAAAAATATTTTGATATAGGTACCATAATACGGATACATACGAGTACCTATATGTTATTGGGATTCAAGACAACAGCCTCAGTAGTTACTTCATCAGCACCATCTAGATTTAGTGGTCATAGAAAGGAGATTTCTAATGTTCGTTCTCTAAAGCAATTTTTCTCACTTTACGAGAGGCATTGGATCAATATTAAATATTGATCCAATGCCTCTGCCTTATTGGTAAGGTTTGCAACAGCATGACATAATATCAATTTTGAATCACGCTTTCTTTCTATATTGTTCGTTCATTGAAATAATCGGTATCGTTACTCAGTTAATGATCGCTTGTCGCTACCGCATAGCGTCAGGTCTAGAAAGTGCTGGCGTTTTGACCTGAATGCTATCACAGTAGATGGCTTCTTTATAGTAAGATATTATGGAAGACTTAGGACGATCGTATGCTACTACCTATTTAGTTCCAATAAATGCAGTAAAACAAACAAAAAAGCGACTGCATAGCTACTGAAAATATAATAACAAGTAGAGTAGTCAGGAGCCAGGGTGATAGTGACTTTAATGAAAATCCTATCACTGTAAACATTTGATATAGCTCGTTTATTGGTACTGAATTAAATTGTTAAATAAGCTATTTGCCTGATTAGTACCCACTGCCATTCTGACAAGAAGCAGTATGCAATTCCAAAAACGAAGTCATACGCGCGTATCACGTATGCAACACTAGAAATCTGAAACCGCTCTATGATGGATTGATGCAAGAATTTGTAGAGTCCACAATTCTTATGGACCTACGATTAGCGCTGGGGACACCATACTCGGTAAACGATTAACTGAGGATGTGATAAGTATGCGAGCGTACCTGGTACTTAGTGCCATATAAGTCTGCGAGTGCGACAGTGGCCAGCTTGCCCATCTCGGTGAGGACCCCGTCGTCGGCGAAGCCCTCGTGCGCGTGCGAGCTCGGCACCAACCACGCCTGAGAGTACGCGTGAAGCGACAGGAACAGCTGGAACATAAAACACAATATTTAACACACTTTGTAGCTTTATTATAAACATTCAGGTTTATCCGCACATAGAACTTGTTTTATAGCACGCGTGGAACGCACGTAGTACCTAAATGAACCGGGCATTTTTTACTGTCTGTAAATCATCCACTTTTCTGTCGGTAAGGAAAAGTAGGTAATTTGACGATAAACTTACAAAGATATCCCCTGTTAGTTTTAAATTGTTTTTCAGGATAGCAAAATCAGATTGGTCTGCTGATCCCATTAGTGCCATAGCACACGTGTCCTTATTTACTGACTTTCTTTGGTGTGTGCAACAACAGCTGGTTAATTTATGATAGAGCACCTAGAATATTGTGAAACATATTTTAAAATGCCTATGAATCTCAATTGAAATAGCATATCTACTCCTCTGAATCCATAAATCGTGAAATATCTTTATTGTCTGCGTACAGGCACACATATTCAAGTCTTTACCTAAATAAAAGCCTTACCTACTATTCCTACTAATCTTTCTCTTACATATCAGTGAAAATCTAATAAAAATTCATGCAGTGTGGTTGACGGCATAGAATACAAGTGTCACCACCCCCTATCTTCCTGTGGGTGTCGTATGAGGCGACTAAGGGATAACACGATGCAAATACCATCTTTGCGTAGAGACGGAAAACTCGACATCAAACCCTATACGACTGCCTCGTTGGTCTCGCGGCATAAATGTGCGTGTGGGATCGGGAGGTCCCGGGTTCGATTCCTGGGTCGGGCAGTGTTATTGGATTTTTCTGTCACGAAATTCTCAGTAGCAGCACGGAGTCTGGAAATGTGCCCGGTACGGTACGGCAATAGGCTCGTCCCTTATTACGTGGGACTAAAGTATATCTGGCGAAAAATGGGTGTAGAAATACACCTCTGCCTACCTCTTCGGGGTTATAGGCGTGAGACTATGTTTATGTAGTTTTTGACCTTGGCCCATGGAGAATTTAATATCGGACGGAAATAAAATTATATTTGCTCTGATGAATTTTGGAAGCCTGGTATTTATAAAACAAATAATAAAATGCTTATTAATGTCACAGACACATAATAATATACATGGCAAAGCCTTACTTTTTATTGAATTTAAATTAAATATCTATTCATCTTAGACTGAAACCCGCATTGCTGTCCGCAATAGAACAATAAAATACATTATATCAAGGGCCTATTTATTTTAATGACCGAGGTGGCCTATAGGTCCGTATGACCGATCACCGATGACCTGACCCTGTCACCCACAGTAATATTAATATTAATCTTAGTTTCTCCATAACGTGTAATTGCTCACGCATACTGCTAATCTAACAATAAAATACGTTTATATCATCGTAAATAATAATATTCATGGTCATTTTATAGAGATATTATTCCAAGTGGCCTCGGCATTGTACTATACCTATTTGATACAAAAGATTGCTCGTAATAAATAGATGTACCTTATTAGATGCTGTTCACGACGCGTTTTATTGCGTGGATAGATGCGTTCGGTTTTATATCTTTAGTACCCTTTCTATAGCTGCATGCGTTAATGGACCTCTTAATCGAAGTTTACCTACTTGTGAACTTTCTGAACCTGCTACTGAATCGTAAGCACAGTGCAGCAATGCGTAGTGCCGGCCAATAAAAACTATTTATGTAGTAGATATTATAATTGTGACAAAATTAAGTAGGTAATAATGAGAATGATTTGATTGCGTACTCTAGGAAAATCTAACACACATCAGCATTTGAGAAAGTCCAATTGTGACCCAAGCCCAGAGGATTTACTCGGTGAATAAGGAACACAAACATCTAATGATTCGTGCTTTATAACTTACAAACCTAGCAACTTTCCTCTACGGACAGAAAGAAAAAATATTAGGAATAGTTAGGCTAACAACCAAAAGTAGAACTACGGGTGAAAGAGATGCAAACTCACATTGTTACAACGTCAAATTTCAAATCATAAAAACGAGATATTAAATAAAACTGCAAGTAATATTGTTTAATTGTTTCATTAGCCTCGTTGCCACAAACACTATTTTTGCGGTTAGATGTGTGTCTTTATAAAATGGATAACGGTAATTAGGTGAGTTTGCGCTTGAACTAGAAACATGCGGCTACGTGAACCAACTCGAATCTAGCTGCTCCGTGTCCGGATGAACATATTATACATTTTATTTAGGACCGCGATCTAATAATTGCGAAACATGTGTAGATAGGTACATATGTTACTAGACGAACACGTAATGTAGCCGTATCATGCAGGGTTTGAGCCAGTTTGAGCTGTGCTCCCATGAATTTCAGAGTCGATTCCATAACTGCTTAATTGCTTATCTAAACACGATACAACTGATAGAAGGTTAAAAGTTTACCTATCAGTTAACTAATGTTAACACTAGTTAACTAATAATTGAATAGATTCTACCAACAGATAAAAATCGCGCTAGTTCAACCCTTTGTGCAGTTTATTAGGAAATTGCCAGCTTAATACACGAGAGCCCAAATCTCACTGTATCACCAGGTGATACTGAGGACTTAGGTCCTTCTACTGTACCACTTGTGTAGCCAGTTCAGACTGGATGTCGATCACAGAAATTAATCTAGGTTCATTTCTGTGGTGAAAACAGCTAAGCTGTTCGAGAAAAGTGTCATGGACGTATGATCTTGTCAGAAATTGATTTGAGGAGTTGAAAATTTGCTGTCTCTCTGCTGAGCACGCGTTTCTTTCTTGTCACTATTAGAAATATTATGCCACAGTCTGCCACGCTAGCCAAATGCGAGGAGGATGACTCGAAAAGTCTTTCAAGATCATGATGGACAACATTTGTCACGTTTTTGTTCACGCAGCAAGATTTAATTGACAAATTAATACGTAAATACATGACGTCAAAATATCAGTGGTGAGCGCCGCGCCGTGAGTTTGAATACGAGACCCTATGTATATAGAATCCGTGTGGTGACGGATTAAGAATATGGAATGTTACCACCCATGGGTGTCGTAAGAGCCGACAGAGGGAGCAAATTATGTAGAGAACAGCACAGTAAGAGAAGGGAAACTTGATACAAACCCTATACCAACCCGTTTGGCCAGCGTGGTATAGTAGGCCAATTCCTCCTTTCAAAGGAGAGGCCTAGTCCAGCAGTGGACTGTTAAAGGCTGTTGATGATGATGATGATGATGATGATGTGTATCATTCCGTTGGTCTCTCTACTAGGCGCTCGTCTTATCATTGTTTATACATTGTTATAATTAAGTTGCTTTAATTCTTGAATAGAAATGTAGAAATGTAATTTCTTCGTTACTGCCTACCTACCAAGGTCTTATCAATGTAATCACAGTTTTAATGCTCATTCAACCTGTTATGTTGCTCTTGAAAGCGTGGCATCGTCAAATGTATCACGCATATATCGTACAACTAGTCATTTGTAGTATAAGTCACATTCGCGGTAACAAATCTTCCTCACGACATATAAATACTAGATTTAAAGGTGGTCGTGTCGAAAGTGTAGTACAAAATCCGTGGAAAGTAACGACGCAAATACCATGTTCTGTCACAATTTCCCGCGATAGATATGCGGTCTACCTTTACGGTTTTGAGCTATGGATAGATTGTTATACTTAGACGCAATGGAAACCATTTCTGATTTCCATTAAATAAATAGGCAGTTTGTAATTTTGTGAAATTTGTGGCGGATTATCGAAAAGTTTTGATTGATCTTTTTTTAGGTTTACGTAATCGCCATCGTCGTCCAGATGGTAATTATATCGTTCAGGATCACTTTGTTGTTCGTCGGGCCGTCAGTTCCTTCGCCTGTCTTGATTATATTATATAAATGTGCACCCTTACGAGGCCGGGATGCGTCGCTAGTCATGTATAAAATTAACGTGGTTCTTTAATTCCTCTCAGGTATCTGTTTATAACATCAACTTTTTGCGTAGCTAGTATTCGATGCAAACGAAATATCTGTGAAAATTAGTAGAAAACGCTCAGCATGTAGATAACTACCTACCTCAAATTTACAAATTTTTGTATTCCATCCACTGAATATTATTTTTGTATAGATTTTTACTCTTTCACGCAAAAGTAAAATTGATATATGGATTTCAATGACACAGTGTTTCTACAGAGTTTTATCGAAACCATGTAGTACCATGCAACCAAGTAGCATAAGACTAACGCAGGCTCAATTTTGTCACGATATTCGACAACCAGCGAGCGAAGTCACAAGCAGAAGTTAATCATGTATTAGGTACTATTTGATTTAACTGCATGGATGGTGTAGTAATTTCTTTGTATGAATGATTAAAGCCGCGATGATACCTTTTCTTTTATATCCGTTTTACTTACACACGACTCGTTCGAAAGCTATGGCGCAGAAAGCGCCTGTTGTATTATATAAACAGACCATAACAAGTTATAATTTTGCTCGTGGATTGTTAATCCACATTACACGTTATAAAACGTTATAATTTATTTAAGGCACAATCAAATATACATAAATATTTATATTAAGCGTTTCTTTGTTTTAGCTGCCAAACCAAGTTTAATCTGCAATAAGTACAGACCACATTATCGCGGGCATATTTACATTTAAGTACCTGTAAAAGAAGTCTACATGATGATTTGTGCATCACACTAAGTTTCGTTCCGTGCGGGAATCGAACCTATAACACTAGTTCGCAGTCGCGTATAATTATAACCGCTACACCTTGAATACAGTCGAAAGTTATAGAGTAGTGATAGCAAGTGTGGCTTAATGATCATCATTATTTTAACAATTACGCTACTCATGGAAGGCTTGCTCTAAGAATCACTTGGTATTTACCTACTTTTAACTAGAGGGGAAACATGAATACTAATTTGAAACTTGTCTGGGTTATGAATACAGTAAGAATTCTCTCGATTGAGCTCAGTTTCTAGTCTAACCTAGATATCTCACATAATAAAAATAATTTCCTACTTATTTCAAACTATGTTTGTTTTGTGGAAACCATAATGCATAACAAAACAACGTAGCTTCATTTTAATTTCAACTACCTACGTTACACATTTTTCAAAATGTTTCATTTAATATTTTAATTAATAGACACTTTACGACAAAATTCTATTGCTTTGAAATCATAGACATCGTGAGAGCCGTATGAATGCGTTCATTAGATTGAGGTAACATCCAACCAACAAACTACCTACCTCAATATAAAAACATTTATACCACCAAAAGCACTTTCTATGTTACAAAAAAATGCAGTTTCGGTTATTCTAACATTTGCTAACAAGATTTAAAGTGAAAACGAATCCTTAGAAGTCATTACTCCCTATAATTATGGGAGGTAGCAATTACCCATTTACATGAGCGCCATAAATGGTTAATAAGTACCTATAATTGCGTATAATCATGTATGTGCATCACGCGACGGTGAGTATATGAGATAGAAACCAACGATTGTCTCAGCTAGGCTTCTGACATGTGAATTTGATACAAGTTGACGGTTTCATTGGATAGTTTTATGCTTATGGTCAATAAAATGCAATGAGAGGAACTATCTGCTCGTAAAAGGTAGAGAATAGGTCATGTATATGTGCCAGGCGTTGTAATGGTTTTTACATTGTGCCGGAACAATGGTGTTGATATTTGTTCGCCTATCTTTGAACCACTATCATTATTGTTGATATATCATTAGTAAGTTATGAGTTGCAGCCCTACCGCTGTGAAATGCCTTCTAAACGATTTAATTTAGACTCACTCTGGGAATTCCCAGCTACCACAACCAATTATTTGGCATCCGCTGTGTGGTTTTCACGCGCATATCTTCAATGGCATGGCCAGTTTCCCTTAAATTTTAATATTAAGCAATAAAACCATATTTTGCCTGTGTCATTCGTACTTAGCCTATCCACAGTTCACAAACTACGTTTGAAGCCGAAGATCTATCTATACTTAATCTAGATGACTATGACGTGGATTGACTAGCTTCTCATTAATTCGCTGTAGTATGTTAGTTTGGGATACGACACGAAGAACATTATCAGGCTCTAAGGCACTGTCATATATTAGCACAGATACCGCGAGTGCCACTGACTTTACTTGCATATAAAAATGAACGTAGATAAAAAGAAAGTACCTAAGCTCCTTTATCAATATTTATGAAATGAAGCTCTTCCAGAGTTACGATCTAGACTTCGATTTCTATTAATTTATTATTGCCACGGGACTTAGGTAATTAAAAGCAGTTTCAGGAAAAGATTCAGTTTGTAAAGCTAATCGTAGAAGTTTTAGATAAAGATGCGTGGTCTATGCTGAATTTAGAACGGAAACTATCTCTGACTCAATTAGTTGGCGTCATTTACAACGATCGAGGAGTAAGTTGTTTATCTAGTTCCAGTAATCGTTTTCACACGTGTAAGGAAAATCCATGTTATGGCTACGGTTTTCCTCGTATTAATATGCAAAAGTATGCCCGATGTTCCTACCTTCCGTCCTAAGACTTTTACTATACCTATTTTAAGAAAATCTACAGCGTCTTTCCATAAACGAGGTAAGTGTAAGCATGTATAATAAATAGGAATCATCTCAAACAGACGCGCATGAGATTGATCACACATGACGCAATAACCTAGCTTATACCGCCCTTAGAAACATTATATACAGGAATACGTTTTACTTTCGTCGACTTATGTTGACGAGATTTAATTCTAGTCTACACAGGGCACTATGTACACCGATACTACGGATATAGACTGGTCGTGAAATCTTGTGTTAACACGTCGGATTATCTCAGTGAGTAGAATTAGTTTAAAACTTGTGCTAAAACAAAATAGAATTAGAAAGTCGTCTTATAAAAATGTACCTTAATCTGTCCTCTATGTTCTGCCAAAAACTCTGAGACAGCTCTTGTCTCAGGCTCGCTGAAAGGATGAGGACCAGCGTAGTTGTCGGAACATGGATCGCGGGACGAATCCTTCTCCCCCCAGTGGTAATCCCAGTTGCGATCCGCATCGACCCCCACGCACTCGGTCTGACCCCAATTCCACGGAAACCTGAGAAATAGCGTACAACATCAGCATGCTATGTAAATGTTAATCTTCGTAAGAAATCCAGTAAAAGGTTAGAATGTAAACTATGATAAACATAATAGCTAGGTATGCTTGCGTGTGGCGAGGCTTCGCGTGAGATAACTCTATTTGATGTTTCGGTTAATGAAATAATCATAACAAGAGGAAAAACACAGGTATGTGTTACAGTTAAATGGTGGTTTAGTTTTAGTATTTAACACAGGCTGCTTAGATAAATAACCCATAATCTATATAAGACATAATTATTATTCTCGTCGGTTCACAATGAATGGATAGTTTCATATAGAATTTATATAGAGACGATTATTTTGTCATTAGTAACTTCTCACGTGCTTGTACTGATCGTCCCTCTGATTGATATTATTTTGATAGGACATAATAGCATCATCGTAGAAAGTATTATTATTTACTTGTAAAAATTACCTATAATTGCATTGTGTTATTATTTGGGGATTAATATGAATGGTAGAGACAGTAGTTAGCCACAGATAAAAACAATAGTCTTGTTGGAGAACGTGAACGTAGCGCGAATTCGCGCTACGTATGTTGTAACGGCCACTTAAAGAAAGACAGGTCTTTTTTGGTGTTGGTAAATACTTTTACTTTAAACTAGTCTTATAAAAATACAAATAAGATAACACCGGACGTCGGACGTGAGAAATACGTAAAAACAAATATGTCAGTCTGTTCATTGTGATTGTGAGATAACTTGTAGTACCGACGAGCTCAAACAGGATTTCACTTACCTTTGCCGAGATGAATAACTAACTTTCTAAAGATATATAAAAATAAAACGTGATTTGATTATGACTTTTCTTACATGTAAAATAGAACATAATGTACCTACTATAAGTGATGAATGGCAACTAATGGTCAAAATCATAAGTGGTACTGTCGATAGACGCTTTCGAAATATCTAATAAAATAAGTATGAGTAATTCACTACCTTATCCATTAGTTCAATGAAACCAAAATCAAATTATATATAGATTTGATTGAATTAGAGACTGGTGTGACATTGCACAAAATATATCTGGTTTCCAATGTGTATTTTTATAACAAGTGAGTAATTGAGTATGTCTTATGTTGTAGTAAAATTGTAGTATCTATTATCCGCTGGTTTGAAAACAATTCTGAAGTAATTTTGTATTTCACACATTATGTACAGTTATTTTTTATGTTATATCAGCTAAGTGGCGTTAGGATAGCGTTAATATGATCTAAATTTTAAACTTAAGTATGTACGTAGCGGATTTCATAGCGAGTGAAATTGCAACGCTGTCGCAAACTAGTTATTTAATGTTTGACTGGAACTGCGATCAGGTAAGGTTTACTGACCATCCAACATAGTAGTCGTCGGCGTGATCGCTGGATCGCGAACGTGTTTTCCTCCACAGCCGGTCGTGCGTGTGTGAGTGCTCGTAACCGTCGGGGTTCAACACCGGCATGATGTAGAAGTCAGCCTGCTTCAAGACCTCGTACTCAGCGCCTATTAATAGAAAACAAGTTACACAAACAAACCAGCCAATTTGCCTGGAAAGAAAGTTACAGTTGCGTACTGCAGTCTAATTGTATGAATGCAACGCAAATATCACGGTATGCGTTGCGTTATTTTACGGTACAATAGCGGCTATAGTTGAGCTTTGCTAAGCGGCAAGGTAGTCACGTATCTACCCACGCATTGTGTTATAGCTGCATTATAATAAATTATGCAATATCCGTAATTATCAGCATCAGGTAATAGAATGACCAATTGTTCTACGATAGATTTGTAACGTTATTTTTCAAATATTTTCAAGCTCCTTTAAGCTTGAAAATATTTGAAAAAATAACGATAACTTTAAAAAAGATACCTTGTCATTAGAAATACAAGTCTCTACGTTCAACGGATATATTAATCAACTAAGATATAACATAGACAATTAACAAGCAAACATAAACAAAATTTTGTATGATCTTGGGGAAGCACTATGACTGAATGTTTACAAATTCCCCCGCGTCAATGGATTGATTTCCAGTGCAGTGTTCGTCTTCTGTCTATCCGACGAACTAGTGGCTGAAGAAAATATGTTTGTGTGTAATGTACTTAGAATATGGCACATAGAGGCGTTTACGACACTTCGCGATTATCGAACCCACGACTGTTTAAAGTCACCTGGCAAAGGGACGAAATTTGTAGGGAGTCTTCAACAGGCGCGCGGGAAAGAGCATACAGCAAGTACCGCGCGTCTCTCCCATGATTCGGTCCATATACCCATACGGGTGGTGGGACCATGAGGTGGTGGAGGGAATGTTCAAAGTCAACTGAGAAGATTTAAAAATAGAAAGAAATCTAAATGATAGAAACATACCTAAGCCTTTCTCTCCTTCGACCAGCGTGTGTATCATCCAGGTGGCGACCGCTGGTGCTATCCACTCCCGCGCGTGCGCTCCGCCATCGATCCACACCGCTGGTTTCATGCGGGACGGTAGCTTCCATTTCTTCTTGTTGTTTACTTTGTTGTCTGGAGCATTGTTTGCTGATAGCGAAATCTTGAGGACAAAAGAATTAGTTCAGTATTTTGGATTGTGGCACTGTTGCTTTTTTTATGGCAAAGGATCTGAAGGATCGCCTTTTGTTTTTTTTTTGTTTTACGAGGTGGTAAATCACTTCGGATCTCCGACTCTTGGAGAAATGAGAACCGGAGTATGTGGTATTACCTCTAAAAATCACCCCGACTTTCTCATGTACCCGTGTGTCGGAGAGTCGGGTATCGCCCAAGCATACGTCGTAACCCCCCGACGGGTATTGGCCCGCCAGATGGTCAGGCGGGCCCCGAACAAAACCCCCTTGGCGGCGGATGAAGGTGTCGGGCTCCGTCGCCAAAACACCCAGCGGCCGCAGAGGATAGGGAGGACGGCAACGCAACACCGCATCTTCTCTTCCTCTGCGGCCCCACCGCGACGCAGCGAATGGTGCGCCCCCATTTGGTTGCGGGAGATAGGGCGCGCGGCAACGCTACACCGACACGCCTCTCCTCCCGCGACCGCGCCCGACTACGAGAACTGTCCCTCGCACCCGCACCGTTGGACGCATCCTGCGCAGGCCCACTGCCAAGCCCACGTGGAGCGTCCGCTCCAGGGATCCCTCTTAGCTTCACCGCGGAGTTCAAAGCCGCGGTTACTGAGCCCCCACCACGACAAGGTGGAGATCCCACGGGGAGGATCTGAGGGATCGCCTGACGTTAAGCAGTTAACGCCCTCACAACCCCAGAAGCGGCAACAAGTGTGTTACCGACCTGGATGGGAAAAAGAGTTTTTTTTGACGTCAATATAATTTGAGAGGGTGGTACTTCCTCGGTCAAGCCGGGCCCATTCATGCTGAAATCAGCAAGGCTCTAATACCTACAAGTTGTACATATGTACCTACACCATGTATTTTAAGTCAGTGTTTTCCCAAAAACTATGTACTCAGCCCATGATATAGAAGCTACCTACAACATTTATTTAGCTATTATTTAGCATTTATTTAACTTTAGAAAACACTGACTTATAAAATACATGGTGTAAATAGAACAATTTCAAGATTATTATAATTTTGATTGGAAACATATTTTTGTTTGAGTATTGCATACCTTAACCGCGACCAGTGGTAATCCTTCCGACGATCGTCCTAAGGGTATCAGCTCCACTATGTCAGAGTGCGAGTGCTGCAAGTACTCCAAATAGCGCAGTATGTCGGCGTATCGATGGTACCGCCGCCATGTCATCGGGTGGCCTCGCAGGTGCTCTAATTCCAACCGTTGCTTCTTAGAAAGACGGGGATTCTCGTAGGTTATGGCTTTCTAATAAATAAAAAGCAAAACATTTATTACATTGCAACTGAATCTCAAAGCTTATTACAAAATGTCAGAGGTTATACGCTACCTGTAAGTCCCAAATAACAACTTCGTAATCTATTTTGTTCGACGTTAGGTGATCTTTGACATCTGCTAAGAGATCGGGTGGAACTAGGAGATCGGTGGAGCCATTGAGCGACGGTGGGGTCCACCACATGATCCCCGAGCCCTGCGCCTCCTCCTGTAAGTCCAACATCTCATGCACTTTCCAAGGAAAGTCAGGATACATCCTCAATAACTGATAACCTTTGTAATTCTTTTTAATTGACTTCTTCGCTGGCTTCTCTGAAAAGGAAAATATTTAAATAAAAACAACATATTTAGATATACGTCAATGTTTATTTTAAACAGTAATGGGACATGTATAATGAGTGGTTGTAACAGTAGGTAAACTACGCTTAATGTACACTTGCATCGTAGAAAGTGAAGAACGGTAACGATAGCCAATGTCTTCACTTTCATCCGAAGACGTGTTTCATACAATATTTCAAATCCATTTTCTGCTCATAGCTCCGAGCGGTAAGTTACGTAAAAGTAAATAAAAAATACAGAAATTATGTGCATTAAACAAAGACTTCGAATTTGATGGAATTGGAGTAGGTTTTGTCCTCCATAAATAATACACATATTTGTCTAGGCATAAAACCCACAAGTCGTACAAAAAGCTTAAATATGAATGACAGAAAAATGGTTTTAGAGTTGTGAATTTCTACGCTATTAGTGAAATTTGTCGCTTAACATGGGCTGGATACCGTAGTGAAACATAGTTCAATTGGTCAAATGGCCTAAGTAAATTAAATTATTATCTAAGTAAATATATTTAAGTTTATTTACTACATTACATACTGCCATTGTAGTAAAAATATAACTAGCAGTAACCAGAGTAGAACGAGCATAACGGCAGTTACTGTCAAATTAAAATTAAAATTTTAAATTTAGTGTTCAATGCACAGAACAGTTTAGCAGGTGTAAGAATTTTGTGACGTGAAAGCTTTATGCCGTTGGTCTGACGTCAATCTGCCAAATAATTTAGAAATAATAAGAATTATAAATGTACCTCCATGGAAATAATAATTACCTACTGTCTGCGTTGCTAATTTAATAAAATTTAAATGGTCGTGCGAGTATGTTTTAAATATTAGGTAATTTTTTTATTTATAGAATCATGCCTGTATCCCCGAAGGGGTAGGCAGAGGTGTGGGTGTAATATTACACCCACATTTCGCCATGATTTTTATTATTAGGTAAATACAATGAGCAAATCTTTGCTCTTGTAACTATGCAGTCTTTTAAGTATGTAGATGATTCATGTAAAGACTTGAGATGTTACTTTCAACGTAACTAGTTTTAATACGTATTTAATCGACTTCTTTTGTTTTGTTTTTAAGTTTGCCCACCAGACCGATTTAAGTGGTCACGTTTTAGTTTTTTTTTAATGTATGTATCAGTCAATCCTAAGTAGACTTTTTTAAGTCTCTCTATACTTATCTATCTGTCTATTAATAATTAAAATTACGGCGCTTTCAAATCAGTCATAATGCCGCAGCTCTACAAAATATAGCCAAGTGTCGTCGGTGCACGAACGGTCACATATTTCCATACAAAGTGATAGCAATGCGCCCTCAGTCGATAGCCGGACTGGCTCGTCTTCTGTCAAATATTTTGATAGGTTTTTTAAAGTAGGCGTTTGGTAGCCCAAACGTCTAATTTGAAAACCCGTAACTTGAATACTAGATACAATGCGAACCATGTTGCGCTTTTACTATCTCCAGATAGAGTGTAGAGTTCATCGTAATCGCCATGTTAAAAGTGGAGCCTATTTTATATTAAAAATATTTATTTGTGTGCGTGTAAATATTCATAATTCCACTTACTAACAACTTCGTCTTGATTGGCGTAAGCTCCATCTCCGTCCTCACTTTCTAGAAGAGTCTGGAACCAGCTGCTCGGTGCCGCCGTGAAAGGTTGAGGAGTCGTCGACGTAAGCGGTCTCTTGGGTGTGACGTCATTCATAAACCAACTGCCGTCGAAGAACGACCATGATGACTTGGATTTTACTATCCAATTGTATATCGTTGAGAAAATACCTGCAAATAAAACCTCCGTTATGACATCCTTTTTTAACAAATAAAATAAATTTTAAAGATCATCGGTTCTTACTTCTACTTGCAGCTGTGGTATAAAGAACCATGCCGGTATAATACTTCTTTTTTTCTTTATCTCAAAATATATAGAGGAAGAATAGACCGAGGGCTTTGAGTTTCAGGCACAAGGCAAGCAACATTTAACAAAAACCCTGCGTGAATAATATCCATCATTCTGAGTATACAGGTAGAAGTTGGTAGCAACGGCAGTATCTGTACTAATTAGTCTCAATCGGCACTAGCTTCAAAATATTTTGATAACTAGGTAGATACCTAATTGCAATATAGATACATCATTAGGTACCTATTAGCCTTTACGAACTCTGCTACTGAGTTGACTACTAAGCACGCAAAACGAGGAAAAGATTGCTTACTACACAAGCTTAAGATGAAACTATGTTCGGTGTATCCTACAGCGAGTTTTTGTCTAGATCAATAATTCAATAGGTATGCTATCGAGAGCTTAGAGCGAGCTGCTTCATTTAAGGAGAAACTTTTTTATGTCAGTGGGCCGAGAACTATCGAACGAGAACTGGAGATGCGGGCGATCGCAGCAAACGCTGCAATCTGCACAACTGCACAGCTGCGCAATGTACAGCGCACTAGCTTCCTCGAACGCTTAGCTCTAATTACTGCACACACAGTGATACACACTTGGTTAATACACGTTTTTATGTACTATTATGCTCGCGTTCACTTCAAAATAATCATTAGTGGGAAATAGGACAATGTTAATATGCACTCTCAGCATTCATTTCCTCTTATTTAACATCTCTCTTGAAGGAGAAACTGCAGTTTCACTACATTCGATTATTTGGTTTAAATAGTAATTGTGGCGAGGCTGGATGGTCAAGCACGCTCCAAATGAATCCAAATTGCTACAACCACAGATTAAGGCTACAACGTCCTTAATACCATTTATTATAAAGTGAGCACCCATTCATAAGTTTGTAACCCAATTCCAAATAATACGAGATACAGACGCACGAAACCCTCAGGCGTATTGGCCGCGACACGAAGCCGTATGATCGTATGGTAGGTAGTAAGTAAACAGTCGTATAGCGTGTATCATATAGGCATGTTTATGGGGTATGCATGTCCTTTGGGAGCCTTAAGCCGTGTACTAGGAAGAGATTGAAGAAATGGGTAAAATACATAATCTACACACATCAACAAAGTCTAGGGATATTTTATATTTCATCAAATATCTAAAAATCTATGAAGAATTTTCTGATACAGTAAATAGAAGAATCATAGATTATTTTAAGGTCTTTAATAAAAATAAAAAACATTTCGTGTTTTTTTTTGTTTTAAATAAAAAAATTAATTTTTTTAATCATCATGGAAAATTAGTATGATAACAACAAACATTTCTTCTTAAAAAACTATTAATTTTAATAAAAATGGAAAAAATCTTGTAAAATCTAATCATTAATAATCAGTGTTGCCACCTCTTACATTGATTACACATCGACATCGATTGTTAATACTTAAAATTAAATTGTCAATGTCTTGCTGCGGTATGAGGTCCCATGTCCTTTGCAAGTGTTCGTAAAGTTGTTGTTCAGTCGTGAAAGAAGAATGGCAAAATCAGTGTCGCTTATTTATGAAAGCGAGCATGAATGAATTTATATACATTTTATAGAATGATAGCTGTAGTTTATTTTATTAGTTATTATTCGTTTTTATTCAATGGGATAAAACAAATATCTAATAAAGAAATATTTTGTTACATCTGAAATGCACATAGCAATAACTAAACGTCAAAAGCGAGATTTTAAAAGAATAATTAAATCCTCTTTTATGAAATCGTTAGAAACCTTAAAAAAAACGACGAATCGCGTGAATTTCTTGTCATCTGTGATTGATACAGTTGTCACAGATCTTATGAATGAATGTCTGTATTATATTTATTTTGCGCATTTTCGCATTGTTTTGTTATGTTTTCTTAGCTTAGCTTTCGTTTCTGCTTTCAGTTAAGCTTTTGCATCCTGAATGTTGAATACCTACTTATGGTGTTACACAATTATGTTGTTGTGATTCTGGACATACCTTTGAGACAAAAATCTAATACGTATTGTTATTTTGAACAGATTTTTTATTTGTGTAGAATGGGATATGATGTTTATACATTATGTGCATTGTATAATATCTGGGATATATTTGTCGTCAAGCTATTATTCCGTCACCAGTTCAGTTTTTTGAAGAAGTCGGAGGCATTTTAGAATGGTTCAAATGTAAATAAATGCTTTGTTACCAAACATATTTTATTTTCACTTAATTACTATTTTATGATACAAAAATAGGGCTGATGAAACGCCAAATCAGTAAAGTACCCCTAAATGCTAAATAGCGCGAGAGTTTGCAAAGTATAATAATAATTAGTGTAAGTTTGCTGGATAGAATATAGAGCAACATAATTACAGCGAAGTGTGATATACCTATATAATTATAAAGAAAATCTTAGAAGTAAGTGTTGGTAAAGGTACACTCAGATGATTTAACATTCCAATCACAGTTCTGTTATGTTATGATACCTACGTATTAGGAAAGAGCTCAAATATGTACATAGGTAGCTCCTTGAAACGTCACCTCATCGTCACCTGACGTTAGTCATTAGCGTTCTGCGCAATGTACGTTTATTCACTGTACTGCACATACGTGAACTTATCACTGTGACAACTGTGACATTAGTGACCACAGATGATATACTATAACCATATTAGTGACTAACTTCAGACCTGCCCACACTAAATGCGCGAGGTGTAACTTACAACTCTTTAACTTCATTTTCTATTAAAATCCCATAACATAAAAATATTCTGTAATTACATTTTACTTAATAGGCCTTAGATCTATCGTTTTAAAGTATTTGTACTAATGCTCGCGAAGTCTTAATGCGACACTGATAATGTACGGTGGTTTGCCATTGTTCTTTGGTGGAAAATCTCTCAAAGCTTTTCGTTGTAACATGTCCCAGGCATGCTCGATAGGATTTAAGTCGGGCGACTGTGCAGGCCAATCCAAAACTTGAATATCGTGCTCTCGGAGAGCGGTCGATACCAGCCGCGCCGTATGGCAAGGAGCATTATCGTGCATGAGTAGAAATTCATGGCCTATTTGAGTTCTGTGTGGGACAATAACGGGCTCTACTACCTCCTCGTGGTATTTTTGTGCAGTCATGCTGCCTTGGATCCAAACGAGTTGGGTTCGTCCGCCAAGACGAATTCCTGCCCACACCATGATTGTCCCGCCTTGGTATGGGTGGACCTCCTGAGGGTGCCGTAGACGGCTAACTCTCCCTGTAGCTCTCCAAACGCGTGTTCTTCGTGAATCCGGGTGAAACCCAAACCGGGACTCATCGGTGAACAGCACCAAAGACCATTGTTCGTCACTCCATGGTAAATGCTCCCGAGCCCACGAAAGCCGCCGACCGCGATTGCCACGTCGCAATGCTGGAACACGCAATGGTCTTCGAGCATGAAGATCAACTTCATGTAACCTTCTTCGCACGGTTTGGTCGCTTACCAGCAGCTGGTGGTCCTCCTGGAGCCTTTGCACTAGTTGCAGCGCTGTGATATTGGGTTGTCTTCTGGCGGTCATTTGGAGAAATCGATCCTGTCTCTGCGTAGTAACACGATATCTACCTGTGTGCTGTTCGGCCACATCTCCAGTACTGCGATAACGTGACCACAACCTTGATATCACATTTTGACTGGTAGGTATGTAGGGCCTCAGCAACGACGCGTTGAATTGCACCATTTTCTAACATGCCCACGGCTCGTAACATTTCATCTCGACTCAAATGACGACGTGACATGACTTTTAAAGTTCGTACGTCACGTTAAATTAAAAAAGAAAAACAATTAAAAACCCTTTTCATTAATAATTATAATAAAACAGTTTTAACTTTCTTTAATGTAACGAATTACTAGCAAATTTGCCGCCATATTTTGTTTATTATTTTGTTTTTTTTCTTTCCATGTTCAAATTTTGAAAATAGAATAAAAGAGGTTTTAATCTGTATATAAACTTTTTGTGGAAACTAACAAGGTTCTAAACTATAAACTCGTAAATAATTTAGGATTAAGATATCCCTAGACTTTGTTGATGTGTGTATGTGCGGGTGGTAGCTGCGTGCATCCTATAGTAGCACATTTTGCAAATGGAACAAAATATATCTTACAAAGATAGCCAAGCATATACGCGTAAAATTAGTGATGATATTGTTTGCTGGTCAGAGGCTAGCGATAGCCTAGTGGAGATACCAACGGACTGTAATGCAGAGGGTATTGGGTTCGAATCCACGGCGCGCACCGATGACTTTTCGAAATTATGTGCGTATAAAATTTTTAATTATCGCTTGCCCTGTGCCTCGCAGAGCAAGTTAAACCTTCGGTTCCGGCTATCATGAAGCTCTTTGACAGTCGTTACGGGGAGTAGGAGTCGTTACAGTACCCTCAAATAAACTGATACTGGTCTAAACCATAGAATATCGCTATCCCTTTGGGTTACGGAGGTCAGACGGCAGTCGCCCTGTGGAAAAGTTGTTATTCTGTCATGTCGGGTTAGACCAGTAAGCGGACCTCGGGCTCCAAGGCTGTAAGTCTTGGATGCAACCGGGATAACGCTAGGGCAATGATGATTGTTTGCTGGTCAGAGCCACATCTGACTTTAGCCAGTAACCCTGGCTCAGACAAGGCAGTGTACCATATTATTCCGGCAGCAATTTCCAGACAACAAAGTCTTGGTGTGCAGCGCACCAAAGTGCTACAAAAGTCGTCAAATGCGACCCCATACGTTGAATTATTTGCTATTTCCATTATCTATCCAGTTTACACATGAGCGATTAATCTTATCTCTCAAAATTACTCGACATTACTTCTTGTGTGTGGCAATCCGATATCAATCACTGAGCCGTTACTAATTTAAATGACATGTCAACTTTCCTAAAGGTTTTGTACGTGCCATAATCTTGGCCATATATCATGCTAAGCTGCCTTTTTATGCTAAGCCTATATTTGTATAGCGACAGGTCAAGTCATGGAAAGTATAAATCTGATTGTTAGCTGTGTGTACTCCATTAACATTTTTCCTTAACTTCATCATCATAGCATACAGGCCGGTTGCACACAGCCGTCATTCTTGGTGGCCATGGTTCGCTTTCTATACTAACCCATCTGTCAGCATATTTACTTTTCTATGGAGCGCCTGCCATTCGTTATTCGAAATTCGATGGGTTTACGTGTTGAGGTAGTGTTAATATATTTGAGGTTAGGTACTGACTCACCCTGACGACTGTCTTTATTACAGCCTTAGCCGTAATATTCGAGGAATTTAGACTCTTAATTTACCTACTGTCACGAAATGTCCATTAGCATTTATATCTATAACTACATACCTACATTAAGTTCGAGCTTATATAGGTAGTATTAATGCACAAGCTTGGCCGTGACCTCCAGGTACAGAAGCTCTAGTTCAAGGATTGCGACAAACGTGAGCCTTCTATGATTACATAGTTAAACCACTGTACCATATTTGGCACAATTTTGTTTTTATGAATTGAAGCCTTAGAGAAGCTAGAGTTGTACATAATTATGTTTTTTTAACCGAGAGTACCTACTTATAGACTTCACGTAAGTAGGTAAACTATCAAGTGACTTTCAAGTAGATTCTTTACCTAAGAGATAAATACTCTGTAAAGACAGCATCATCAATAACTTATTTGTTTTTATTCATATTTTCAGAGTAACGTAATTGACCGCTTAAGAATGTGCCCGGTAGATGGCATTAGGGTCGCCCCCTATTACATTGAGACCGAAACGTAACTGGCGAAGTGTGGCTGTGTAATATGCCTATGCCTACCCCTTTAGGGATAAAGGCATGAAGTTATATTATGTAGAGTTATTATGTTTAATTCTATTAAAGTATTTCAAGAACTCTATTATTGTTTTACCTACTTACTTATTTCATATATTGGTCCAACGTCTATGGCCCTATTTATTTATTTGGACTCATCAACAGTGCTCAGATAAGTTACTGCATTAAGGAAAAACCTATACTAGTGCAAGTTTAGTAGTACGTATAAGTCGCTACCTCATCGGAAGCAACTTATAGCACTTGTACCGGTTTTAGAAACTAGGTCTTTGTAACACGGTAGGCACACCCCGCACACCTGCCGTCATTCAATTGAGAAACGTTCGATTTTCATTAACATGCTTAAAAGGAAATTTTATTTAAAATGAAACAAAAACGTATTTCCACGGTAATATAATCTAACAGTATTGTAACTCGGCCGTCTTCGTGAGTTATATACCTACCAGACGCGTCGCATGCGAGCTGCGGCACGATAGCGGCTGCGGGTACTGTAGGTACAGTCCGCCCAGTCTAATGGGTACTCTGCTCGCGGCGCGTAGGTATAACTCGAGTTTCGTGCGTTTGTATGGAGTTACAATACTGTTAGATATTATTACCGTGGTATTTCCTTACAAACCTACATTCTACATACTTAGGTACCTACTGTCTATGCCATAGATATATTTTACTGTTCTGTGGTCTATGCGATAAGGATATACTTATGTAGTGAGTACCCCTCAGGAGGTCCAGTAGAGTTGCGTCTATGTACCTAATGTACCTATAGGTCATGGAACGCTGCCTTGCTTAGTACTAGGTATTCGTATCAGCCAAAGTTATACCTCAAAAACAGGCAATGTCCATATAGAACGTGTACAGTACCACAGAATAATTAATAGTACTAACGTACAGTACTCAATATTAAGACATAATTTTCAAATATCTTAATACGATCGCGGAGTACGTGCGCCAAAAGTCCAAGTACATGCCGAGAGTACAGCTGCTGGAGTCGCGACGCAACGTCAACTTCAAGGCGTTTGTGGTGCGGATCCCGACGTGCTTTCTGCCTGTTGTTATGAAGGAGGACTTTTGGCCGAAAGGTGTGGTGTTCCGTCGCTTCCGCGGACAAGTGCCACCAGAACGCACAACATTATCGTGGCCGTAGATGAGTGAAGCAATTTTAACATAGTATATAAGTATATTTCTATTATTTACTAACAAAAATTGTATATTGTATGTATGTTAGTATGTAAGGTATGTATCTAAATAAAAAATATATATGTCAAACCATTGTCTAGTACCCATAGTACAAGCTCTGCTTAGTTTGGGACTAGATGGTGATGCATGTAATATATGTATTGTGTATTTACTTATTTAAATAAATTGAAAATTGAAATTGAAATATAAAATCCTTGCGTTACTGACTAACTAACAGACAAGCTACAGCCGAAACTATTAGGCACAGGAAGGTGAAATTTGGCATGTATGTTCCTTGGGGACCGTACGGGTGCACTAAGAAGGGATTTCCCGAAATACCCACGGGATCGGCCAAAACAGATAAATAAAAAAAAATGTGCAGGTGTAGCTGCTGGCGTCCTCTAGTACGGACATAATTCCAAGATTACGACCGTATTTTCCAAAGGTCGACATGACATGTTCATGTACCTTATAGCCGTCTATCAGACGTACGACCCGATGGCGCAGCGCGAGTTGAATGAGTGCGAGGCCAGAGGTCGCGGGTTCTATTCCCGCTCACATCAATCATTAATTTTTAGCTCAGCGTGAAGTATCGCCCTCTTTTGGTAACATATAATATCTATATCTACTTAACTACAACTAATTGTGCGTGAACTTGGTCTGCGTATTTATATGTATAATGTGTCTGTATTTACAAAAAAAGAATATAAGTACCTATGTATGTTTAATGGTTTAACACATATTTAATACACATAGTACAAGCTTGCCTTAGTTTTGGACTAGATGGTGTAATGTGTATGGTATGGTAGCACGGGCTGTTGCCGCAACTCCCCGTTCTGGCGTGAATTTGCCTACGTGTTATGTGCATGTGGTAGAATATTAACTAAGCCTGAACCTGGTGGCGAATATAAGTACTGTACGATGTTCGAGAGCGCAATCGTTGGCTATTAGTTAATGACGGACTCCACTGGTTTTATACACAATAACAAGAGAGATAAAAGGTTTCCACTTGGACCGAGCTGTTCAAATACTTCACTTTCATCTTATAACAAGTGTCAGCAAAAATTGGACTCTGACCACAAGAATCACCACAGCTTTATAAAAACTCGAAAGAACAGACAGATAAAAAATGAGGATGAATATTAGCGATAAAACCATAGAAGATTTATTTAACACGATTTCTCTTGTTAGATTAGAAAACTGAAGTTCACTCGACGATCAAAGTGTCAAAGATTATAAACGTTCTCCGTTTTAGATGTTACCTCTGATGTTTTATTACACCCATTGGTACTTTGTGTCGTGTGTGTGTGGCCAATTGTGCCAAAAGAGGGCACAGCGATAGGCTAGTGGAGATACCGCAGACAGACAGCTGTACAACTCGATGCCAGCTGTACAGAGGGCATCGAGTTCGAATTTGAAGGGCGGAAATATTACTTCTCGCAGTTATGTGCGTATTGAATTGTTAAAAACACGTTAAGCCATCGGTACCGTCTGTCTGTGTTAAAGTCAAAGTCAAAATCATTTATTCATTTAGGCCACAAAGTGACGCTTATGAACGTCAAAATATAAGTTAATTACTAGATGATTCTACATTTACATTTACTGCCACGTTCGCAATGCAATAGGTGGAACCACGAGAAAGAGACCGGCCCTTCAATGGGTGGCAACCTACCTTATGGATCGACAACAATTTGTAGTAACATCAAAAGTTGATGTTAAAGGCAATATGGTATCCTACACATCCACATCCGAATATATCAAATGTGGTGTCCCGCAAGGAAGTGTGCTGGGGCCAATATTGTTTCTGAATTTACTGAAATTACAAACCATAAGTGCGTTTTATACGCTGATGACATCTCAATAATTGTGACATGTAATAAATATAATAATGCAATTAAAGACCACGAAGGTGACATAAATAATACTATTCACAAATTAATTGAATGGTTAAATATGAATTATTTAAAAATTAATTTAAATAAATCTAATTATATGCAATTTAATCAAACTAATTGTTCAAAACATAATAATATACATTTAAATATAGAAAAAAAAAAGTGTCTGGAAGAATTAATAAATTTGTTTATGCTCTAAAACAGTTAAAATACGCTACTAACCAAAGAACTGCTTTAACATCCTATCGCGCGTACATTGAGTCCATACTACGGTATGGCTTAGTAATCTGGGGAAACAGCACTGACTACAATAAGGCATTTGTTGCGCAAAAAAATGTATGCGGGCCATATGTGACCGTCAACCTGATGAGTTGATGACTCATGCCAACCTGTATTTAAAAAACTTGGTTTATTACCCCTTCCGTCTTTATACATTTACTAAATATGTATGTTTGTACGTTACCATAAAAGTCTATTTAAAACTGCCGCCGATATTAACCCCCGGAATCGGAGAGATCAACACAGACTATGTCATCAAAATATAATAAAAGTTGCCTTGCAATGTGTGTAAGAGTCTATAATAAAATACCCAAGATATTAAAATACTATAATATTGGAAAATTTAAAAATAAATTGTATAAATGGCTAATAGAACAAAATTTCTATAGCATCAAAGAATTCTGTGACAGTAAATAATTATGATTTAAATGTGTATAATTTGCATGCTTGTATAATACTGGCAAAACATGTATGCTCTGTATAATTCCTGTAACACCTTCATTTACCACGTTTTTATGCGAATAAAGATTTATTATTATTATTAAAGAACTGGCAATCTCGTGGCCACTCTTTTTAACTGCCAGTATACTGGTTTTACATGTTATCTTTGAAAGGAGCTGCAACTGTTTCACATTGTGAGGTGTCTACTAATGCAAAAGTTAGTAGTTATTGATATCATACTCAAGCAACAGGAACAAGAGCACCACTTACGTCTTTTGATGTAAGCAACTCGCGAACATGACTGTTCAGATCTATGGTGGAACAGTATGTTCCGAAAAGTAATGGTATATGAACCTGCAGCAATTTACAATCTATTAGTTAGCAGTTCATGACCACGAGTTACCCTCACCTAACAAATCTGATAAATTATAATAAAAAAAGTAGAACAAGAATGCAAATGTAGTATAAAAGAGACTACGGTAATTAACTACACTATGCAACTGCCTATTGACCTAATAATAAAAAAATAGCCTAATAAAAGAATATTTATTTCCAAGCGTACTTGTCGTCAAGATACTCATTAAGACTATAATATTCCTTTAGTAAAAGATTATTTTTAACTATTGTCTGAAACGACCTTAAAGGCAAGTCTAAAATATTACTTGGTACTTTATTATACATTCTTATACTTAGCCCAATAAAAGAGCTATGCGTTTTGTGTTAACGGAAATATGGTACACATAATTTGTGCCTGTTCCTAGTATTAATATTGTGTATGTCACTATTCATTTTGTAAGAATTTATATGTAGTCGTACATGCATAACACTGGCATAAAT
The DNA here is from genome assembly GCA_944739405.2 of Euclidia mi. Lineage (NCBI taxonomy): Eukaryota > Metazoa > Arthropoda > Insecta > Lepidoptera > Erebidae > Euclidia > Euclidia mi. The sequence goes on from OX123198.2 coordinate 27,429,083, forward strand.
ATATTGTGATGCTACAGTAAGAATACCAATATCTTTAAATTTTCTTTGAGTGAGACCTAACTGCTCGTTTTTGTAATATACAAATATTTTCGATGTGAGCGGCCCTACCCCATAATAATATGCCATACGAAATAACACTATGAAAATAGCTATAATAAACCAATCTAGCCGTATCGACATCAGTCAACCTACGAACCTTCTTAATGGCATAAGCAGCTGAGCTAAGTTTCCCTGAGAGATATGTAACGTGCGCACCCCGCTGTAATTTCGAATGAAGTGTTATTCCTAGAAATAATGTAGATTCAGATGTTTCGAGAACATCGTCATTTAGAGCTATACTAGGACCATACATTAAACCATTTAGTTACTTGAATGAGCGCACTGTTTATTTCGTTAAAATGTTCCTTATTTCTATCTACTTTGAATATCAAAGAACTATCGTCAGCAAACAGTACAACGTCACACATGTTTTTCAAGTAAAAAGGTAAATCGTTTCGTTTATGTAAACAAGAAACAGGAAAGGCCCTAGGATGCTGCCTTGCGGCACTCCTAAATCAACAGGTAGGCCACTGGATTTTGAGCCGTTTATTTCAACACATTGGATTCTGTCACTTAAGTATGACTTAATGACTTCCAATGCTTTAGTCTGTACGCCGTAATGCCTTAAATTGCATAAGAGCGTTTCATGGCAGACACAATCGAATGCTTTCGAAAGGTCGCAAAACACACCAATAGTATTTTGGGCACTCTCCCGTGCACTGAATATGTGTTTAAGTATTACTAATCCTGCATCTGTTGTCGAGTGACCTTTGGTAAAACCATATTGCTCACTATGAAGGAGGCTGTTTAGATTAAAATGTCTAAGATTTTTGAAAAGATCATACTTAAGCAATTAGAGTATGATCTTTTCAAAAATCTTACTAAAGGTAGGTAGTATCAGTCTTACTGCCGGATTTGAAAAGAGGTATTATCCTACTGTGTTTCATAAGATCGGGAAAAACACCTGATTCAACACACTTACTAAATAAGTTGCTTAAATAAGAAGCTACTACATCAATTATACTTTTCAAAACCTGAACAGATTTGCCCCAGAGATCACCTGTATTCTTAAACTCTAGAGATTAAAAAGTACTTATAATGTCGATAGAATTAATACAATGGAACTTAAATAATACATCACATTTTCCTACACTAGATTCTAATAGGTTTTCTGCGACTATAGCTGATGATTTTAATTCTCGAGTAGTAGTAATCGGTATGCTAGCAAAGAACTTATTAAATGTGTGTGCGACTTCTTTCTTTTGTCACTATTATGAATTAATTTGTCACTATAAAATTAACTAAAACTATTACCTCGTAGTGTTGTCTTACCTGTTGCTTCATTAATAGCTCGCCAGGTTGCCTTTATTTTATTCGAGGATTGTTAAATTTTGTTCCTAACGAATAATGCCTTAGCTGCATTGCACACTCTTTTAAATATCTTGGAATAATTCCTAACATACTCTGTGAAGTTCGAATCAGAATAGGGAAGTTTCCTGCAAGTGAAATAAATTATTCAAGTATTTTTATCTAATGAAATATTTAAAACAGTTAAATAGTTAAAACTTTATTTAACATTTTTATCGAAAACTAGAGGAGGCTAGCAGCTACGCTTGCATTTTCATTTAAAAACCGTTTTGGCCGATCCCGTGGGAATTTCAGGAAATCCCTTCTTAGTGCACCCCTACGGTCCCCAAGGAACATGCATGCCAAATTTCATCTTCCTGCGCCCAATAGTTTCGGCTGTAGCGTGTCTGTCAGTCAGTCAGTAACGCAAGGATTTTATATATTAAGATTTACTGATAATAAGTATTCTATTTGACAGCAAAAAGCTATGACGTCACTAGGTCTTATTTCATACAAACGCCGTAGAAAAGGTCATTTTTGAAATTTCATTAAAAGTGCTTGATCTGAATAGTTGGAAACAACGCTATTGTACCTCTTCATATCGTACAACTCGTAAATCTTTGCTCTGCTTTTGTAAATACCTGCAGTAGCCCACTCACTAAAAGCTCGACTCGAGATTCCTTAACTACTTTCTCGTTATAAAGATACAGTAGGCATTTCTGAATAATTTGACGTTAGTCTAGACCATGGAATATGGCTGTACCCTTTGGGTTGCGGCGGTCAGACAGGCAGTCGCTCTGTGGAAAAGCAAATACTCTGTCGTACGACCCGATGGCGCAGCGGTCAGGCTAGTAACTAGGATAACGTTCGGAGGATGATGTGTGGCCAATTGTGCTGTCGGCATTTATAGGCCGGCCACCGACATGGCCGAGACAAAATCCGACTCCTGTCCTGAGACAAGAATCGGAATTGACATCTATTCGAGCCATCTGAAACCCAGTAGCGCTCTGCTCACCCATCCAAGTGATGACCTCTGTGAACGTTTCTCATCGTTGCCAATTGATTATGAACGGCACGTCTAATTACGATATGAGCTTACACTATAATAAGTACACCAACACGATATAAAAAGCTAGCTCTGTCTGTCAATGCTCCCTTCATGACTAAAAAACAGAACGAGTTTTGATGAAATCTGTCCCGGATTTAGATTACACTCCACGAAAGCACGTAACTTAGGTACCTTATATAGATTATTATTACACTGAACCTTTCAAAAGTGATTGAAATGGCACGCAGCTTCACCTACAGGTTAATTCGCTTGTTCAGCTAATATATCAGATTGATGCATTAATTGCGAGTATTTGTAGGCAGTGTGCTTTCTCTCACGACCACTTTTGTATTTATGATCTGGGATTATGTGAACAATGTTTATATTAAGATAATATTAAAAGATGCAAAGAACATATCCTTTACAGTTTTCGCAGTCCACAGCTGGACGAAAGGTTTTCCTTAATTTATGTATCAGGACATATGGGCTGGCATGCATGCTTTAGCTGCCTCATAAGACCTGAGTCTACCTGACACTCAAAATCTATAGTAGAAACATAAGATTAAAATCCATTCATCGCCTAGAGAAAATGTAACGTGCTGGAACGTAGGTGGAGTCGTATATTTTTTAGAAAATTCAAAATAAAAATAATGTTACTTAACGATTACTTACGTCCCCAGTGCTTATGCTGTGAAAGCAAATTACTTATTTTATAGCAAATAGGTGCATATGCTATTAAAATAATACACTTAGGTACGTTAAGGTTGTTTGTAGCATGAACGACAAACAAGATGATCATCTTATGACTATAAAAAAACGATCAGAAATAACTCAAAAATAGTTATTTGTGCAACAAGAGAGCAAAGTTGTTTTTTGTTTCGAGTGCTGATTTTGAGTCCCGAGCAAGCGAAGGATTCTATGATTGATTCACGAGCGTAGCGAGTGAATCAAAGTTAGAATCCTGAGCGTGGTGAGGGACTCAACAGCACGAGATACAAAAAACGTTGCTCTCGTGTAGCACACATAACTTTTCACCACAGCAGTGAGAACACATATTACTTAGGAGACATAGAAATGAACAGGAATAGATTGAATTCTGCATAATCACTTGTTGATTTAACTTTTCTGGTGTTAAAGTACAGTCATCATCGCTAGTTTCACTCATCTTTTTAGATTATTTTATATATTAATATAAATTTAACACGTTACGCTATACCTACTGTATCAGCATCAGCAAAATTTTTATTCCCGCTACTTTTTTAAATCGCGTTTTAATACGTTTATTTTTCAAATGTATCATTGTTGTAATTCTAAATAAAAATGTATTGGTTAAATACTAATTTTATACTATTAATTAGAATATTAAAATCCAATAATAAATTAAACATGTAAACAATAACATATAAAAAAAAGTAATTTCTTTATTCTTTTTTTTTTGCGTTGCCGTAGGTGTTTTCTTTGAGGTCGAATTCCAAAATCGAATTTCGAATTCGAAGGGGTTTGTTTTTTCACTCACTTTTTATATGCATGTGAAAGAGACAGAGCACAGTAAAATTCGAATGTTTCAAATTTGTGGCTGAACAATGTCAATTCGTGGCACTGAAGATTGAAAAATTAAAAAGCTACTTTGCCTCACGCTCGAATCAAAATCGCGTTTTGTTCACTGTTGTCACGCAGCAAAAGCGGCATGTTTGAGCTGCTGTGGTGAAAAGTTTATTTTCAAGTTTTCTTCTTTTCGATAAAAACAATCGTACTGGTGTTTACTGGTCTAATGAATGAAAACATTGGGTAGATGACTGATCAGGTATAAAATTAATGCTACTCAAATGTCTGCTCTGCATTAGGTAATATAAACCTAAAAAGATGTTCATGTGTCTGTGTAAAGTGCGTGAAATACCTGCGTCATACTGGCCAAGAGGAAACTAATTAAAAACAAAGTTTGCATTAACTATTTTAATGTCATTATAAAAAATATACAGTTAGGGCCTACAGTGGCTACAGTGCCGTAACCGAAATAACTGGCGCCCTATTTAGTCGTATTGGCATTTTAATTTTATATCAGTAATGTTGCCAAGTACAAAAAATAAGATTTGGGTGTGTGTATGTGGTTTCTAGATGTAATGGCAGTTAATAAAAAGTTTGTATATTTTCCATCTTCATTTTTTCTTAGGAACAAATTAATCACGCTGTTGAAAGGTCACTGGGTTGCTACAAATCTTGTACTTGCAAGACATCTGCGATGTGTATGTATGTGTGTTCTATCAAAATTACAGACGTTTACTTTCACTAGATTGATAATACTGAACTACTTGCAGTAATGCAGTTCCGTAACTATTAATGCCCTTCTAAAAACTATTTACATATGTAATGAGTATTTGATCTCGGTACGCTATACTTACACGTCATTTAGAATGCAAGGTGTAAAGGTTTCTCGACCAACTATAATTTAATCTGTTAGCAATACGAAAATTAAAAAGGTGTGCCAGATCCACGTGTCGTATTTTCTGGACATTTCTAGAGAACATAAACTATCCCAAAATACAGGTAGGTGCTTAGAAATATAAAAACGACACAGACGAGTAAAACTTAATGATCGGACTGTTTTTTTATTAAGTCTTCAGTTATGTGTAAGGTTTGTGTTAAGTAGATTCACGTAAGTTAGTAGAATCAAACTTATGACCCTTAAGATCATCTAAATATTATTCTATAACCCAACTACTACTACTATCGTCTTAGCGTTACCCCAGGTTCACACTGGGGTCCGCTAAGCACAACATATTTATTACGCCTAGAAGTAGGTAAGGAAAGTACAACAAGAACAGTTTTTGTAAAGGCTAGGTATAGTTGGGTACCTAAACAGCCTGTAGGTATCGCGGATACTGTAGCGATAGCAAAAATGATGATCTGCGTACAATGCGCTACAAGCCAGCGCTAAAGAAAATTAGAAATGATTTACTGGGTGCCGCGGTAAAATAACCATCTTACACAAAACACTACTAGTAGTGCTAAAAGGAATTGTCTCAAAGCTCTAGTAGAACGAGGTGGTTGTGTAAGAAGATTAACTCCAATCTCAATATAAGGCGAAACAATGAGAAACTTGAATAAGGCGATAAGGAAGTTATAGCGACAAAGCCTGAGAGTTAAAATAAAAACTTGAATTGAAACTTAGTAAGTAATTCAACAGTTGTAGCAATGTCTCCAAATCGACACGTTTGTCTAACACCTTAAAAAGTGCGGATTGTTAATTTTAATAGGTATACTTAATCAAAAAGTGGGTGTAGCAATATACCTGTGTCTACCTCTTCGGGGATATAGGCGTGAGACTATGTATGTATGTACTTAATCAAAGTCAAAGTCAAAATCATTAATTCATCTAGCTCACAAGGTGACGCTTATGAACGTAAATTTTTGAAAGTAAATCACTAAATGCTTCTATACTACTTATATCCAATGACTTAATACGTCCGCAGTATGCTACTTTCTCTAAGTTATTAATGTGTAGTGTCGCCTAATAAATCGATACAATAACATGTTTAATCAATATCTATTTAGTGTCTAAACACAGACATCTCACTGTAGGTATACAAATTCTACATACCTACCTTAGATTTCTTTTTTCAAGAAATATCGACTGGCTCGTGTAGAATAAGTAGTTTTAGCTTAAACACATAGTCTTCGAGACATCCTTGCACTGATTGGCCAAATTTTATATCAGACTAGAGGATGCTTCGAGAAAGGCATGTTAAGATGTTGTTTGGGCACATGGAGAGGATGGACGACGAAAGACTGACAAAGAAGATATACTGATAAGGCAAGTGTGAATAGGACAGGTCGAAGGGGAAGACCTAGGCGGACGTTCTCTGACCAGATTGGAGTCATCCTAAAAAGGAAGGAAGGAAAGGACAGGTCAGAAGTACCTACCCTAAACAGAAGATGAGAAACTTGATGGGAGTAAATGAAGCAAGAGAGGTTAGTCAGCATCGTTGCAAATGGCATTCCGTAGTCTCTGCCTACCCCTGCGGAAAACAGGCGTGAGTCTATGTATGTATGTAAGTATTTACTAGAGGATGCCCGTAGCTTCGCTGCGGTAATTTCGGAAAATCCTTCCTTAGTGCACCCCTAAGCTCACCTCGGAACATACATGCCCTAATTTCTTGCCCTCAATCGGTTTAGCTGTGCGTTGCCTGTCTTCAGTCAGTCTGTAACGTAAGAACTTTATATATACCTACTGATAGTTGATTGTTGATCTGGGAGCTAGCAATATCTACTGCGAACAGTTATCGAATTGCTCTTTTTGCGGTACGTAGATTTGCGCTATAGATACTGTTTGGCTGTTTCGTAATAGAATAAGGTTGCTGATCTAACAAAACAAGTACATATATGTTTATTTTTGCCTCGGGTCAAATCCAGTCCTCATCCGTTCACATTTTTCTGTACAAACAAAACTTGGTGAAAGTTCAACAATCTTGTCTAAGCCTTATATGGAGGCAGAAAAACATACAATCTTTATCTATTTCCTTTGCGATTTCCTTGTACAAAATTGTCAGGAAAAGCATTATTTGTCTAAACTGACATAGAGAAAACGGAGATCATATTTGGCCATCAAATACGCTTTTTTGCAATACTAAAGTCAAATAACGCAAATATAAAAAACATTGTTTTGGCCAATAGACATTTTTTGTACACATGTGAATGTAGAATGTTCGTGTAGTGATTTTTTTATAACATGTAGTTAAGCTATGTACTTTATATTTGATACTTTCTAGAAATCGGTCTAGTAAGACATCCTGCATAGTAGTGAACGTCTATTGACTGCTATGATGATGACGATGATAGTAATATGGTGTAAAATAAGATACTTAATACAGTTTTTTTGCCTCACCATTTTGAGAGCCGGTGTCATGGTGACCCACATAAACGAATTTGCCCATAAACACAAAGTCACGAAGGAAACCTAGAATAAAACCTTTACTTTGTCATTTAATCTCAACGAAATAATAGTAATCTTCGTAGTTCTCTAACACTTGGATGTAAAACCACTTTCGCGCTTACTATTAAGGATAGAAAATCATATTTTTATTTAAGAAATGCAAGTCATTTTGCATAGTTTCAATATGCTTTATAACTTTCCACTAATGCCTAACTGAATGTGCCAGTTAGGCACTAGCGGAAAATTTAGGACTAGAAGTCGATCATAAGCTAACAACTAGCCAAGAACAGTTTATAACTAACAGCTGGACATAATCTCCCAAAATGGAACCGATAAACAGAATGTTGTACTAGCTATTAACTTAGCTAGAATATTTATCAACTCTGTTAGTTTTTTATCAAAACTATCATCGTATATTATATCGTCTGCATTTATTATTATAATCAAGATTGATAACGATACATAAATGCTCCTGAGATACTCCTGTAGGTTTCTTGTTCTTTCATCATTTATAAATGGATACAGCGGTGACATAGGATTCTAAAACTTTAAAATGCAAAGATAAAAATATTATACAAGCATTTTGTTTGCTTATTCATGATTACAAACAATTTTTCCGAAAGCTTTGTGTTAATAAATTAAATTCACTATGTTTCCAAAACATGTTATATACCAGTAGGAAAATGAAGCTTAACTAAAAGCAAAGATACACTAATAAAATGCGTAAGTATTTGTTACTTCAACTTTGAAGCCTGAGCCCCGAAAAATGACAAATGCTGAGAACCATAACCTTACTTAACAAGTTTATTTTTGTGTGAGTAAACACTAGAGTAACCTAAGCTGACCTAGCACACCTTTCACTTTAATAAATACAGTTAGTATAGAACATACACACGCAGCTGCGATCTTAGATAGTACTTAATAACGTATACCTCGTATACGACGAACAAAACAAACAAGATTCTCAGTTATTAGAACTTAACTACTGTGTGGTTACGGATTTAGAATACAATTCATTCGTGGATGTCATATGGGTTGACTAAGGATAATGTACACGAATCTTATAGAATCTTTGAGAAGAGACGGGTATTACATCAAACCCTATGCTAACTCTTCTGAGGGCCTAGTCAAACGGCATGAACGCTAAACGAATAAATGTATGGGATGCGTCGTAAGCTTATATCTATTCCATAAATAATAGATTATCGTATTCTATTCTATTCGTCTAGCGTTTATGCCATTTTTGTCTAGGCCCTCTGGTCGTCCATATTGGGAGAAGCCTATGTATGGACTGTGAAAGTCTGTATGATGAAGATATTTCATATTATGGAAGACAGCCTGTGACCGTAATTACTTTACGGAATGTATTGCACCATCTGAGGGGTCTTTGAAACTTATGATACGTAACTGACACGATGACCTTAGTCATTTATTACAGCCGTACACGCTGTACAGGTTTATATGTATATGATATTGCTCTTTACCACGTGTTCTACAGGTCTTGTATAAGGCGTATACAACTATTATTGTTTCTTTATAACACCAGTTTTTTGCCTTGCGATGGGCTGAAAAAGGTGGAACTGTTTCTTATGCGATTGGCTTTAAATAGTCTAGACGTTTCGGACACAGCTCCAGCCTAATGAGCATACTCACAGCGCTAAATAATTTGATAGGCTTGTAGAAAATATTCCGATGACGTGCCCACAACCTTACGAGGGCACTGAAAATTTTGGGAATCAAGGAAGTGACACAACATTACTATTTAAAAATGTATTAATTACTGCTTTTCGAAGTATTCTCCGCGAAATTTGACACATTTTTCCATACGATGGAACCAATCATTGAAGCAACCATTCCATTCGGAAGTTGGGGTCTCCAAAATGGCCGTTTTGTAGGCGTCCACAGCTTCTTCAGGTGATGAAAATCTCTGTCCACGCAATTTATTATTTATTTTAGGGAAAGTATAGAAATAATTAGGGCTTAGGTCGGGGCTGTACGGCGGATGGTCTAATAATTCTATGTTTTCTTGCTCTAAAAACTGTTTTGTTCTGTGCGCGGTGTGAGAACTCGCATTGTCCTGATGGAGGATGATGCGGCGGTTGCAGTTCTCTTTACGTAGTTCAGAAACGACCTGTGACAAACAAATGCTAGCATACCATTCTGCATTAACCGTTCTTTGTCCCTCAAGAGGAATAGTTGTAACATGGCCGGTTTTGGAGACAAACGTGGCCAATTTTTGTAGGCTTTAACTCATTTTCGAACACCCAAATTCGTGACTGGTTTTTTGTTTCGGGTCCGTACGCGTATATCCAGGATTCGTTACCTGATACGATGTTGTATACAGCATTTGAGGATCCTGCGTGGAATCTTTCGAGAGTTCTGACGCACCAAGTAACGCGAGCCGCTTTTTGCTCTTCACAGAGCGAATGCGGTATCCATCGGGAAAACAATTTTTTTACACCTAATTGTTCATGCAAGATTATTTGTATTTGACTCATGCCAATGTCTAAAGTTGCCTGCATTTCGCGGTATGTCACATGTCGATCTTCCTCAATCAGCTTACGCACAGCATCAACGTTTTCTTGGGTGACTGCAGTTTTTGGACGACCTTGACGGGGATCATCACTGAGCTTGACACGTCCACGTTGAAATTCAGCAAACCAGCGATAAATTGTGGTTTTGGATGGGGCTTCATCACCAAATGCAGAAATCATCCGGTCAACACACTGTTTTTGTGTTAAACCACTTCGAAAGTCATAATAAATCATCGCTCTTGAATTTTCTCGAGTCAATTCCATTTTCTCAACGACTAAACAAGTTTGACAAAACCTTGTGACAAGACCGAGAATCATTTTTTAAATAAATAAATGGTATTCGATTTTTAAAACCAAGGAGTTTTCAATTAAAAAGATTTTAATATGACAGGAACAGTGGAAATATTCCATTCCCGATACTTTTAGTGCAGCCTATGTATTAGAGGGATGACCGTGCAGATCCAATTTTCGAAATATTGACTTGCGGAAACTGGCTTTGCGCCTGGGAAGCTTTTCTAGCTATTTCAGTTGTAGCAGTAAATTTTATACCTTTTGATGACATCGTAGCGCGAAAATATAATTAAATACTTAAAAAATAATAGTTTATTGACTATTGTTTATTTAATCTTTCTCTACCGCAAATTCGCAACAGAATACGCGGCTGCAGAATTTTCTTTAAAGTGTGATATTAACGTTAACCTATCTACCTCCTATAGAACATACTATGGTTACTAAGCCTATCACCTCAATTCTAAGATTGCATCTTGTGGTTTTGATACACACATGCGGTACCTGTATGGAACAAAGTTATCGGTAGATACATCTACAAATGTTTACTTCGAGTCAACGCGCCTTTGGTTGGATGTTTAAGCTTTGCAGTACAGGCATCTTAAGAATATATTTTATAGATTTTCATAAGCATTACCTATCAAATTTCCCAAAGTAATGCCGCTGGTTAAGTAAAGAATAGAATAATTGAAATCCGTTCCATGGAAGAATAAAGAAGTAACACATATTGTACACTTAGTTAATGCTAAAACCCTTAGTATAGATAAACAAGATCGCGCTGAATGAGTAACGAACATAGTAGGTAACTGTTACGTAACTGTCATGTGTAGGACTGTTTTTTTTATAGACTTACGCCTGAATCTCCGAAGGGGTAGGCGGAGGCGTAATATAACACCCACATTTCGCCATGAATTTTTAGGTCCCACGTAATAGGGAGCGAGCCTGTTGCCGTTACCGGGCACATCAACAGATTCCATGTTGCTACTGAGAATTCGGAAAAACCTAGTAACACATTTGTAGGACTGAATAGTCTTTGATATACTAATGGCGTCTACTGGAACAGCCCACACTATGGATGGCTCTGCCTATTGAAAACACTTGTTTACTATAGCCACCATCCCTGAGATGTCCGGGCTGTATCCCAGAATTTCACTTTAAATCCTTTTAGGTACCTAACCTGATCTAACTAGATAATATTTGAGAACTACTGCCAAAAATCTTGCAGCATGCAGCACACATGATGCCCACCAGCTTAACATGCTTTCCTAGGCAGAAATGGGTTATACTATGTGCGATGGGTTAACCATGTATAAACCATAATGAAATTGCTTAACCTCGCGCGTCGATAGAATCGTGCGGTTGTTACTTTGCCACGGACTTGTTGAGTCTGTCTACTTATCTACTACTTACTATCTTTTACTATTGTAGGTATACGTTGTTATCCTAATAATCAGGAAAGTTTGTGAGGATGGATAGACAGGTGTTTGTTTCTCTTTCATATGAAGACTACTGATTGGATTTTGAAGAAACTTTGCAGTAAAATAGCTAATATATCACGGAGCTGCAAGCTGAAGCTAGTAACTCCCTCTATTTGATCATTGAATCGCTATATTAGAGTACACTGCCTAGGCCAACTGGCTGTTACTAACGAGTTAACTAAAATCCGTTTTTAGGATGGTTACGTATTGCAAACTGCAATAGATGAATATGCGCCTTGGGATTCTGTAGGTTCCTAATGTTTTCGTCATTTGCCTAGATTAAGTACTTCTAGTGGAATTAATAGATCAGTCTTGAAAAACTTCTCTCCTTTATTTTTTTGTAATTGTATTTTAGTTCATGTTTTATAAAACTGTAGCAATTTATATTAAATGTTGAAATTGTTAACTGTTGAAATTATTATTTATTTATTAGTCAATAATTCCAATCGCAGTCTGGCCGATATCCATATACGCTTATATAATTCTATTTCATACACACATTTAATTGTACCTAGATCTATAAGAGGATACAGAAGATCTGTAGTGTATGCAAAAGACCCAACGTGTACAAAACTGTACACAATTTACACATAGATTCAATAAACTTATAAGCAGTACGTAATGGTAAATATTTTACGATTGTCTACTAACTTGACAAATTACTATTTCAGTAAGTGCAAATAACAAATGTTTTGACGTTAAACAACAAACAAACACCTTAGTTTGATTTATTACATGTTAAATAACACATAAAACATGTGAAAGACGAGTACGATGACAGACTTAACTTGTCTTTAGCACATTCATGTGAGGTGTTAGAAGACGAATGGCATTTAAAAGTAAATTGTATTTTGATGAAAGTAGAAGCAATTAGTTTACTTAATTTATTTTTAATGGATTAATATTTCTATTACTTTCAAACATACGTTCTTTGCTTACGTCTGTCGAATGTACAAAAATATGTTTAAAATGGACTAATGTCGACTGCAACTATATAGATTCTACATTATAACACTATGATTGTTAGTTTTTTTTTGTTTTTTTGTGTGAGTGTGTGGCCAACTCTGGTGTCGGAGTTTTCAGACCTATGATGATAATCTAAGATAATTGACTAGTCAAATACTTATTTCCACATGTCACTTTAGATAAAATATATACAAATTTGAAGCGTGTAATAACGCATTAGAAAGCACAAGTAACATTCTAAGACGCATTTTTGTTTCAAGTTGTGAATCCGCAATGATTCGGTCATTCGCCGTCTCGGCTGCGATTTTGTAATGATGATTTCGAGTGAAGTTGAACTTTTTAGAGAAACTCCTTGTCGTGTTATGTGTATTATGGTCGTGTTTATGGTACCTTGACTGTAATTACATTGATGATGTTCCGGTAACATCCGGTCGTACGTATAGAACATGTTTTTTGCTGCATTGAAAGTTTGAGTAAGTCTCACTTTGAGGAAATGATGGATAAAGACATAAAACTGAGTGCAAATTGCAGGAATAAACAAATTCTTGTGTAACTTATCTGTAATGAAACACTGTTCTTTCTTGCATCGTTATGCTGCTTTTTTTTGTTACGTTATCATTCTAGCTTTGAGATTTAAAGCCTAATAATGTTTCGATCTTATAGAATAGATTTATCGCTCTGCTTTCGATATTGTAGAGATTTCAATTATATAGTGTATGTGGATTAGAATTTTGTTCAATAATTATTAATTAAGATGGACCTACCTAAGAACCAACCTGATTTCGCTGGCCTTTCGGGTGTTCGTTTCAGCTTGTTTTCTTCGAAGAAGGATGACAGCCATCCAGAATTTTTCGGTGGACATGTAGTTTTTTTCTTATATGGTGCCTTTGTTGTTTTTGTTTTTCGCATGGGGCGCGTGGTGGTGCGCCGAGTGCTGGTCGGCGGGCGGCGGGTTGTGGTCGAGCGTTTGGTCGCTGGACGCCGGGTGGTCGCCGGCTTGCGAGTCGTGCCCCTCGTCACATGCTCCATGTTCGGCGCCTCCACCAACAAGTACTGTTCTCCTATCTGATACACCGGCAAACCTGAGTCGCCATTAGGCTTCACTAACGGCCGTTTTGTTACTATAAAATTTGTATGACTTTCTATATTAATATTAGTGGTCTTAACTAGTTTTTTATCTTCACCTTTAGTGTTTTTTAAAGTCACATTCACTTTAGGGTTTTTCCCTTTGAGTATCACTTTAGCACTGGGCGTAGTGTTGCGCGGCCGGGGCGCCGGGGTGGTCTCGTACGAGTCGTCGTAGTCGTCCCACACCGAGAAGGGGTCGAGGGACTCGGAGTTGGAGGAGTCTGCGGAGCGCGGAGGTAGTGGGTGGCGGCGCGCGGCCGCCGCGCACGCCAGCAGCGTTAGCAGCGCCAGGCGACGCGCCATGTGTGTCGCGTGTTCGCATGGCGAGGTGCGCGCGCACTGTACGTCCTGCGGACGCCGAGGTACTCAGCCGCCGCTCGCTCCCTGCCACTGTTATTATGCGTCGATGTCGCTTTCAACGCGCCCGCGCCGCCACCGCCCGCTACTAGGTCAACACGCCCGAGCCCGCTTTACTTATCTACGTGACCGCTTCTTTTGCCCATCTCTGTATGGTCCGGCTGGCCTTTACCGCATCTCTTATGAAGTTATAATGTTTTGCCTTATTATATTCCTCATCGGAAATATGTAATTTCACCTCTTCTTTAGGGTTCCGCAGATTATCTCAGACCCTTTAACCTCGTATCGACATATGATGTTAAAGTTATGATGTATTAGTTAGAATAATATCTATACATATAATAAAACGGTAATAAAATAATAGTATTGGTAGATAGGTACCTTACCTAATTGATGCCATAACTTGTTATTAGTTAATCGTGAGTAATATAAGTAATTGTGAGAGCTCTAACCACTTGAGGCGCACGTTTAATCCAAGTTCAACACATAAATTTATTGATGCTTCATTATAATTAAACTCATTATACCAATATTGTTAAATTAACATTAAATAAATACTTGAATAGAAGTTATATTATATGGACAGCGGTTTTTTTTTGTTACACTTAGGTATACATAGTTATTTACCTACGTGAAGTTCCCAGTACTCCCAGTAGTAGGTATACAAAGCACAAATTAAAATTATATTTGTTCGATACCAAAATTTATTTTGGAAAACTGCAAGTACAACAAATGTTACCCTGTAGATATACAACTCCTATATTAGCTACAGTAGATTCGCTAATATTGAATTCATTGAAAATGTATAACTCGGTACGCAGTACCTGTTTGAGTACTGGTGTAATCGCAGTGAAATTGCAAATTTGTAGGTGCTACAGGTACCTACCCTTATGCAACGTAAATTAAATTAAGACTCCTATAACGCAACTTTTAACAAAAAGTCAAAAGTATGATAACTTTTAAGCATTTTGCAATAGGTACCTATAACTTGTGTTTATACAGATTTTCTGTGCTCGTACATTGCATGTAAGATTTTATATTTGCTCACCAGGTAAAATTATATAAATTAGCTAAGTGACATGATAGCAAATAACACCTATAATAATTACCTATAAAGGTAGGTCAGATTTTCTTTTCCTTGAAAACATAAGTTTGCCGGATCATTACAAAAAAGAAACAAAAAAAGAGATTGAAGCTTAGAATGATTACATGACGAAACAGTTTTTAACCTAATAGTAGGTATAACAATGGTAAAATAAAAGTGAAAATAAACTGTTTTCGCCTTTATAATTAAAGCTTATATAACAATATAAGAAACGAAAATCGAACCGGCGCCGATCAATTAACAGTTAAGTATTTTTGTTATTTAAACAAAAACAGTTTATTTTCTCTATTATGTATCTTTCTCCGTTATTAAAAAGTTGAAAATCTGTGGTCTCTCTTAAATATTGCTTTTCTTATAATTTATTTTATATATGTTGATATAATTAGATTTACTTCCGGATATACAGATAATTGTAATATAATTTCAATGGTGGGAAGTCACACGTCTGTTTTTAGCACACAAGAAACTGATTTCCTTTGTTTATTTTATTTTCTATGTATTGTTATAAATTTAAAATGGATCATCAATAAATAATGGGCGAAATCGGTTCGATGTCTAGTTTCTCCACAGAAAGCAGCAAAGTCAAGAGGCGTAAAACGCAAGCCGGTACTAAAGTTAACAAGCAATCATATTATTTTGTTTTAAAACATATGATTGAATTTCTATCGTTTATCATCACATATGAATGGTCAAAGCGTGAAATGTGGATCAAATTGTACGGTTCGTTTGTGGCGGTCGCGGCCGACGCGCGCGTTGCAGGGGTGTCTGCTCCGTACCAATCACATTTCACCAGTGAAGTGTCCTATTGTACTATTGCATGCGTGAGGCTATCTATCTAAACAATTATGCACAAAGTTTCTATGGCCCAGGATGTCGACAAAATTCACCTATAGCCACATTTAAGAGCTATTCTCATTTATGAAGCCATCCATTTACAAGCTCGTAAAATTAAGTGGTTTGATTTATAACTTAAGCTTTTCATGTTCAATGTTAAGTTTTGTGCTGCTATTATGTTAATTCTACGTGACTGTATGAGTGTAGCTTTAATTAGCTGTAGACATTGAAGCGGAAAACGATGGTTCTTGTCCTGATTTAGCCGATACAGTACATAGGCAGCGGGGAAACCATGAATCGCCGTGTTGCACATATTGCACGTATGACGCATTATTTTGTAACAAAGAAAGCCAAAGTTTCACTTGTCTTGTGATATTTCTTTATGGTGGCGATATTGTTTTATATTGCATGCAGATAAGCAATTGTATTATTTTCAATGTAACTGAGTATCTTCAAGAAATAATGCAACAGTCCGTTGTAATGTAATTGCTATAAAAATTATTATATATGGATATAGATACTCACAAATTCCACGCAAGTGAAATATTGAACACAGGTTCTGTTCAGAATTTGCCCTAGGCAGGTGGGAAATTGTCCCCCCCGTGGGATCTCCACCTTGTCGGGGTGGGGGGCTCAGTAACCGTGGGTTTGAGGTACACCCACGGTGAAGCTAAGCGGGATCCCGGGAGGGGACGCTCCTCGTGGGCTTGGGTGAGGCCTGCGTAGGATGCCTCCCAAGGTGCGGGTGCGGGGGACAGTTTTGTCTGTCCCTCACAGTCGGGTGCGGTCGCGGGAGGAGAGGCGTGTCGGTGTTGCGTTGCCGCGCGCCCTATCTCCCGCGACCAAATGGGGGCGCACCATCGTTGCGTCGCGGTGGGGCCGCAGAGGAAGAGGAGATGCGGTGTTGCGTTGCCGTCCTCCCTATCCTCTGCGGCCGCTGGGTGTTTTGGCGGCGGAGCCAAACCCCTTCATCCGCCGTCAAGGGGGTTTCGTTCGGGGCCCGCCTGACCATCTGGCGGGCCAATACCCGTCGGGGGGTAGCGAGAAATGCTTCGGTGAAACCCTACCCTTCGACGCATGGGTACACGCACGGGTTGCTTTTTAGTCAGTAAGAGTCTGACAGTCCCCTTCGCCCTTCCTCGGGCGGAGGGACTTCATGAGGATTTTCCAACCCAACACCAACAAAAAAAAAGTGTCTGACATAATATGTATATGCTGAGTTTCTCAGCGCTAAGAATCAAAATATAATATGCAGTTACCTATGGATCTTCACTGGTGTCAGGCCTGGAGCTAGCTAGATGAACACGCACAGAACCAATGTGGCCACAAAATATTGAGTGAGAGTGTTATATCTAGGTACTACTTAGTCTATACTCCAAACGTGATGTCATCAAGGCACGCTGCACGAGGTGATTTTCTACAAAATGTCAAATAGTTCAATACACTATCATAAATTTATCAATGGCTCACTAAACCGATGCCGGGCAGATCAATTAGCGGCAATTTACAAGGGTTTTACACAATTAAATTCGCGAAGCTGGTTAAACTATGTGCTTTCAAATAAGGCGATACGAGAGTGAATGACTTGTCAATTTTTCAAATGTGAGCAGTGTCAAAAAATAATTACCAAAGATAACCAATGTTACGAACTGATATCTCGTTTTAATCATAGAAATATATCTATTTCAAACAGGTCCATGGGTAACGTAGGCACCCACCATGAAAAATAAATTAAGAGCGTTTAAACCTCACGGCTTGCCATGCAAATTTCAGAGTCCAATATTTTTAAAGCTGATACACCAATCTGGATGAAACCTGGTGCGTACGTATAAATAAAGTTCTTTCTCGTTCTATCTTTCTTTTACATAAAAGATTTCAGAATATTCGCAATATATTTCCTAAAGCTCAGTATTTTATTTAAACTTACCAAGTTGCATTCAGATTGATTAAACGGTTTAAAATTTTAGTAGTAGTTTGTAGTTACTAATTACTTGCAAGAAACTCATTAAACATCGAATGGTAATCAGTAGAATATTATAAATAATAGAAGTAAGTACACTTGCTCAGTACTTACTTGGCCATAAACATTTCTTTGTTACCAATATGAAATTGATTTTAATTAACCTGTCTAACTAACTTCAGTTTATTGCTAAGTAACCTTAAGTGTTAATATTGTCAACTCTTTTATTCGGTAGAAAGTAGGTACTTAGATTGAATAAATCTCTGAAGGTGCTTAGTCTTAACACAATTAACACGGTGCAATATTGCACTGTGAACTTAGTTGTATTTATGAGTATGTAAACTCTAGCCGCATACGTAAATAAATAATTATAAAAACTATGTTGTATAAGAAGTATCAACACATCATTTTATTTACTCTGTCGTCATTTTATTTACTCTGTCGTCATTTTAGCTTTTGGTTAAACGAGTAAGTAGCTACCACTAAATGACCACGAAAGTTTAAATTCCTATATAGTACCTATCTACATTATAAAAAAAATGTAAGTTATGGCCATGGCATTATATTTTGATCGTATGTCGGCTTAAAGATCGCTCTGAAGATAGTACTTATCTAATATCTCCATAAATAACATAATATAATTATATAGTCTAAGGGCCTCTTTCACCACCCTCGAGTAAAGTGTCGAATAGGCTATTCACTGATTATACTAACAAGTAACATCATGAGTCAATTTCACGACGTCCGAGTAGCACTAATCGTACGATTAAACTTACTTGCCACTACGGCTAGCGATTAGCGTGCATACTTACGATTAAAAGTTGACCATTGGCATTTCGTGTAAGTCGGTGCATTTTTTAAATCATATTTTTTCAAAATTTATCATCGGCAATGGCTTTATTTGACTTGATTGATCATCAGCTGGATGAATTACAATATTATACGCGTCTTCGAGTACCTCGAATATGTTTAATTTAAAATTTGTGTTGATTATTTAACGGACCTAGATGAAACTAATTTTCTAGCCAGATTTCGTCTATCCAAGTATGGAGTAAATCAAGTGCTTAACTTGATAAAACATAAAATAATCTCTTACAAAGGTGTATGGTATTTTGGTTATTCAAATAATACTATAAGTACATATAAAATGTAACTGAGCTTCTAAACACTGTATAATAGTCTAACTAATAAAAATGTTTATTTCAGAAATCATCAATTACAGTAGGTAACTAACTAAATAAAATCACACGCTCTCGAAACCAGACCAGACACAAAAACACCACAAATGACAATCAACAAACAACTGTCAATGACGTTTGACGATTGACTTGACGTTTTATTAAACGAATGTAACGTACGATTTGTCGCATAGTTCACTTAACCAGTGAATTGTTACTCGAAGCTTGATTTTCGTTTGTGAAATTGACAAAATTTACTCGTAACTTTTACTCGCCAGTTCACGTTAATTGCGAATTAGTTAAACGACACTTTACTCGGAGATGGTGAAAGAGGCCCTAAGCACATAAGTCAGATACGTGTCGTGTAAATGTCAATGTGAGAACTTAGCCGAAAAGTGCATTTATAAATGTAGTTACGATGTAAAAAAAATGTTATTTGTTTGTTTAAATGTTACATTCCAACCAATATTATATAGTTAGTAAAATAATCTGGTTTTGACGTCCGCGTCTACTAAGGAGCCAGTTGAAAACCAGCGCCGGGCACATATGTCCGGCAATATGCTGAACTGGCCTCCTATTTTTGTACAGACGACGGGCGTGTACGATTTTTGGCAAGTTATAGAGTTTTTTTTCGCAAATTGTTTATATCTTGTCCTTCGTCTGATATAAAAATAAACGTTTTATTTTTCTTTTTTTTCTTTATAACTACGTTTAGTTCAAATGCACCTTCACCTCCGTTTTACAATTCGTCACACAGCCTTTCGCATGTCAGACACAGGCCTGGATGATGGAAGCTAGAAGCTGTTTGACTTTAAACTTTACAATAGAGGTGTTGATACAAGATAACGCTAGGACAATGATGATATTATAGTGGTGTAGGTACTGAATTTAGTCTAAGATATTATGCCAAGCATGATATTAACTACTAGCTGTTTCCCGCGTTTTTACTCGCGTCCTCAGGAAACTACTTCGCGTACCCGCGTACCCGGTTAATTTATAGCCTAAGTTACTCCTTGGTATATCAGCTATCCGCCAGTGAACGTCCCCTCGAAATCCGTCCAGCCGTTCCAGAGATTAGCGAAAACAAACAGACAGTCAGGCAGATAAAAATTGTAAAAAATATCATTTCGGCATATGTACCTACCGTGTATATATACATCCCATATGCATTTAGTAAAAAGCGGTTATTTTAATATTACAAACAGACACTCCAATTTTATTTATGTGTATAGATGTAGCTATGAAGATTGCCAGTAAATTGTAGGTAATTGTTACATCTCATTTATGAAGCAACAAACAGTTGTCCAAAAGATTCCAAAGAATTTCAACTAAGAACTTATTTACATTCGAATTCATAAAATATTTTAATGATGTCACACCTTTGAGAATCTGGTGTTTCTCATCTAACATTTTGCGAAGAAAGGTGAATGCTAGCATTCCAAAACATAGCTTAGAGGCAAAGTAACACCTATATGTTAATTAGAATGGTAGTTGTATAGTTTAGGAACAATGTTTATAACTCCAAGTTTAATGTTATTGGTATACTTACTAACTGAGCCTACAGTTACACCTGCATTATAATAATTTATGGCTTCTGCGCCACACCCCTAGGGTTAAAACATGATGTTATATAGCCTACTAGCCTTTGCCCG
This sequence comes from Euclidia mi, assembly GCA_944739405.2. Lineage (NCBI taxonomy): Eukaryota > Metazoa > Arthropoda > Insecta > Lepidoptera > Erebidae > Euclidia > Euclidia mi. The sequence goes on from OX123198.2 coordinate 27,449,927, forward strand.
CTGCTTCGCACGCGTAAATTTCTGTTAGGTAAAATGTTTTTTACAAAGCTCCCTACCTTCCTGAAACTCTGACTACCTTTTCTACCCTCTTAAGGGAAATGTTACAAAATAAATGTCATGTCTTTGTGTTCCCTAACGTCTTTTCCGGATCCAATAAACAAAGTATGAAGTTAATCCCCTGAAGGCATAAAAAGATTCCATACAAATAATGACTTCCCTTTTTATCCACTTAGGGTAAAAAATTCCAAAAAGATTTTCTCATTGTTCATTATCTTCATTTGAGGAACCAATATACAAAGTTTGAAGTTAATCCATTAAAGGTATATAAAGTTTGAAGCAAACTCTGACAACCTGTTATACATCCTTAGGGGAGGCATTTCCAAAAATCCTCTCTTAGTACACTCCTACACTCCTCAAGGAAGATACATGCGAATTTCACCTACTTGCGCTCAGTAGATTCGGCTGTAGCGTGTCTGTCAGTCAGTAACGCAAGGATTTGATATACCAAAACAGATTTAAGCGATTCCATTGAAAATTAAAAGGTTTATCCAAACTCTGAATCCCTTATTTATCCTCTCAGGGGACGAATTTCCAAAATAAATGTCCTTATGTTCGCTAACGTCATTTGCGGATCCAATAAACAAAGTATGAACTTAATCCCTAGAAGGCGTAAAAAGGTTTCATACAAATTCTAACTCCCCTTTTTATCCACTTAGGGTAAGAATATCCAAAAAGACTTTCTTAGTGTTCACTAACTTCATTTGAGAAACAAATATACAAATTTTGAAGTTAATACATTGAAGGAATAAAAAGTTTAATAAAAATTCTGACAGTCAGTTTAACTCCTTTAGGAAAGGAATTTCCAAAAAGCCTCTCTTAGTGCGCCCCTATACACCTCAAGGAACATACATGCCAAATTTCACCTACTTGCGCTCAGTTGCGCAAGGATTTTCTATATATTATACAAATAAATAATATTTGACTGTCTCTCTGTAATCTCAATATAACTGTGTTGCATATTGTTGCTAACCCGTTTGCAGTAACCCAACGATTTATTTAGATTGTTTTTTGTGTCTGCCTATTTATTCAAGGCAATCTTAAAAATGGCTGAATCGATTTAGGCGTGTTTTTTACTCATGTTTCGTGAAAGCTCTCGAACAAACGATAAAATTTTCATTTAGGCAAAGCTGCGTGCAAAAGCTAGTTAAAATTAAATTAATCAAGGATTCCATAGCAGTAGGTATACATTTTGTATATCTCAGCGACATTGTAAATAAAATTAAAGTAAATTAACCAAGTTCAAAAACCCTTTCTTAGTATTTTTAGGTTAAAGAAACAGCTGTGAGGACAAAGCAGATAACTAATAAAAAGTGCTTATCTGCGTAAAAATAAATAAAAATAGCAAAATAACGGTTCTAAGTATCTTGGTTTCTATTGGTCATATGAAGAACCATCAAATATTTTAGTTAATGAAGATAAAGAGCGCTTAGATGAGACACAGCCACATAAATTTAAATGAATTAGAATTAAATGCACGTCAGGGACGCTGAAAAAATCAAGTGAAGGAATTAAAAGTTTAATACAAATTGGGACCCCTTTTTGAACGCCCCGTTTTAGGGGTGAATTCTTAATTAAAGTCACTTGAGGAACCGATATACAAAGTTTGAAGTGAATCTGTTAAAGTTTTTTTATAAATACAAAATGGGACATCCTTTTTTAACCCCCATAGGGGAGTGATTCGAAAACTCCTTTCTTAGTGTTCACTAAGGTCATTAGAGGAACCTAAGATATACAAAGTTTGAAGTTAATCCAATGAACGATTAAAAAGGTTAAATACAAATTCTGACTCTCCTTTATACCCCTTTAGTCCAAAAAGATTTTCATAATGTTTATTAACGTCTTTAGAAAAACCAATATACAAAGTTTGAAGTCAATGCAGTGAAAGAACAATAAGTTTCATCCAAACTTTGACCCTCTATCTTACACTCTTCGGGGGAGAATTTCCAACACATTTTTCGTGTTCACTATGGTCGTTTAAGGAATCAATATACAAAGTTTGAAGTCAATCCATTAGATAGATAATAAGTTACATTCAAACTCTGACTACCTTCCCCCTTAGGGGAGGAGTTTCCAGAAAAAATATTCTTAGTGTTCACTATCGTCGTTTGAGGAACTAATATACAAAGTTTGGAGTCAATCCATAGAAGGAATAAAAAGTTTCATACAAACTTTGCCCCCTGTTTTATCCCCTTAGAGGAGGAATTTCGAAAAATCCTCTCTTAGTGCGACCCTACACTCCTCAAGGAACATACATGCTAAATTTCATCTTCTTGCGACCAGTAGTTTCGGCTGTAGCGTGTCTGTCAGTCAGTCAGTAACGCAAGGATTTTATATATTAAGATTGCCTTCCTCATTAATTGAACTATCAAGTAGAAAAAATATGTTTAATTGGATCCAGTTGTTCCTGAGATTAGCTAGTTTAACCAAACACACAAACTCTTCAGCTTTACAATATTACCACACTGTTTTAAGCAAAAAAATTGTTTTATTTTTTTATTTTTCGTCACAAGTAAACTCTAAGAATAAGTCTTATGTCGCGGGGGATAATATAAAATACGGGCACAAAGATGACACGGACTATAAACAATACTTTGAACATCACACAAATTGTTGTCCCGAGAAATTATATTAATTATATATCAATCAGTCATTACAGCTTAAGTCTTGATGATATATTATCGTTGTAGAGCCGCTCTCTAACTCATGGGAATGATTACACAGAGATACTTAATTATGCTTAAGATCAATGGTCAAATGAAATTTTTACATTTGCATATAGCCTTAAAATTACCCAAACTTCGAAAGTCGCTTTATAAATAATAGATAGTTTGATAAAGTCAGTCATATTTTACTTTTCGTTAACCAGGAATCTTCAGAGGCAGTCATGAAACATAATAAAAACACACCGCGCAATTAAACTAGAAAGTGAAGCACTTTATGGAGCTATGGCTGCACGATTTAACAGATGTCACTGGAACTTAACTGAATATTTTAAATATACATAGGTACCTATGAACTATTATTTAGATATTTATTTCAAACAAGAGGGTGCTCTGCCCACTGCTTCGTCCGCACCGTTTTTAGGATTCCGTTGTTAACCACAAGGGACTCTTATAGTTTCGCCATGTCCATCCTACCGTCTATAAAGACTAGATCGTGACAAATTCGGAAAATACCTTCTTAGTGCACCCCAAAGGTACTTATTGAAAGAGTTATGGAAGTAACCGACAAGAAAATATGGGATGTACAAGCGGGATTTCGAAAGGGTATGGGATGTACGGATCAGGTTTTTTCCTTACGAAGCATAGCCGAAAAGTTTTTGGCCAAAGGTCAAAAGGTCTATTGCGCATTCGTGGATTTGGAAAAGGTTTACGATAAAGTGGTGAGGAATGAAATGTGGTCGGTGCTGTCAATGAATGGGGTGGAGAGCAGCCTCATTTGAGCTCTGAAATCCCTTTATGAGGATTGATCCTGGCATGGTCGCCATGTGGTGTTGAAGGTGGTTCGAAAATAAAGAACAACACTTGCTATCGATACACATATACACTTTAATGTTCTTTTATCTGTTCTTACAATAGTTGCCTTAGTTAAATACATAACTAACACGTGCTTATATGCTAAATAACTTATCATATACTTATCTATCATATATCTAATGATATGTGATGGATGTGACACACACCGCAAGAGTGTTGTGGGGTACAAGAAGATGTAGTGACAAGCATTGAGAAAGGCATGTTAAAGGCGTGGTGCACCCCTATGGAAGTAATACACTTGCCAAATTTCAGGCAGGCATCATCACAGTCACACATTCTCTGGAGCTGTAGTGAATTTCTTCTTTAGTTTTCAAAGCAGCGTCTACACAATAAATGGAAACTCTACAAAACTTTGCTTCATCTGGTAATAGAACTTGGTACGTCAGGATGCGAAATCGCTTACCACCACTAAAACGTAAGGCAGGTAAGTATTAGAAATAAGTAAAATACACAAAACAAGGCACAGATTAATATAATGTTACTGCTAGTAGGTAAGTACACGTCCCTTATCAGGTTTAACCCCCCGTGCAAATTGAAGGGTGTAATAGAATCTTTGGTTGGTTTTGTTTGATTCATTCCATGAATCCAGAAGTTCCATGCGGTCAGAGCCGCGGGCAAAGTCTAGTTATGCATAAAACACACGTTTATGTTGGTGAAGACTCGAATTTGTCTCGGCATTTGGAAGCTCCGAAGTCATGCACTGCTGCACGATTCAATTACTATGTCTTTATTGTTAACCGAATCAAGATTATAGGCCCGAGAAAAACCTTAAATTGTCTATTCACATAAACAATGAGATTCACACAAGTATATATTATTACTAACGTCGAATTGTTTTCCTACTACAAGCTACTAAAGACTTATAAGTTATTTAACTGGTGTTTCAGCACATTAATTAAGGGCATTTAACGAAATACTTTATATTGTAATAATAATTATGTGGAATAACTGCTACGATATTTCTAAGACACTTTAAGTTTGATACTCTGATTTGGAAAAAAAAGAAAAGAATTTGAACTTTTGCAGTGTCGAAACTCGTTGCCTTCAATAGTCATTGTAGTGTTGCTGAACGTGTCTACACAGGGCACAAACGGAAACTATCTTTATACACAAGGAGCACTTGCTTATACACTTCTAAAAACAAATATAGATTTTTTGACATTTGCCAATAAATGACGAAGTCCTTAAGTAACCAAGGAGCAACAATTATAAGTAACACATAAAAATGTAGCTAAATTGAGAACCTCCTCTTTTTTTAAGGCAGTTCATATTGTTTATACATTCAGTCAAAAAAATATCGGGAATGGAATATTTATTTATGGTTGAGTCAATGAAAATGTTACAGAAGGCTTACGGTGAATCGACTTTATCAAAAACTCGTGCTTATTAGTTGTACAAAGTGTTCAAAAGCGGTCGAGATGTGATGGAAGATATGCCTCGCTCTTGTAGGCCGTCAACGTCTGGAACTGAAGTTATCATCGCAAAAGTGAAAGAAACAGTGACCTTCATTCAACTTTGAGTCTGATCTCACGAGTCGAACCGTACCATTTTAACTAATCATTTGGGTATGAAACATGTTGCCACTCGGCTAGTTCCAAAAGAATTTTGTACTACGATATGCGCCTTCGCTCAAGGCCATCATTGCGAACTTTTGACCAAAAAAAAATTTTGACCAAATACTCAACAAATACCATCGATCAACTATCATATTCACCAAATATGGCTCCAGCCAACTTATTTCTTTTTCCTAAACTCAAACTACCACTTCGTGGCACCCGTTTTCAATCTGTAGAAGACATAAGGAGAATTCGCGGCGAGAACTGCACTCAATTCCGGAATTAAAAAAAAAATGGATGATTGGATTATTCGTTGGCGTAAGTGTACCGTTTTTGAAGGAGCATACTTTAAAGGTGATAAAATATATTTGGATGTATAACAAACAGTTTGTGTATTATTGATCATTTCCCAGTACTTTCTTGACGGAGTAGTAATTACACAGTACCTAGAGTATATTTTTCAAATTATATTAAAATGAAGTAAAACTGCGCAGGATTAGTTATTTCATAGTCACGTATGTCGGTGAAAGCATGAAATAGAAATTTCCCAGTTTGCTAAATGCGAATAGTCGAAATTATAGAAAGGTTATGGTCGTTTACGGCGCATAAAATAGGTATATCAAAGTTAAGTATAATGTGGCCTCCGGCGACGTTTAAGTGCATATTAATTATGTGGCTATTACTGAAAATGTTGTGACTTGTGTGGGCAACGTGTGCCAGGCATCACAAATATAGACTTAACATTAACGAATTATAAAGGGAAGCAAAATAAGGCGTTTTCATACCCATAGAGAAAATATGAAACAAAGAAGCAAGACGATATTTGCAAAAAATAAATAATTCTCAAGGGCATAGGCTTGCGTGACTGGAAATACATGTTTTTTTGCAGTACATATATATAATTACCTAGAATTCACCTGCGGCTTTGCCAGCGGAATTATACACCTAAACCTTCCTCATCCTCAGGAATCACTCCATATACCTACCATATTAATAAAATAATTCGCGACCTTTCTTGATTATAAAGTAATATTGTTTAGCAGTCTAAATCAATTAAACGAAGTCATTTAGGCCCTGGTTTTAGACAAGGCTCTGATAGCCTTATTTTATATCATAGACTCAATATGAAGGTCGAAGTGTGGACTCTGTTTTATATATGTAAAACTGTTTAGGATTCGTTATTTGGTAGCACCTATCGCGGCGAAATGATTTAGTTTACCTAATGTGTAGATTATAGTAAGATATTTGTAAAGCATCTATCTTTAGCATTCGTTGAAACCAATGGCTGAAGGAAACAAATAAAGACCTTCTTTGATAGATATGTTCTTCTTCATAAGTAGTAGAGCCTTACTGATTTCAGTGTGAATGGGCCGGCTCGATCTGGGAAGTACTAACCTCTCACAGAATATTGACGTTCTGGTGTGTTTCATTAGGCGAGTGAGAGTACTGGAGGTCTCGTTCCCTTTTTTCCTCCTTCTCTCTCATCCCGTTAATCCTCTAAATGTTGTCGTTTTTGACGTCTTCTTTTGGAAGGTCAATCCGTGCGCCATGAGGGTGAAACAGCTACATTTTATTTGACGAGTGGATGTCTATTGAGACCTATACGATGCTCTATGAGTAAAACCGCGGGCATTGCACCGCAATATTTTTGTAGATTTGGTTATTTAAGCCTAGTGAAGATACCAATAGTATGCAGAGGGTTCCGGTTCTAATCCACAGCGCGCATCACTGAGCGTTCTATGCGTTTTAAATTGTTGATTATCGCCTGCGATGTGCCTCGGAGAGCACGTCAAGCCATCGATCACGGCTGTCATAAGCAATCTTGCTCTTTGACAGTTTAGTAGTCAGCAGCCTCGAATATACTGACACAGGTTAAAGATATGAAATATCACTATCCCTTTGTATTGCGGAGGTTAGGCGGCAGCCGCTACGTGAAAAAGTCGGTATAATGCATATCCGCTTGGAAAATGCAAGCCAAGGCGTAAGTCTTGGATGCAACAGACGGACAAATTCAAAAGGACGATACTGATGATATATTTAGAGATTCGTCACTGGTATAATAAAATAAGGTATCTCTAACCTTTTCCAAAATTGTCATGAAGTTATAGAATCATATGTATATAGCATTTTATTTATCCGGATTCATAAATATTACTGATAATTAAAAAGCTTAAAAAAACAATGCAATCTCTATACCTAAGTGAATTTATTCAAAATGAATTACAGAACCCATGTTAGAACAGCCCCGTTGTAAAACTAATTAGATAAATAGTAACATGTGATAGATAATACACTTACCTACCTACATGTTTCTAATCATCAAATGAATGGTTCTACTAGGAGCTTTTTGTACAGACTTTTTGCCTACGACACTTTTCAAAATTGCAAATATAGAACTTTCAAAATTACTCAGCAACTCCGAACCACTTTCATTTCTATAATTACTATCCGAATGAAAAAAAAACATATCCGGTGATCCCAAAAAAAATCAAGCTTTCGGTACTTTTTGAGTTTTCAAATTCGATGATGATACAAAAAACTTGACGTGTATTCTATGTAGGTTTAATTATAAATCATGTTCCGCACTTCCACTTTCTTTTTGTATAGCATTATATACTATACAAACTTGCTTTTTTGCACGCGTTTATCATAGTTCAAGATCTCAGGGCCGGCAGACGTTCCTTATCTTTGAAATAACGAAATTTACGGAATTAATACTCTTTTTATATGCGTTTGAGTTTATATGCATACTCGCTAGCTTGGCTAGGCAATATAGGCGATGCTAATCTTCTAACCAGCGACTCTAGCGGCGAAATTTAGAAGTCGTTCATGTACGACTCTTTCACAGATCACTACTACTTTGACACTTTGACAGTTCTCAATACAATTACCACCATAATCTCGATGCAAAGTTGTATTGTAACCTGTCAAAAGTGTCGTACCTCGACAATTTCCAAATTTTCCGCTAGAGGCGCGCGGATAATCTTTGCATCATAAACACGGAAATAACATTATTTTTTTTTTTAAAAGACAACTCCCGCATTAGGACTAAATCCTGTGTCGCGGAGGACGTTACAAACATACATCTAACGAGGACAATTATTAACACCCAGACTTGAAACAACTATTTATGGATCACATAAAGTGTTGTCTCGTGTGGGAATCGAACCCACAACACTCCGCGCAGTGTCAAGCGGTGAGGCGGCCGCTTAAACCACTACGCCAACCGTGTAGTCTTTTCTACTTCAAACTAAAAAAAATATGGTAGGGGAGCCCATGAAGGGATTTCGGGATTTACTCGAGCGCGTCAGATATTGATAGCATCCCTGCCCTACGTATTTTTAATAAAGTAGGAAATAGGAATTGGTAGCGCCATCTACCTTCCTATCCATAACTAATCGCATCAACATCAATCGTTCCACGTTCTAGTGCGAGCGATACCATATTTCCGTCCCGCTCTATCCCACTCCCTGGAAGAGGCACTGCCTTCGCCTGATTCGTCGACGCGATCGTGGACGCGAGTGACAGTCTAGAACATTCCTCCCGCTGAGAACGCCGTCTCGATACCGCTCCGCGCCGCACCGCTGTATGTGATTTACCGCTTCCACCAAGGAAAACCCGCTCGTGAGTGAAGTGAAAACAAGCAGCTGCATCACGAAACCACCAGGAGGAAAAGAAACGAAGAAGGCTGTATAAGGTAAGTGCCTTCCATCCTTGAAATAGCCTATACCCACTCAATCACCTCCTCCCGTATCCATCTCCTGTTCCCTTATTCCTTTCTAGGCGACCCAGAACTCGCCCTAATACAGTCCATCCATTAATCCTTCCCAAGTCGCTTAGAACCCTACGGTTTCGGTGTAAAGCCGAACCATTTTTTTTGGTCCTTCGAGCCGGATTCATTTACGTTTTATACGTTATACCGCTATACCTAGGCAGTTATAGCACCTAGCTATACTCCTAATATATTCACATAACCGTCACATGGTTATTTCCGCCCGCAATAGTAGGTAAACTTTTATGTAGCTACCTACTTATTAAACTATTATTTCTGCAACTATCATAGTTGTCTTATAAATCTCATATTTCAATCAACTTTTATTTCCTCAGCTCTAAAGTGTTGCCTACTTAGGTAAAATAATAGATACATTAGATATTCTTATTTTGTTTCGTTCTCATTAGCTTATACTTACGTAAGCATGTCACAACAAAAGAAGTCACGCGTGTCGGAAGACAAAGAGATGACAATCTTAGAAGCGAAACGCAATATTTTATTTAAGCGCATTCAAAATATCTATGAAAGATCAAAAACCGCATCAATGTCTGACAGTAATAGCGAAGCATTTCTCAGTTATTGTACAACAGTAGATAGTATTCGAACAGATTTTCATAAGTTGTTAGACGATTATAACGCAAGATTACTTTCTATCAATCCTGATGAAAAACCGAACTATCAGGCGTATACCTCATTCGAAGATCTTTATTGTATTATTAAGCGTATACAATCGCAATTGGAGGGTAAATGTTCGGCAGAGCCCGTTGCCCGCAAACCGAGATTACCGCCAATCGAGATTATGGCGTTTGACGGAGATATACGAAATTGGCCGTTATTCTATGCGAGTTTTAAGTCTACGGTGCACGATAATGGTTCTCTGACAGATGCTGACAGGTTGTACTATTTAATAGGTAAACTGTCACCGAAGGCCCAGTCCGTATTTGCAGGTGTCACACCCAGTGCTGATAATTATCAGGTCATATTTCAGTCACTACTTGACAGATATCAAGACACGCGCGTTCTAGCGTCTACGTACTTTGACCAAGCTTTAAATCTCAAACTGTCCAGCAACGCGTCTGTCTCGAATTTCCAGCTGTTTATTGATAACTTCGTAACCGCGGTTAATTCTCTTAGGAATTTAAAATTAGAAGATCTTTCCGACTTTATGTTGCTTCAACTCGCTTTAAAAAAGTTTGACACTGATACAATTCGCGCATTCGAGATGACGGAACGCAATAATAAAATACCTACACTAGATAGTTTTATTTCGTTCATCAAAGATCAGTGTCGAATATTTCATAATACGCAGTCTGGTTCACCTGGCCCGTCTAACACTAACAACAACAAACAAAGGTTGAATAAATCGCGAAATAGTAATAATAACTCGGTCCCTAATCCACAATCTTACGTAACATGTTCGGAATCTAATAGTAATAATTCACAGAAGTGTCTGTGCAGTAATATAGTGCACGACCATTACTATAAGTGTCCCACCTTTAATGATTTAAATCCAATTGCTCGTTTTAAAAGCGTAAAAGATAACAAAGCTTGCATTAATTGCTTAAGCATAAAACATAAAACGAGTAATTGTTCCAGTAGAACGAGATGTCGCACGTGTAAACAAAAACATCACACACTGTTACATTTTGATAAAAATAACCGGTTGTCAAGTCAAGCCGATAACCTTGACACACTCACGCAAGTGCAAAACACGGTAGCTGCGCCTTCCACGCCTCGCAATAATGAGATATCGTTGTGTACGACATCCATTGCGCGGGCGGCACGCACGCGCGGACGGCCTTCGCGCGCTTGTAGTGATCAGAGCAGTGCTAGGCCGCCATGTATGGCGTCTAAGACTGTTCTGTTAGCGACAGCGCAAGTTATCATATATGATGTCAATGGGTCGCCGCACATGGTACGTTGTCTGCTAGATAGCGCATCTCAGACCAATTTAATAACGTTAGAATTGTTCAAACGCCTCGGATTATGGAATAACTTTAAAAATACGAACTCAATAATCCGAGGGATAGGCGGATCAGAAAAACATTGCAAAGGTTCCGTAGATATTAAAATACATTCGCGTTTTAATAGGGACATTAATTTTAACATTTCTTCGCTTATCGTGGAACGTATTACAGACACGTTGCCAAACGCTAATGTGGACGTGTCGCTCCTCACACATCTCGAATCATTACCACTAGCGGATTCGGAGTTTGCGAATCCGGCAGACATTGATGTTTTGATCGGAGCCGCAATATTCCCGCACTTGCTACTTACTAAAGTGGTACGTAGTGAGCAAAATAACTTACCGCCCGCTATTGAGACGGTATTCGGGTATGTGATTATGGGTACCGTACCTACATTACATACTTCTCAATACGTTACGTCTTGCTGTTGTTCTGTTCTTCAAGAAAACAATATTGACTCTCTTCTCAAGCGATTTTGGGAGCTTGAAGAGGTTACCGCACCGCCCTCGATGAGCCATAAAGATCTCGAGTGTGAAGAACATTTCCGCGCTACCACTGTTCGTGACGTCAGTGGCAGATACGTTGTGGCGTTGCCATTCTGTGGTGACCCTTATTCGTTAGGCGACTCGTACGCTGCTGCGCTCAGACGTTTCCATTGTTTGGAACGTAAACTTGATGCATCACCTAAGTTACGCAGCGCCTATAATGACGTCATTCGTGACTACATAGATAAAGGTTTTTTGAGTGTAGTTGTAAACAACGAGGGCAACTCTCTGCCCTCATATTATATCCCGCATCACGGCGTAGTTCGCGAAGATAAAACCTCTACTAAACTTCGTGTGGTTTTAGACGCTAGTTGTAAGACTACATCGGGTCAGTCGATTAATGACATTTTGCATGCCGGCCCCAATCTACAGGATGATTTATTTAACATCATAATAAAGTTTCGTCTTTTCCAAATCGCTCTGTCAGCTGATTGCCGCCAAATGTTCCTCAATATCGGCGTTCGCGAATCTGACCGTAGATTTCAACGGGTCTTTTATCGTTTTGACAAGAAAGAACCTTTATCTGTGTATCAGTTCAATCGTGTTTGCTTTGGACTCAAGTCTAGCCCATATCACGCGTTACGAGTTGTTCGCCAGTTGATCGCTGATGAAGGCGATCACTTTCCCGCCGCAGCGGCTGTTGCCACTTCCGCTTTGTACATGGATGACATTGCCTGTAGTGTCATATCCGCTCCGCTAGCAATTTCGCTTCGTGAAGAGCTTATTCAGCTTTTCAAGCGAGGCCAGTTTGATCTTGTCAAATGGACAAGCAACTCTAAGGAGGTTCTCGCACGCATACCAGATTCTCATAAGGCTTCTCCAGACATTGAGTTTGAGAAGTCTGTACCGCATAAGGTTCTCGGTTTACGCTGGGACAAATCCTGCGATAGTTTTCGGTTTGACGTCTCACCACCAGATGATAAGTGCACCAAACGCACTATGCTGTCCACAGTGGCTCGACTATGGGACATAATGGGTTTTGTGGCTCCCACAATTTTGTACGCCAAGCTCTTGATCAAAGAGCTTTGGCTATCAAAGTGTGAGTGGGATGAAACACCCCCTGACCATATTGTCGCCGCTTGGGGCCAGTTTTGTATTGAGCTTATCGCGCTCAATCAAGTTACTATTCCGCGTCATCTTGGGTTGGTAGATGGATGTACCATCAACTTGATAGGTTTCGCTGACGCCAGCGAGCGTGCTTACGGCGGAGTCGTATATCTGCAAGTCCGCATTGGTTCTAACTACTCGGTGCAGTTAGTTTGTGCCAAGTCTAAGGTCTCGCCTGTTAAAACCGTTTCAGTTGCGAGACTGGAGTTGTGCGCGGCCCTTCTGCTGTCTCAGTTGCTCCGCAAGGTTCAGGACACAGTTTTGCCCCACTACCCCATTAATAAATTATACGCATTTTCCGACTCCAAAGTAGTGCTCGTTTGGATTCATTCTTCTCCTCATCGCTGGCAGACTTTTGTCGCCAACCGCGTTAGCAAATTGATTGAACTGGTTCCTGCTACTTGTTTCAATCACGTCGCGGGTATTGAGAACCCCGCAGATTGCTTGTCTCGTGGTGTCACTCCACTTAATCTTCTGCATCATCCATTGTGGCGTCGTGGACCTTCTTGGATCTCCCATGATCCGTCAGAATGGCCCATGCAACCCTTTGACCACAGTGCAGAAGACGAAGATGTACCCGAGCGGAAGTCTGTTTCTTATCCCGTGATTGCTGAGGTTGCGGAGTCTCCCATCTATGCACTCGCACTACGCATGTCATCGTGGTCTAAGTTACTCCGCGCCATCGTTTATGTCTATAGGTTTCTTAGGCACCTACCTAATGAGACTTTTGTATTAAGTGCTGATCTCAAATTCGCAGAATGTAAGTTACTACGAGCTGTACAAGCTGTTCATTTTAGTAACGACATTCAAAATTTAAAGGACAATGTACCTTGTTCTCCCGCTATCCTTAGACTCAAGCCGTTTCTCGATGAACATGGCGTCATACGCGTTGGGGGTCGTCTGTCAAATTCGGATGAACCTTATAACTACAAACATCCTTGTATTCTGCCGCGACACGATCATGTTGTCGACCTTCTTGTTGATTTTTATCACAAGAAGCACCTCCATGCCGGTCCGGAGTTGCTTATGTCCTTACTTAGGCATAAGTATTGGATTTTAGCCGCTCGACGAATAATTCGTCACAGAATACATAAATGTAACGTCTGTTTCAAATTTCGTCCACGTCCGACTTTCCCTCCCATGGCCGATCTCCCTAGCCAGCGCGTCAACCAGGTTGCTAAAGCGTTTACACACACCGGTTGTGATTACGCAGGACCACTGCAGTATACGCCAGTGCGTGGTCGAGGTGTTAAAAGCCGTAAAGCCTGGCTATGTATTTTTACATGCTTAACGACGCGCGCTACGCATATTGAAGTTGCGACAGATTTAAGCACGGTGTCATTCCTGGCAGCCCTTAAACGATTTCTCTCACGGCGCGGCCCTATACAGTGTTTGTACACGGATAACGGCACTTGTTTTGTGGGCGCAAGCTCTTATTTACGCGACCTTTATAAGTTTCTCAAGGAAGAATATCGTACTCGTCTTCAGGAGGAACTTTCCATAAATCATATCGACTGAAAGTTTATTCCACCAGCATCACCGCATTTCGGTGGATGTTGGGAAAGCATGGTCAAAGTAATTAAAACGCATCTCTTCAAGGTTATAGGTCAACAGATCCTCTCTTACGAAGAGCTTTTAACTGTCCTTGCACAAGTCGAGGCACTGATCAACTCGCGTCCGCTCACGGCATTGAGTAGTGACCCTGCAGAACCATCCGCGTTAAGCCCTGCACATTTTCTGAACACAGTGCCATTATCGTCATTTCCGGCTCCTGAAGCAGACTCTTCAAACTTGCTCCAGAGACATACTCTGCTGGATAAACTCGTGCAGTCGTTCTGGCGGCGCTGGCGTGCGGAATATCTACACCAGCTTCAGGCTAGATCCAAGTGGAATAGTCCTGCATCCCCTATACAGGAGGGTACGTTGGTCGTCATAATACATGATAATGCTCCGTCGCTTTCATGGCCGTTAGCCATCGTAGAGAAATTGCATACTTCCAAGGACGGTACAACTCGCGTTGTTACCGTGAAAACCGCCAAGGGGAGTTACGTGCGCCCTGTTGTACTTCTCTGTCCGCTTCCAACTCAGTGAGATCTAGCCTGAAGTTGGACTTACCTCTTAGTTTAAGTACTTAGTTAGTAGTTTTCGCTATTATTGCGTTTGTAGCTTTCGCTTAAAGTTAATTTAGATTAATTTTATTGTCATATCGCTGTCTTAGCCTATTGATGGGTTATGCGGTAGTACACCCAACATAGCTAAGTTCAATTCTATTTTTTTTAAAGGCAACCCTTTAGGGCCGGGGGGATATGGTAGCGCCATCTACCTTCCTATCCATAACTAATCGCATCAACATCAATCGTTCCTCGTTCTAGTGCGAGCGATACCATATTTCCGTCCCGCTCTATCCCACTCCCTGGAAGAGGCACTGCCTTCGCCTGATTCGTCGACGCGATCGTGGACGCGAGTGACAGTCTAGAACATTCCTCCCGCTGAGAACGCCGTCTCGATACCGCTCCGCGCCGCACCGCTGTATGTGATTTACCGCTTCCACCAAGGAAAACCCGCTCGTGAGTGAAGTGAAAACAAGCAGCTGCATCACGAAACCACCAGGAGGAAAAGAAACGAAGAAGGCTGTATAAGGTAAGTGCCTTCCATCCTTGAAATAGCCTATACCCACTCAATCACCTCCTCCCGTATCCATCTCCTCTTCCCTTATTCCTTTCTAGGCGGCCCAGAACACGCCCTAATACAGTCCATCCATTAATCCTTCCCAAGTCGCTTAGAACCCCACGGTTTCGGTGTAAAGCCGAACCAGGAATGTTAAGCTGATCATTTGCATAATGGAGGTGGTCGTACGTAAGATTTTAAAATGCAAAAAAAATCCTGTGTGTCAGATTTTCTAAGGGGATGTTAATTAAACCTAAGAAAAGGCTCTCATTGAATAATCTGACGATTTGACGCAAACTCTAGGCCATAATTAGAACGTGCAAAAAAATATGCCATTATGACATACTCGAGCGCGTCAGATTGATATGTACATATATGCTTCATCCTAAGGTCCTAGAGGTGTTTTCTCATAATCTGATGATTATTTGGAGGGATTAATGAAACAGCTTTTGTTTTAATTTTTGAAAGTCTATAGCCACCAAAACCAAGGCAGCGATAGCTGAGTGGAGAGACCGACAGAATGCTACGCAGAGGGGTCTCGGGTTCGAATCCACGGCACGCACCAATGACTTTTCGGAGTTAAGTGCGTATTTAATTATTAATTATCGCTTGCTAAACGGTGAAGGAAAACATCGTGAGGAAACCTGCATGTCTGAGAGTTCTCCATAATGTTCTCGAAGGATATGTGAAGTCTGCCAACCCGCACTTGGCCAGCGTGGTGGACTATGGCCTTACCCTTCTCATAGTGAGAAGAGGCCTGTGCCCAACAGTGGGGCAGTATAAAGGGCTGATAATGATGATGATAGCCGCTCCCCCCCACCGATGAAAAGGTATACATTATTTACATTTTATCATCTAAGTAAGCCTTACAACCCAATAGTCTCTATGACGCTCGAGGAAGAGTGATTTTTGAGGAAGTTTTAGTCACAAGGGGCGAGTAGAGGAGAAGTCTGGTAAATACACAAATGCATGTGGGTTAGTAGGTAAAGGCCCTGCTTTCGTTCGTTTAAAACTCAATCTATACATACATAATTGAAGTCTCCCGCCCTGTCTCTCTGTCTGAGCGCGAGAAACTCCAAAACTACCAAACGAATTTTGTACGGTTTTTGTTCATCGATAGTGTGTTGCTGAGGAAAGTTCAGGTGTATAATTTATCAAGGCAGAGTAGCGGGTGAAGTATTTGAACTTAAATTTGTTAGTTGATTAAGACCCTACGTTCCCCAAGGAACATACATGCCAGATTTTAGCTTTTTGCCCAATAGCTTTGGCTGTACGTTGTTGTCAATCAGTCAGTTACGCAAGAATTTTAGGTACCTATACAGATTTGCAACCTTAGTCATGCAACCTTTGTCAATATTATTAGTCCATTTAAATGTTTTTTTTTTTGGGCTTTGCGTGCATTTGTCAGAGGACACAATTTTATTTTATAGTTATCAAGAGGGGTTTAGAGTTAAATTAAATCCAAGTTTGTGGGGTCGCAGCCGTTGTCCTGTGGCCGCCATCTTGAAAAGAGTGGTACAAATGGGTTTTCTAGTTTATCTGGCAAACTATTAAGATGAGCCAGGCTTTGGTACAGGGTCTGATCAAGCGCCAGTATACAATTTTTGATGAAGAACTTTAGAGGAATGTCGCATTTTTGTGGCTAATTAATCATTTTCCTCAATAAAGCAATAATTTTCTGCAGCTATCCCCAGAGCTTATAGGCACTGCAGAACAAATTGCAGTATCCGCTTGCTGAGCAGACTATCAATTTCAGATGCCAAGAGATAACATTTGTATTTTTGACCCAAGTTTTTGTTAATGTGTGAAAATAGGACTTTATGGTATTCCATAGTCTCAAATTGCAAGACTGGGACTTGATTTGGAAGAAGTAAAGACAAATTAAATGTATTCTTTATTACTTGTGACAAAAAAATATAACATATTGAAAAGAAAAATTGTTGCAAATTACATTCGATTTTCGTTTATAACTTTGTTATTTTTTATTTAAGGACAAAATGCTTCGTGGCCAATCTTGTAGAGAATATAATTTGCAACTTAACATGTTTTGATTTTTTCTGTACGGCTAATGGCTGGGTAAAGTTTACCAGATAAATCAAGAAAAAAAGAAAAACCATCTGCACCGGCACCGTTTCCATGATGGTGGCCGAGGGACAAGAGGTACGACCCCACAAATTTGGATCAAGCCTTAAACTAGCCTACCCTACATCTAGGGCTTTCAGTCTCGATACATTTTCGAGTCCCGGGATAAAATTTCGAGACACAGCCCGGTCTCGAAACTCCCGGGATAAATGAGACTTTCGAAACTCTTTCGAAAAACGTTCATTCTCTTAGTCTTTCGTGTACATGCAGCGCATCTATATAACTTTGTCGTTTATATAAACACTGCGGAAAACAAGGTTATGTTTGCTGGCGAAAAAGTGATATTTGAGGAGGTGAAGATAATGGGTATTTTAGGAAGATAACTAACTACATATACTACGGAACCCTTCATGAGCGAGTCCGATACGCACTTTATTTTAAAAATTTCAACGAAAAATCCATCAAATCTCCAATAATAATTCGTGAGGCTTGATTATTATTGGAGTTCTTTTGCGAATCTCTGTGGTTCATCAAATCGCAGGATGTCCCTCGTACGTGTTCACTAATGATTGAAACCCAACAAGGACAAAGACAACAGAAGACACAAGGACACCGTGAGCACATTCTGCGTAAATAGTAATACCAAAAGTTGAACCATGTCAGATACTTTGAAATAACTTATACATGCATGAAAAAGACAAATATCACGTCAGTCTTCCGTGACCACGACTTCTGTAAAGAAATCATTACATCGGATAGAATAAATAATATAGTTTCTAGATCATCAGGTTTAAATGTACCTACTGTCAGTCAAACCGTCGTGATAAAATCCGTAAACTGTAGTTTTATTTCAATTTTTGAATAATGGTTATTATTTAACTTAAGTCTCAAAAGTCTCGATAGTCTCGCTAATTGGAGGTAGCAGTCTCGAGTCTCGAAAACACAACAAATTTGTCGAGGCTCTCGAAATTTTCGAGACCGAGACTCCCGGGATGAAAGCCTTACTACATACACATCTGTAAAATAAAATTGCGTCCTCTACTAAATGCAACATCAAATGTTACTTTTCAATGGACTATTGTAGAACTTAGGTAAAAAATATATTAGAAATTCGTTGATCGTATTCATATCATATATTATTATAATAAAAAGGTTATTTGCTGAATCATAATTTAGAAATCCATTTATTACTCTGTTATTTTTTATTTACTTTCTCTATTTTTGGAATCATTATATTTTTTGTCAAATTGACCGCAAAGAGACTAAAAAATTTAAATAAAGACAGACTCAATAGCTTATAAGAGCTGTACATTTTTTTAATAAATATGCTCCATACATTCTGATTTTTCCCTGCTATAAGCCTAAACAAGTGAGCAATTAGTTACATCCAACAGCGTGGGCCACCTTTGTTACTACTGACGTCAGGTTTATTTTATCTTTCTCTTGGTGGCTGGTAGACATAATAAATATGCGCGTCCCTACTAGTAGAGTTATACGATGTAAGAGATCGATTTATGACTGTATATAACGTCTTCATAAATATAAAGAAGCGAGAATTTTCTTTTGATTTGCGTACCTTACCTTACTACCGATCGTTTTTGTACTGGATTTGAAGTCTATTTTACATACACAGTATAACACTTGTATTCCCGAGTGCCTGTTTAAGGTGTGTTTCAAACCAATGTAAGAACCTACTTCAAACTTATTTACTATTTTTGAATTGGAGTACAGGTAGACGGTACAATATATTCTTCTGTGATGTTTTTGTTGCAATTATAACGTAACAGTAGGGGTAAGCAGAAGTCTAATATTAAACCACATTTCACCTTATGAATTTTAGGCCCCACGTCTCTCCCCACGGTCTATTGCCGTTACTGGGCAGATTGCCAGACTCCGCGCTGCTACCATAGTAAAATAAGAATAGTAGGTTAGCTAAGGCCGCTCGGCGAGTTAATTGCCTACTCTTGCGTTGACGCACGGGTTGTCACTCGTTTACACCGCGGCGCCGGCTTTGTTGGCGCGCGCGTTTTTTGCCGCTTTTTTAAGTGATCGCGCTGAATACTTCACAATTTAAGCTTGCATATATTTTTTCAAATACCTACTGAGTACCTAAGCGTTATATAACTATCTAAATTCCCTTTATAACGAGAAAATGTAACAAGTTTAATTTACTATCATTTAACACATTGTATAATATTAATAACGTTTATTACAAAACTGAATGTACATAAACAATTCGAGCGGGTGAGCAGTGTAGTACCTATATGAATGCGCGCGATCAGACGCGCGGCGCATCCCGTACTGAAGCCGCGCCCGCCGCGCTCGTCTATGAGATTGTGTGCGTGAAAAGTGCGTGCGTACACGGCGCCGGCGACTCACGCGTACATTCAAACCGGCGGCGGCCGATTTGTATGAAGCTATCCTACTATTCTTTTTACACTATGCTGCTACTGAAAATTCGGAACAACTCAGTAACACTTTTGCCCGACCCGGGAATCGAACCTGGGACCCCCGATCAGCAGAGGCATACGATATACACTGGACCACGGATTGCAAAAAGTCACAACCCTCGGTGGCTCGATGAGCACGTAAAGCCGACAATCCCAGCCGATCTATAGATAAAATAAGAAGCAGCCGTTACGAGGAGTCAATTCATACAGGCTGGACCATATTCGCCATAGTCCTAGCGTTATCCAGGGTGCATCCAAGACATGCGCCTTGGAGCCTGGAGTCCACTTTGTAATCTAGCCAGATTACATATGGGTTACTTTTTGGGTGGTGGAGGTCCGTCTGTCGTAAAGGCAGAGACAAGTAAAGGTAAAGGTAATCTGTAAATTTTGGTAAGACCCCAATTGGATTAGAAATTGGTTATGTTGCATCCGGTGAAGAGTCTTCTCTTCACCGGATGCAACCAATGATGATGATGTTTTGCCTGTGAACATTTGGAGCAGAGGAAAGAAAACTAGAATTTAAATCGCTCGTTATACACATGGCTGGAATTAAATTTTCTTTTACATCATGTATCTCTTTGTGGTTTCTTTTTGATTTTACTATTTGTTATTCGTGTCCTCCATATGAAAACATTACTTATCCCATTTCTCTGTCTACACATAATGTCAAATAAATTACGACTTCTAAAACAGTATAACGTTTTTCTTTGAATTTATTTTGTTACTGTATGAATATGTATTTACGCTCTAATTTTAATTTAATTTATTATGCATAAGTATTATTACAATAAATAATTATATTCAAATTTAAACTCCCAAGTGCTTAGAATAAAACATTATGTTTTGTTTTTATTACAAGTAGAGAAACTATGTTTAACTAAAATCAGCCATGAATAAAATAGTTGGAGCAAAAAAAAATATAAATAAGTAGGTACCTAAATATAGGGGCAACATTGCGTTTTTGTTCATGTTTTTCTTTAACGATGTTATTTCGTCGTAGAGGAGGAAATAGTTTCTCAGTATTTTTTTATTAAACACATATGCATACGTTTTAACTAGCTCTGTCACAATTCCTATTACCCATCTGCTGGTTCGGTCTCTCCACTTGGCTATCGCTGCGTTATGGAAGGATATGGACCAATCTGCAGTTCCCCAAGCTGAGATTACCTTTGAACTCTGTTGACGATTTAAACGGTCAGATCAGTTTCCGAAGATCTAATGAGCAAGTGGTGGAACCTTTGTTCGTTTGAGAGTTTGCACCATCTATTTATTTCAATGTTAGTGTGTTGTGAAACGTATTGTCATATATAAATTTAAAATTTGTTGCTCTCATGTTATTCGATTCAAGGTGCCTCATAATTACGTAGATGTCTTACACAGCTGACACTATAATAGGTACAAATAAGTGAGTAATAAAGTGGCTAAGCCTATGTTTCTACGACTGCATGCTTTCCTGAGGCGTCGAGTTCGTTTGTCGAGCTAGAAAACCATTACTGAGCTTAAGCTGTACTTAGTTGTTAGTAAGAACACGAAGACTGCGACTGTAGGCGGTAGAATTCAATAAGTGTACTTATGCCACTATTATGTGGCACCTAGTGATCAGCAGATAAAATTAGGATTTTAATTAATAATATAATAATACAAGTCTGCATTTCCAGGCGTGCTTCTTATGCAGGTACCTATTTTATCCGGTATTCGGCGTTTTAAAGAACCTTTATGTCTTTTATTTTACCCATTCTAGCCATTATTAGGTAGGTACTTAACCTTTTATAAACGTGAAAGTTTAAGAAGAAGGATGGATATACATATATGGATGCATATTTATCTTCTAAACGGATTTTGATGAAACTTTGCGAATGTATAAATTAGACCTAGGAATGCACCTGTTGACCTGATAATCGAACACTTCATGAATCTATGGTCAAAAGCAAGTAGGTAAAAATATATTTATGACCAGCATTACAGCGATATCCATACTTCCATTCCAATATTACAGGGTGATGACTTCATGTTTCTTAGTTCGTCAAGCTTTTTATGACTTTTTGTGTGGACACTTGGACAGTTAGGCTTGTTATTGGCTATGTTTAATTGCGATAACCGACGCCAACCGAAGCCGTGAGTGAAGCCTAGTAACGTATAAATGCGAACATAGTCGACGACAAGTGTCAGAAAATGGAATTTCCTATTTCTCTAACGTCTTTGTTACTTCTTACAATTGTTGTAGTTAGGTATTGTGTGCTAATTTAATGAAAGTCTCACACATGAGCACTATGACATTGACCGAGATGCATGACCTCACAATATCTACACGTAATCCGGTAATGCACTTTATGCAACAGCAAAAGTTTCCATACAAGGTACATCTAGACTCGTCTGGAACTAACTTTTACCTTTCCAAATTGTTGATTAATAATTTAATAGTAAATACCAGTTTAATGGAGTTTAAAGTGATTAAGTTCGTCCAATATGGAGCTTGTATGCAGCCATATTATTTATCTTAGTAATGTGATAAATAAATGAGTGTGACGATGAAAATAACAAAAAAAAATATTTTTTGGGCTTTCATTCCCTACTTGCAATGTATAGAAATGATTAAAAGGCAATATTTTGTCTAATGTGTAATTAAACGATGATAAAAGCAACAATGTTTGTAGTATCTATTTACTATGCACCAAAATATTCAAGGCTTTTGTATTTTCTATACCCAGGCTATTTTCAGTAGTTTAATTTTTCACTGAGGGACAACAATTAAATTATAATTTAAAAGAAACCGCCCGTAGTTGGGGGAATATTTTAATTTATCGATTATCTCAGTTACTTTTATTAGTATTCCCATAGGTACGCAAACATTTTTATGTAAATAAAGATTTAGAGGCTATTTAAATGTGGTTCCTACGAGCGTTCTTTAAAGCGTTTGTAATTTAATATCCCATGTTCAGATCTCGTCAAGTTATATTGAAAACAGGTTAATTTGAGTTTTATTAATGATCTATCTACAAAATATATTTATAAGCGTCATATTTGGCAAGATTTGCAACATTCAGTGTGTGAACTGAGGGACCACACATAAAGCTCAATAACTTTTTAACGACTTTTTTAGAAACTCCAATAAACCTTATGCAGAAGTTATAGAGGCGGTCAAGTTTATCTTGCTGGTCCTCATTGAGATCTAGATAGCTGGCATCGGCATAGTCAAGAATGGGAATAATTAAAATTTTAGTACGTATAGCAAGGAAATTGCGTAATCTTCTCAGTGACGCAGCGGCAGCAAAAAGTCATCCACTAATATTTTGTAACTGCACAGACCAAAATAACGTTATGTCAAAGGTAATCCCCAGATTCGTCACTTCTTTTACTCACAGCAATTAAAACACCAACAAAAGATATCTGGGGAAGCAAAGACCACGGAACCTTTGACATTAGTCTAGAACTGATAATTGTGGTCTGAGTTTTCGTTGGATTTATCGTGAGTCCGTACCTATTGATCCAATCTGATATTTCAGCCAGATCATTATTAATCGTGGAGATAGCTGACGACAAATTTTCATATTTTGATTGAGTGTACATTTGCATATCAGCAGCATAAAGGTGGTAGGAAGAAGAAATATTATTGGATATAGAATTAATAACAATTGAGAAGAGTAGAGGAGATAAGACGCCGCCCTGTGGTACACCAGCAGAATTTTCGTACCAGGAAGAATAAGTTTCATCCAGATGGACACGCTGCCGGCGTCGAAACAGGTAACTATGAAACCAGTCGATTACTGATGGAGATATGTTAAGGGAGCTTAAAATGGCGAAGAGAACATCAAAGTCGACAGTATTGAACGCATTGCTAAAGTCTAACAAACAGAGAATTGTAAGCTTGCCATTCTCCATATCAGTCATTCAGCAGCGCAGTAGTGGTACTATGACCTGTACGGAAACCTGATTGGAAGGGATTGAGGATGTCATTTCGAGAAAGGAAAGAGTTAAGCTTGTTATAGACAAGACGTTCAAGGAAATTGGAAATAAAGGGTAAAATGGATATAGGACGATATTCATTATAGGATTGACAATATAAGACAGGATAATATTAAAAATATCGATTAATCTACTACTTTTCTTCATCAAATAACTACAAGCATATTTGATGTGTAACGCTAACACGTTTCCTCTAATAAATCATGTATCGCTCAACTACTAGGTTTCAGTATGTTCATAAATCTTAGTCAGACTCTAGATTTATTTTTATGCATTTTATATTCATACCGGAAATTAATATAAGATGCATAAAAATAAATTCCTTAATGTTATAATTTCTGGTATATAGTTCTTAGTTTTAATACCTGTAAGTTAAATTCCTTACATAAATTTAAGTGAATATAAAAACTTTACAGGTTGTAATATAATACATACATATATTTAAGTAGTTAAGTTGTAGGGGCTTGGTGAATTATTTTCATTGGCGATGTTATAACGGTTTGTAGACTTGGCAGAGACAAGCTATCTCTTGTTTTCACTGAAAAGCAAACCTGACATTAGAGCTTGACAGATCTTTGACGCCCATTTTAGAAACTAAACTTTGATGCAGAATAATTTCTAATGTCTTTTTTTGAAGTCCTTTTAATTACAGGTTTTTAAGTAGTGATAGAACACTAAGCTGATGTATAAAATGAGGTTCTTTGCTTCATACTTTTGCGTTGTTTTGTGCCTTTCTCCCGGAGGCAAGTAGATAGGTACTTTGTATGTTCTAAATACTTACATTTTAATTTCACTTTCATGACATGGGGTCATAACTTTTTAGAGGAGCTTGGGAACTTAATAATGATCTACACATAACTACACATCAGAAACGTCATCATCAGTTACGTTTGCTATAGTAGGTAAATATGACAAGCATGTACTTATTGTCAATTTAAGATTTAATTTTGAACATACTAAAATAAAAATGTTTGATCCTGAGACTGCATTTAAAACTACATGTAGATCGATCACGGAAAGAATAGATACTTAGAAACCTAACAATAATCGTGAATTCACAAATCAAATAAAGGTTACCTTGAATGCACGTTCCCTCAATTTTGACCTACCCATTTTGTTTCCCCGTTTACACTATCTCTAAAGAATGACTACATGACGCAAGTTGATCTTGCTGTATGTGTAAGTAGGCCTGACCGGTAGCCGACAGTAGTAACGTTATCGCTGAGTGCTTCGCACCGCACTCGTCAAAATTAATTAAAATATTAACTTGCGTTGTGATCAAAACAGGAAAGATTTATAAAGCAAAAGGCAGTTTGTTTAAACGGCAAGTAAGCAGACAATAACAGGACATTCAATTTTGGACTTTCGTTGTCAATCTAGTGAGTAGTAAACATTTATAAGCACGTATTATGAACTTAATTAATTCACACTTACATATGTGCGTATCATCATTAATATAGTTGATGCATTATGTGTAATATAAGCAATAAACAACACGTACGTAGAATGAGTTCGGTAATCTGCATACCACATGTGGATGTTCGGTCACAGGTTCACAAATCAGCGAGTAGCACCGGGAGTGTCGAGGCGAGCGGTCGTGCTGTAACTCGCCGTGGAATCTCCTGCGTCCACCGACTAAATAAAACTAGCTATACACAGGTACTTATGCGTTCTAATAACCTACCTACTAACCGAGGCACAGGGCAGCGATTGTACACTCGTTTCTCGGGGTCAAGACAGTTCACTGGCGGTTCGGTGTGGAACCACGCTTACAGCTTCATTATTATACAATTACAGCATATTTCGTTTTATTAGGAATTTTCTCAAATTTAGCAACGACATCGAACTAAAATACAGTTTGTTTAACTAATGTACTTTTGCATGGGCGTACCCAGGTTCTGAGTCAGAGAGGGGCAAAACTGATTTTTTAGGCTCGCCTCACGCGCTTCTCTGTACGTCCCTGTTCATTGTAAGACCTTCTTGTAGTCATTGATAAAAACGTTAACGTTTTAACGTTAGCAAAATAAGAACAATTGTCTACAACATTAGAGTAGACAGCAGATATTATCCAAAGTCCAGGAGGGGGCAGCTGCTCCCCTGCTCCCCCTGGGTACACCCATGTTCTTCTGTCAAACACGACTTTATAATAATAAATGTGGATACAAAAATATGAATAGTGTAAGGTATAAAATTTTCCTCGTCTACTTAATAAACACATAGTTATTTATAGGAACAAAAACCTTCAAATTGCTGTTTTTTAGTTTCATATTATCATCGGTGCGATACACTAGAGGTCGTGTCTTCTAATAAGTTTTTATATTACATGCGACCTAAAAACAAGTCAAAATTTGTATTGCTAATATGTTTTATCTGCAAGTTTGCGAAGTACGTTTCTCATTCAATGAATTTTATACAGCATGTTCTCGTTTCGACTCAGATAACAGGCGTTTCTGGTTGT
The DNA here is from genome assembly GCA_944739405.2 of Euclidia mi. Lineage (NCBI taxonomy): Eukaryota > Metazoa > Arthropoda > Insecta > Lepidoptera > Erebidae > Euclidia > Euclidia mi. Next base: position 27,476,090 of record OX123198.2, read on the forward strand.
TACTCATTTATTTTCCAAACGTGTTTGATGTTTATCTCACATATAAAACAAATATGGCAAACAAAAGCAAAAAATATGTCATGATCAATATCACAAATTAGAGACAAAAAGACTTTCTAATTTTAATATCTGGTACAGACAAACGGACGGACTACTAGAACAAAAATGCTCATTGTATTTGCCGCAGCTAAATGCAACCAAAGTATAGAGAAGTAAAACAAGTTTACAGTAGTGCTTACCGCTTTGTTCTTTACAAGGAAGATGGAATTATCAGGGTTATTTCAGTCAGTTAGCAATAACTATATTTAGCATTAATAGCTCTTTTCCTTACAGTTTCGAACGAAAACACAAAATCTATATCCCTATAGGTACCTACACTCATGTCTGTCCATCCCACTATTACAACTAGTAAACTAGTTGCCTAAAACTAGTAAACCGAACCTACAGGATCAAATGTATTACAAATTGGTACTTACAGAGACATTGGCACTTACACTGCTCTTTTAGAGATTATAGGATCGGCATCGCTTCAACACGGCTTCAATCTTCTCTATAAGATGCCCTTTTGTAACGCAATAAGATGCCCTTTTGTAACGCATATTTACCGGCAAGAGAATAGCATCACCTCACCTAAACACCACATTTCGAACGCCAAGCAATGCAAGGTCAACTTGATGTCCCGGCCTTTACGGCTAGTCGTTGCCGTGCTTACGTCTCGTCGATGACTCGAAGATGACAACATTCCGAGAAAAGAAAGACAAAAATATGTGTTGGGTACACAATATCGTCAGCAACAGCAGCGAGACGTACTTAAACGCTGCGACATCCAGCCGTAGTGACCAAGCTACGACGCCATGGCGTGCCAAGTCGTTTCAATTATATTATGCCTCCGCTCGGTTGACGCTTGTAGTCAGGGCCGACCCAATCCAGCGCCTGTGTGCGAAATCTACGAAGCGCCTTGGGTGGCACCCGGGGCGGAAGTTGGCGGATGACCTTTTTTTTTTTTTAGTCGGTCGGGCTAACTCTCGTAGTGCTGAGCTAGGCTAGTGCCTAAGTTGTTTTATATTTTTGGACATTGTTCTTAAAGTTGCGCCTGTGTGCGAAATCGATGAAGCGCCTTTTTGTCGTCCTTTTTCGAAAACAATGTTAAAACACATATCCTGGCCCGCGGCGCCCCTATCCCCCTGGCGCCCGTGTGCGCCGCGCACGTTGCACATAGGGACGGCTCGGCCCTGGTTTTAGTCGACGAAGGCGAGGCGATTCCGATCAGCTTCTCAGGCAATATATTTACGTTTTCCATTGATTTATCTTATATAAGAAATCTTGACCTAGCCAAGAAACTCAAAAACAACACAGCTAAGTAAGCTTTTCTATCAAATGTCCGACGAATTTATATCTTACCTGAATTCTAAAGTGCAATAATGCGATATCATATTATCAGACTTGGTTGCTTGTTTCTTAGCCGTCCCACTGTTAGATAGGCCTCTTCACACTATGACCCCGGGAGGGAACAAAACAGCTGTAAATACATTCAATCATTAATAGTACTCTAAGTAACTGCTTCACACTTAGAAATGTGAATAGATAACAGCCAATAAAACTCTTGGCATCTAAATGTTTATTGCAGTAGTGAAGCTATTAACGCGCGAATAACTGCAAACAATGCGACACTTAGATAATACTTAAGTGCTTACTAATATTATCGACGAACAACTGTATAAATACATAGGTTTTATGTGCCACCCGGTGTTTTGTTAACTTACGACATAAAAACCATGCAAGTAAGGCTATTTAGACGATAGGATACGATCAGGAATATATTTCAGTTAACTGTTAACGATTTTAAATTTCGATGCTTGCCATTAGGAGAAGTGCATTCATCATTATTTAGTCTTAGCGCTACCCCGCTTGCCTCCAAAATTTTCGGAGGGTTGGAGGCCTAGGACCGCTTTCTAGTCTTAAAATTGACAAGATATGAGCGATTTCTAAACATTATACCTACAAGTTTATTTACGGGTATTAATTTTAAACCCGTTAACTTACGATATTTAACGCTTGAATCTTTTTTGCCTACGTTTTGACTGGATCCGGTACGAATATATCCTCAACAACGTCCAATGAAAGCCGGTCAAAAAGTTGGGCAAAACAGATCAAACAGATGGTAGATATTTGCGTTCGATCTTCGGTAATGAGATTAATATCGGTTTAATAATTTGTGTAATACTCTTAAACTTACCTATTGTACACTAGCTTTTGCAGATGAATTATTAACTGCTCTGTCTTCTTTTATTTACTTACCAGTAACAATACAATGCGTAGACATATGCAATATATTTTGTGATAATTGGTTATGAACTTCAGGCGTGAAAATACATTACATTATTATAATATCAGTCAGCATAGGTTCCCTACGTAACTTGCTTGATTAGTATAACATTATTTGGATTTCTAATATTAAAAGACTACCTAACTTAGACTATGTAACCCAAATCCTTTTGAGGTCTTTTTCACATCTTGGTGTGAAATTCTCTTTATATCTAATCTATACTAATATAATAAAGCGGAAGAGTTTGTTTGTTTGTTTGAACGCGCTAATCTCAGGAACTACCGGTCGGATCTAAAAAATTCTTTTTGTATACGATAGCCCAGTTATTCCGGAAGGCTATAGGCTATATAACATTACGCTTCGACCCTTTGGGGCCGGGCAAAAGGCTAAAAAGGCTAAAACATAATGTCGGCTAATCTCAGGAACTAGCAGTCGGATTTTAAATTTTTTAATTGCTTATGATAGCCCAATTATTCCGAAAGGCTATAGGCTATATGAAATTACGCCAAAACTTTTTGGTGCCAGACAAAAATAATAAAATGGTCAAACGAGAAGGGGGAGGGTTGGGTCAAAGGCAAAAAAAGGCTAAACGAATAGGATACAATCTATATGGCTATCGTTTTCGAGATTTTCGGGACGCTGATTAATAATATGAAATTTATTTAGTGATCCAAGATGGCGGACGGGAAATCAAAGATGGCGGATGCGAAAATTTTAAATATCAATATGGGTATCGCCTTCAATATTTTAAGGGGTGGAGAATCGAAATACAACATCTATTTCGTGATCAAAGATGGCGGATGGGCAATCAAAGATGGCGGATGGGAAAATTTTAAAAAATCAATATTGGTATCGTCTCCGATGTTTAAAGGGATGGGGAATCCAAATACAACATCTATTACGTGATTCAAGATGGTGGATGGGAAATCAAAAATGGCGGATGGGAAAAATTTAATAAATCAATATGGGTATCGTCTCTGATGATTTAAGGTATGATGAATCCAAATACAACATCTATTTCGTGATCAAAGATGGCGGATAGGAAATCAAAGATGGCGGACGGGATTTTTTTTTAAAGTCGATATGGGTATCGTCGCCGATATTTAAAGGGATGGGGAATCCAAATCCGACATCTATTTCGTGGTCAAAGATGGCGGATAAGAAATCAAACATGGCGGATGAGAAAGTTTAAAAAAATCGATATGTTTATCGTCTCCGATGTTTTAATTTAAGAGATGGCGAATCTAAATACAACATCTATTTCGTGATCAAAGATGGCGGATAGGAAATCAAAGATGGCGGACGGGATTTTTTAAAGTCGATATGGGTATCGTCTCCGATATTTTAAGGAATGGGGAATTCAAAAACACCCTATTTCATGATCAAAGATGGCGGATGGGATTTTTTTTAAATCAATATGGGTATCGTCTCTGATGTTTGAAGGGATGGGGAATCCAAATACAACATCTATTTCGTGATTCAAGATGGCGGATGTGAAATCAAAGATGGCGGATGGGAAAAATTTAAAAAGTCAATATGGGTATCGTCTCTGATGATTTAAGGGGTGGTGAATCCAAATACAACATCTATTTCGTGATCAAAGATGGCAGATAAGAAATCAAAGATGGCGGACGGGATTTTTTTTTAAGTCGATATGGGTATCGTCTCCGATATTTTAAGGAATGGGGAATTCAATATTATATAAAAATCTATGTTTGTTTTTGCATCATTTATAGACTCTGGAATGATAAGAGACTAAGCGCTAAGTCAATCTTAACTTTGGAAAAGGGGCTTGGAAAAAGGGAATTAAATAAAAACTCTTAAAAGGCGATACGGAGTTCGCTGGGTCAGCTAGTACTAATATATAGGTAAAGCTGAAGAGTTTGTTTGTTTGCTTGAACGCGATAATCACAAAAATTACTGGTCCGATTTGAAAAATTATTTCAGTGTTAGATAGCCTATTTATCGAGCAAGGCTATAGGCTATATAACTTAACGCTAAGTGCCACGGGAGCGGAGCAGTAGCCTTAAACAACGCGGGTTTAACCGCGGGCTTATCTATAAATTATAATAAAAGTACCTAACTCTAAAAGTATAATAGGTACAACTAGGGAATGCAAATCTCGCGAGATTTGGGCTCAAGCGAGATCTCGCCAATTTCGAGATCTCGCGAGATTGACAGTTTTGTATGGTTTTTGTAAATAATCGTAATATTTGAATAAATTAGGACAACAATAATAACCATTTTAAGTATAATAAGATAAACATTATTTTTCACGAATTTTTCAATATAGACTTTTATGCTTCAAACATTGTTTGACGTACCTATCTATCTATATTTTTTTAATAAACTTTTATGAAGTAAACTTTTACGGACGGATCTGTCAAATAAGAAATGAAAGAAACAACCAGTCTTCGCTTCTAATATCAAACAAAAATCTTTTAGTAATAAAACATTTCTTTTATAATAAACAAAACAACGAGAGGTCAAAAAAATAAACTTACTTATCATCTATGTTACTAAACTGAGTTATTATTATCAATTAGGTAAATAAAACTATATCTACTCAGTAGACCTTATAGATATTACAGATTAATTAACAAAATATACCAATAAGACAGACTATTAGAAAGAAAAGATCCTAATTAACAAAATATACCAATCAAAGGAAAGATTGGTTCAGTTCAAATCACAAGCCATTATCTATTACGAATTAATTTCAAAGTAGCTCCTTCAGAAGCACAAAATGTCCAAAGAATCGTCTGCTAATCGGCTTCCTTTTCTGCTGGCCAGATAACCAGCCTTTGAGAAGGCCCTTTCGGATTCAACGCTAATTGAAACCGCAGTTCTCAGGCAGACATCCACGAACTGCAAAAGTTTGCCTTTTGACCCCCCAGACTCGTATAAATTCATTTCATTTTTTATTAATGCCGATACCGACAGATTGCAACTCCGTCCGAGTCAGTCCGCGCTTCGAATAAGACGTTTTTATGCTCGAGTGCAATCTCGTAAATCTCGCGAGATCTCGGCCTTTTTTAACGAGATTGCATTCCCTAGGTACAACTCTAAGCTAACGTCAGCATTTATATCCTCAGTATTTTTGCGACAACTTTTGTGTAACTAAACACCCTCTGTCTTGAAGTTGCTTTATATTCAAACCTGAAAGATACGGCTAATTAGATTTTAATCAGAACAACACGTTACAGTTTAAAAATCCGCTCTTCTGGAACATGTCTATAACAATCGAGCCATTCCGTTGACGCAGTAGTTTACTTGCTGAAGGTATGGTACAACCTGTACAATTTACATCATTCTTAATTCAAAAGGACATGCACATTCATCAAAATTATTACCTAAAGGTTATTTATACGTAATTCAGTAATCTTTATTTGCATTCCACAATGTGAGCTTAGATGTAACTTAGGAACTATGAGATCATCATGGACCCTGTCGGGCACAGCAAAAATAGAAGGGAGGAAGACAGCATAATAATTCGTTTTATTTAATACTAACTTATTAATTTAATGGATAATTTTTCTTTCAATAATTATTTTGTTTAAGCTTAATTATAGTTAGTAAGTATTAAAATAATTAATTTAGTATTAATTTAAAATGTATCGTTTAGGTACTCATTGATGCTATAATAACATTTACTTAATAGTAATAATCTTATTTTATTTATAAATCGGTTAAATTTTGTTTCTTCCTTTATTGTATCAGGTAATTTATTGTAGAGTTTTATGGACATTGCATATGTACTTGTTGAATGTAGGTTTAAGTTAGAGCTGGGGAGGTTAAGTCTATTTTTATGTCGTAGTGTGTATCTTGTCTGTTTGTCATCTCTTTTAGTGCAGAATAATTTGTGTTTTCGCACAAATTTGCAGATTTCTAATATATATATTAAGGGCAGGGTTAAAATTTCGAGTTCTTTGAAATGAGGTTTACAAGTGTCGGTTTCGTCTATATTTACTAAAATCCTGATAATCTTTTTTTGAAGTGTAAAGAGAGTTAGCGCGTTTGTACTATTGCCCCACAGAATAATGCCATAGCTGAACCATGCGTAGGCGTATGCATTGTAAGTCGCTAGAGCAGTTTGCAGATTGGTCGTCTTTTTGACTTCGCGGAAAGCGTAAGTAAACTTTGAGATTTTGGCCCTTATTTTCTGGACATGCGATTTCCAATTGACATGAGTATCTATTGTTAGGCCGAGGAGCGAGAATTCAGAGACAGTTTCTATTTTAATGTTTTTGTAACTGAAGTTCATTTCTAATGGAGTCTTTTGACGGGGGTGGAAAGGCATAATTTTAGTTTTCGGAAAGTTAATTTCGAGGTTATGGTCGTTCATCCAAGATATTGTTTTGCTAAGCGTATTTGATAGCTGTTCGTTTACGTTAATATTGTTTTTACATGAGGTAATAAGAGAAATGACGTCCGCGAATAGAACGCATGGTCCATCTATGTGTCTAGGAAGGTCATTAATATATATCATAAATAAGAGACACCCAATGACACTACCTTGTGGGATAGAAGTGTTAATTATTTTCATATTTGATCTGATATATTCAATTTCATTGATTTTATGATTATAAAATGTTATTTCTACGTGATATTGTCTGTTTCTTAAATATGACGTGAACCATTTATGAGCCTGGATGATGCAGATGGTATTAAACTTTGTCGTAGGCTTTTGTCATGTCGAGAAGTAATCCAACTGCATATTTTCTGTCATTTAATATGTTAAGAGTCTCCTGTATACATTTATAGATTGCTAATGTGGTGGATCTATTCTTTCTAAAGCCGTTTTGACATTCATTGAATATTTTATTTTTCTCGCAGAAATTATAAACTCGGCTCTGCACATGGCTTTTTCGAATATCTTTGAGGCTGTTGGCAAAAGGGCTATTGGGCGGTAATTGTTGGGATCCGTTTTAGAGATTTTTTATGTATAGGTTTTAAACGTTTACGTCTTCATATGTCTCCACAAACTACCAAAAGATTTGTTCAAAAGTTTCCACCGTGCTTTCAATTGCGTTAATTATTTCAATATCAAGTTCCATCGTGCTTTCAATAATCTCGTGCTTGAGTTTTAAGTGAGCCTGAGGCAGTACGTAAGCCATGTGTTATGTGTATCTCAATAGTAATGCCATAGTAATGCGATTAATTCTAAATAGGTATGAGAAAGTTACTTTCTCATAAGTGAATCGATAGCGGTTTTAGAAGCGTAAACTTTTTGTAATCGATTTTAAGTGCGGATGCAGACAGGAAATGATTTATTGCTTACTATGTTAGATGCTCTTTTTTATTTATTATTAATTTTGTCATAATTTCCCTTAATTAGCTACAGGCAGTCTAGCAGGATATTATTAATAGTTATTTTATTATGCACTGAGTTTATATACTATACAGAACGTATTTATACAGCAGGTACTATATTCTGTAGTAATACACGTTTAATTATAATCTCAAAAATACTGATTCAATTTGAATTTTTTTTTGTTAGATAGCTTATATCACGGCTAAAGGCTATATAAGCTAAGTAGGTATATCATGCTATGAGCCACAGGTACTATGTTTTGGCCCTAAATAACGCGGGTGAAAATGGGGCTCATCTTGTTATATATATTAAAACATTGTTGTGTTAAGATTCACTGAAGGTGATTATTCTGGATCTGAATTCCGATCTCTTTACCATCGTTAAAGACATAACTTCAGGTAAGACTAATTAGTCTTTGGCATAAGGCTATGAATGCTCGATAAGTAGGTACTTTGGTAAAATAGTAAAATTATGCATTGAAATATAATAAGCCCATTACTTACGTCCTCACTACGTTCGTTTTAAGAGATGGTAATGAGGTCAAAACGATAGTAATTATGTTTTAATGAGTTGCTTTTTTGTGTGTAACCTTTCTATTAGTGATGTTATACTGCCCGCCAAGTAGGCGGTATAGCACGTCATCACTGGGCTCGTATGTGCGGGTTCTATATTTGTAATTAAGTTTTGATGAGGCCTAAAATGAGGCACTATCACGTAATATTCTGTTAAGTCGGGCTTCCAGTAGTAAGTCGTAACGTACCTGTTGCACGTTTTGAATTTGATTTGAACGGTTTTCACCAATAGTTAGCGTGGTTCATGATGAAGGCTTAGGTGTGTGATTCAAGCGGGTGAAGCTGCAGGCGAAGTCTAGTTACCATTATTAATATTCTCAAAAAATAGTGAACGTGGCTTGGAAACCTTTCGTGAACGACGCTGGCATTCGTGATTTCTCACAACAGCATATGCTGTCGTTTCAATAATTGTAAGCCGGTCTAATAGCCGATGAGTCTCGTATTTTCGCAAATCAAATACCTAAGGTTTGTGGTTACACACACACATCCAAATGTATTTGATTACTATTACTGGTAGCTGGTGAGTACACGAATAAACTAAGACTATTATTTGATGCAGCTTTATTTTGCTGTTTTAATCATTGTCAACCGGCTAATAATGATGATCATCATCATTACTTAGCTTATACTTTACCACTGCAGGCCACGGGTCTCTTCTCGCTATGAGAAGGGTAAGGCCATAGTTTACCAAGCAGGTGCGTGCAGGTTGGCAAACTTCAAATTGTCTTTCGAGAACATTATGGGAAACTTCAGAAATTTAGGATTTTTCGCGATGTTTTCCGTCATCCCTAAGCAAGCTTAATCTTAGTCGGGTCCTAAATATTTCTCTAAGCTCAAATGGGTTTGTCTTTCTCCATTGTAATCACATTAAATTCCTTGCTGGCTTTCATCGCAACTTTTAAATTTCGTTTTCGATTTAATAGCATATAATTATGTGTAGAATAAGTAGTTCCTTAACTATAGGTTATAGGGATGTGAGGATGTCGATGCAGGTGAGGCAGATAATTAAACCGTTATTTAAGCCAGTCGGTCACTAAAGCCTTGTTTAATCTATTGTCTAGAAGAAAGTATCACGACTGGCTGTAATTAAGTACTTGCCCGATGTCCGCATGCCCTGTTTGTATCATACACTATTGATGAGGTTAATAACAAGCCGTATAATACGGCTCCATTGTCTCAATACAATAAAATCTATGCTAATGTAGTCTACAAAATGGCGTATAAAAAAGTAAGATTCTAAATACATTTTATTAAATATAAATTAGTGGCCTCTTGTCAAAACTATAGAGCGGAACTATGAATAAGTAATAAGGCTACAAACAATTATGCATCACATACTTATCTTCATTATAGGAAATTAGATATGCGTTTGTTTTATAAAAGAATCTTCTCTATTTGATCTAACAATTGCTCCTTTAATATTCTCAAGCTTTCGCGATCTGTACACATACTAATGTTTATATAACGGATTTATGACAGTCAACCCGTGACCACAGCTAATGAAGACGTCGTCGAAACGTCAGGGAAAATATGAGGTACGGATTTCATCTTCAGTTTCATCGCACAGCCTAAACTACTGAAGCTAGAAACATAAAAATACAGTGGGTACCTTTTATGACGTAGGCGCTCTAAGGAGAGATCTATGATATTTCATCCCTTTGGTAGGGAAGCCCACGGTGCTAAATTGGGATTTACTCGAGTGTCATAGAGACCTATTGCAAAGTTTAGATGATAAAAAGACAAAGATGTAAATAATGTATACCTTTTCATCAGTGGGCCAGGTCAGTACCTTTTCATTGGCTATAGATTTTCAAAAATAAATAAAATAACTGTTGCATTAATCCCTCCAGATGATCGTCAGATTATTAGAACGCATATTAGGATGAAGCATATACATAATATCTTAATCTGATTATCTTGAGTATTTCAAAATGGCAAATTCATTTTGTTCGTTGGCCAAAAGTTTGCGTCACAACCAAATCGTCAGATTATTCAATGAGAGCCTTTTTTAGGTTCACTTAACACCCCGTTAGAAAATCGGACATGCTCGATTAATTTTCTTTTATTTGCAATTTCAACTTTTACGTACGATCACCTCCATTATGCAAAGAATCAGATTAACATTCCTACTTTATTAAAATTTCGTAAAAAATAAATCTTCTTGGGCAAAAATAAATCTTTCTTGGAAATCCCTTCTTGGGCTCCCCTATTAGGGCGTAAAATAAGTGATGTAAGTTTGATTTGTCTCATTTTAAAACTAGCATTAAAATAATGCAAGCCGAGCCACCGCTAGTTATCCTCTAGATAAAAAGTTTACCTACAAGTAATTTTACATAGATAGGAAATTTTGACGACCGGTTGGCGCCGCGGGAGTGTAAGCGGGAATCGAACGGCGCGCGGCGGGTTCGATTCCCGCTCAAGTCAAACATTTCTGTCCATGAACATGGATGTTTGTCTTGGTCTGGGTGTTTCTTATAATATGTATGTATTTCCATTATATAGTACCCATAGTACAAGCTTCTGCTTAGTTTGGGACTAGATGGTGTTGTGTGAATGTGGTAGAATATTATTATATCTATTTTACCAACTGTCTCGGTGGTCCCGCGGTATAAATGTGCGCGTGGGATTGGGAGGTCTCGGGTTCGATTCCCGGGTCGGGCAAAGTGTTATTGGGTTTTTCCGTTAGGAAATTCACAGTAGCAGCACGGAGTCTGGTAATGTGCTCGGTACGGCAATAGGCTCGCCCCCTATTACGTGGGACCTAAAAATTCATGGCGTAATGTGGGTGTAATATTACACCTCTGCCTACCCCTTCGGTGCTACAGGCGTGAGTCTATAAAAAAATGGAAATTTACATTGGGAGAAGTAGCGATTGCCTGGTGAATAAACTCAACGGTCGTTTGGAGCCATAAACTTCACAATATTCGATACGGCCCCCATGGCAAGCATTACTTAGTTTTCGATGTTTTAAGCGTATAAAATTGCCAATTATGGCATGCTTTAGCGAAAAGGGCTAATATGTGAGGAAACCACTATTTAGGAAAAATAACGTAGGGAAATGAAATAACTACAGACTTATAACCATTAAACGGTATAGTGCTTTCGCTAAAAGCGATAGCTTACTTTGAGGGCTAAGTAATAATGGACTGTAGATTTCACTTTACTTAAGCTGTGAAACCAATAAACGACTTACTGTACAATACATAGTAGAATCCGTTCGGTAATTTTCTCTACCAATATTTAGTTTACATGCGATAGTTATTTTTATATATTCTTTATATACAGGCAGACTTAACGCCATGGGCATTATCTCCCAGTCTACCATAGAGTAGTGTGCAGAAAATAAGTAAGTGCTATATAAATATAATGAAAACAACACTAAGTTTGAACTTAGGTTTGAATCTTATCTCTTATCTCTTCAAAAAGGTAGAAGGGCTTGCTGATTTCAGTATGAATGAGTCGGTTCGACCGGACAACTACTACCTTCTTAGAAAATCGACGAAACGTAATGTATCTGTAATTATGCATCATCTTCGGTGAGTGAGAGTTCCGGAGGCCCCATTCCCTTTTCCTTCCCATCCAGGTCAGTAACGCACTTGTGCCTCCCTAGACTCCCCTAATGTTGCGTGTGCCCATGGGCGGTAAGCGCGTACCATAAGGCGCTCCATCTGCTCGTATGCCTGTGATCGTTAAAATTATTATGTTCATGATCATTGCACTGAGCAGAATACTAAAGTACGATCACTTAAAACAAGTACGACGCTTTAATCGTTGGGCTACCGCCATACTGAACTGTCCCGACCTATTGTTTGATAAGGACTTAGGTACCTAGTAGGTGCCACACTTTTAAGAAAATTTAATACTTTTGATGTCCAAAATGTCCCAATAAGCGGCAATAGGCTCGCCACCTATTACGTGGGATCAAAACACTGGCGAAAAGTGGGCGTTTAATATGCCTCTGCCTACCCCTTCGGGGAAACAGGCGTGAGTCTATGTATGTAATACAGATCTTTACGATGTGATATAGATCTTTACGACCTCACATTGACTGGATTCGAATCAGTTTACGACAAAATGGCTTTATATAGTAACAAATATAGGATCTTACTTCGGGCAAGTCTCTACTTTCCTAGTTATATAGTGCATCCTATATTACTATACATGCACTAAATTTTGTTTGTGAGAACTGCTCTCTCATTACGGACGAAGGCTCTATTTAAGGGAACTTTACTTTCGCAATGTTTTGTGTCCATTGAGGCAACTTATATTAAGCCTACACTAGCCTTTTCTTCCCCGTCATAAACCTTAATACACTATTACAATCAATAGCATAAGGACAATGAGTTAGAAAGTCACATTAGGTTGGAATAATATTGGTTTTGGAAACTCGAAGATTACCGATGTGTGTACATAGTATATGAATATAATTTGGATAGTGCATTCCATAGATTAATAAATAATTATAATAGATCTCACATTCGACGGCGATTCGATTAAACTAAATATGTAATTTAAACTCCATTCGTCCTCTGATATATAATTAAGTTATAAATTAAATTAATAGCCATTTAAATTGAGATAAAATTCAAAATAAATTGCTTCTTATTGATAGACCATAATTCTATCTTCTATAATTAATAAGTTTTGTAATATAACTATTCTATTAAGTAGAAATTCTTACTCTAGCTCACTTCATAATTTTAGTATTAACATTTAGTATTGGTAATGGTTTGCAAAATTGGTTTTTAATAAATTGTTTCGTATGCTCTCACTAGGGGTCGGCGCAAACGGGCTACCGACCACAGCCACTGGTGGCCAGCGACAGCCACTTAACACACTTTTTTCATATATTTTGTACTAGCTTTCGCCCGCGGCTTCGCCAGCATGAAATTTTAATAAAAGGTAGCCTATTTACTTCCCCGGGTTTCAGACTATTCATGTCAAATTTCATCACAAACGGCTCTGCAGATTAGCCATGTAGCATACATATAAACAGATAATACTTAACAATTACTTATGTTTTCATAATCGTCGAACTTCAGGTAAAGATTAGTGTGTAGGTATATTATTGAAGTTATGAAAAGCTTATATACCTACTGAATATAACAGCAGCAAAAATTAAAACTGAAAGCATTACCACAAAGTACATATCAGACCGTCCCTCCACCCCGCTGTGCTTAAGCGCGCCAACTCATAGAAAGCTTTTAATGACGCTGCGCTGAAGTCAAATATATCGTGATAACTTTTAAACTATACGTCCAAACTACTAACTGTATAAGACACAGTTCATCTACATTAAATACTGATCTGGCAATAAATCTATCAATCTTGAAAACAATTTGATAACTACTCTAGAATGAGTGAGCATTGTAAAAAACATATTTTTTTATGATACTGTTTTATTACAATCAAAATGATGTAGTTAGGTTATGTACTAAAAGCTGAAAAGTAATTCAGTAAGTCCTAGCTACCAGATCGCACCAATCTTATCATCAATCTTGGGTATTGATCAGACAAATATAAAATCGTTGGGCAAGTGAAATTTTTTAATAATATTTACTCTGGGTACGCTACGCCCAAAAGAAATCTTTTTTAGTTAATTTTATTTTCAAGTAGGTATTTAGTTTTGTTGTTAGTTGATACTTCTCATTATTTTATCATAGTGAGCCCATTTCTACCAATCAAGCCCTTTCATTCGATACCCATATTAAGTTATTTGTGAAAAATATGTAATCCGCGATTTTGCGGTGACAGCCATCTTGGATTTTTCATAGTGAGCTCTATTCTACGAATCAAGCCCCTTCATTTGATACCCATATTGAGGTATTTGTGGAAAATAAATAATCCGCCATTTTGTGGCAGCGGCCATCTTGGATTTTTCATAGTGAGCTCCATTCTACCTATCAAACCCTTTCATTTGATACCCATATTGAGGTATTTGTGGAAAATATGTAATCCGCCATATTGTGGTGGCAGCCATCGTGGATTTTTCATGGTGAGCCCTATTCTACCAATCAAGCCCTTTCATTCGATACCCATATTGAGTTATGTGTGGAAAATATGTAATACTTACGCCATTTTGCGGCAACAGCCATCTTGGATTTTACATAGTGAGCTCTATTCTACGAATCAAGCACTTTAATTAAATACCCATATTGAGGTATTTGTGGAAAATAAGTAATCCGCCATTTTGTGGCGGCGGCCATCTTGGATTTTTCATAGTGAGCTCAATTCTACCAATCAAGCCCTTTCATTTGATACCCGTATTGAGGTATTTGTGGAAAATATGTAATCCGCCATTTTCTGGCGGCAGCCATCTTGGATTTTTCATAGTAAACCCTATTCCACCAATCAAGCCCTTTCATTCGATACCCATATTGAGTTATTTGTGAAAAATATGTAATCCGCCATTTTGCGGCGACAGCCATCTTGGATTTTTCATAGTGAGTTCTATTCTACGAATCAAGCCCTTTCATTTGATACCCATATTGAGGTATTTGTGGAAAATAAATAATCCGCCATTTTGTGGCAGCGGCCATCTTGGATTTTTCATAGTGAGCTCCATTCTACCAATCAAACCCTTTCATTTGATACCCATATTGAGGTTGTTGTGAAGTAATATGTGATCCGCCATTTTGTATCGGCGGCCATCTTGAATTTACAATCATTTAAATATTATTATCTTTTAATCTTGATGATAATATGAGTGTATACCAAATATCAGATCAATCATGAGGAAGGGGGTGAAATTCCAATTATTACTAATTTTTGACCCAAGCAAACAAATAAAGATAATACAGGATTTTTGCCGAATTAGTTGATGCTTTTCCTTATAGTATGGCAACATTATACAAAATCTTTATAAATTGTAGCCTATGTGTTATTCTGATGTATAAACTATATTACTGTAAAGTTTCATCCAAATCCGTTTAGTAGTTTTGGCGTGAAAGAGTAACAAACATCCATCCATCCATCCATCCATCCATCCATCTTCACAAACTTTCACATTTATAATATTAGTAGGATAGGATAGACGCGCTGCACATGTGTGGCCGGTGGCGGCCACTCGCTACAGAAGTAATATATATGAAAAAGTGTGTTAAGTGGCTGTCGCTGGCCACCGATGGCTGTGGTCGGTGGCCTGTTTGCGTCGACCCTTAATCATGCGACGCCTAGTGCTGGATATTTAGTTACATTACTCGGAAACACCAGCATTCGACACGGATCAGATAAACATTCTTTGGACAGTTCAGTAACTACATACAAATTATTGAGCATTACTTATAGCAAAGTCTTTTGAAGAAAACATTATTTCTGTGGATTTTAAATTGTATGTTCGGATCCGTACATTACCGGGCCTGGAACCTGGACGAACCTGCATCTAATAGGCATTCCTATTTTAACTGATTTTATTCCTGATAGACCTTTGAGTTTACGTTGACGAGTTGATTTTGTATAACATTTATATTTGAAAATGCTTCTTCTGAGTCATACAATATTTATGAAATAATGATCTGCGTCTCGTACTTGTAAGTCAAAACCGGCTACAGCTTAATTTCAGAATAACTAAATTAGCTATATATTTTTTTTTTATTTATAGACTCACGCCTTTATCCCCGAAGGGGTAGGCAGAGGTGTAATATTACACCCACATTTCGCCATGAATTTTTAGGTCCCACGTAATAGGGGGCGAGCCTATTGTCGCTACCGGGCACATCACCAGACTCCGTGCTGCTACTGGGAATTTGGAAAACCCAGTAACACATTTGCCCGACCCGGGACTCGAACCCGGGACCTCCGATTAGTAGACGCATGTGCTATCCACTGGACCATGGAGGCAGCTATATAAGCTCATTCTGGAATTAAAATTATGTAGGTAATTAAGCCCAACGTGCCTTTTAACAAAAATATTTGTTCGTTTCAGATAACAATGAATTTACAATGCAGACTTTTCGTAGTGATTTCACTGTGGAGTGCCCTCAATCTCTCTCTAAAAGTGGACAGTTTAGAAGTATTCGATCCACTAGTTGTACAAGTTGAACACAGAAGAAATGAACGACTGTCAGAACCAATATATAAGGTAAGTTATAACGAGTATTATGACCCACCACTACCACCATTTAACTTGGCATCTACAAAACCCTGAAATTTAGTATGGTTATTCATTTTGACCTCACCTAAAAGTTGTTTTCCTTTTTTGGTGACTCCCATATAAGAAAAAGAAAGATTTTCTATTTCATACAATGAAATATAAATTTGGTGTGTCTTTCAAAAACATTAGGTTTTAGCAATAACGTTGCATAGCATTACTAACAATCATTTTTGTCCAATGTTTCCCAATAGCTAAACAGTGAGTAGGTTTTACAAGTTAACGAGTAATAGTCGACTAATTCAAACCTATTTTGGCGGCCAGTAAAAGTAATTTTGTGCTTAGTTAACTCCTTTGAATTCCATCATGGGCTGCCATATTAATAAAACATCTGGTAAAAGTAATATTTAAATCCCATTACATTAAAAAGGAAACGCAAGGCCGCAATGCTAAACTTTTTGATTATAAGCAAGAAATCTAGGATAAAAATCATCCCTAGTGAACTACACAATTTACCGAATTGCTACAAAATACTACGAGGAACGACAATCTTCTAAGATTGTAAATAGTAATAAAATAGTCCTTTAAATTTCCATTGTAGGTATACCTAATTGGTTAATTTAGCAGGCCATAGGTCAGTTTTGTGCAAGATTGCCGTGACATTGCGCGCTGTCCTCGGTCCATGCAATGTTTAGCATTTGAAATTAATTAATAATTTTAACTTAATAAAATAACAAGCTTGCTTCTCTACTCTTGGGTTTGAAAATTGTTCAATAGCTGAAAGCAGGGTATTCAAAATAAAGGCAAATGCGAAAAGGAGAACGAAACTTAACATAAAATGAAATTAAATAATTACATCACGGATATAGTTGTCTCTGTATGGACGAATTCATAATTCATCATCATAAGCCTAATGCTATAACTGCTGGATATAGGCCTCTTCAATAGAATGTCACTGAGCTCCCATCTTCGGCCTTTCGCGTCCTACCGCCGCGCGTCGCGCCGCTGCAGCTACCAGCTTTGAGTAAATCGTCGCAACATGTAGCCGGAGGACGCCCGACGCTACATTTTCCGAAATGCTATCTCGTCTCCAGAACACGTCTACTCTAAATGTTATTCTTTACTCTTTTTTTTTTGTACTTTCAGTATATAGTAAAATGTAGGTACGGCCGGTGACAGTAACATCATTGAATGTATGGGAGCCTTTCTGGACCGGTCTAAACAGTCCGATTAAGATTATCCTAAGCTAGCTAACGTACCTGACGAAGTTAAGAAGTAAGAATAAAGTTTTAGCAGAGAATCTACTCGTAGTATCGTAACACATCTGCGTAAATTGCCGCGCGGCACATTCGATTGATTTGATTAAAAACACTACGTTTTCAAATCACCTGTGACTCATAAATATGTCATGGTGGTTGTTGAAATCTACAAACTTCACCAATCCCGTTGGCAAATAAGACGTACGGTCAGATAGCATTTAGACAATTAAATAGTAATGACATCATAAATGTATGAGGCAAAAATGCAGTTTGCAGTGCTATTCAATTAAATTCTTTCCACATACATTAATTGTAACTTGACCTAGTGTTATCGTGAACACGTCATGTGCGTCAGATGTGGACAAAGGACAAAAAATTGGCAGTAAACAGGTACACAATCGTACCATTACGTTTAGACAACATAGGGCTCATACACGGTTGTTATACCTTTCATTATAGCTATATTTAATACTTGATGGCACGGGTTGTTTCCGCAACTCCACGTCTTGGCGTGTATTTTGCGTGCGTGTGGGAATGATCTTGTCACTCGAGCCACCCCAGCTCTTGGAAGAAGGCCAGCAGGCTCTTGATGTGGCCCACTGCTTCCCTCAGGGTGCTGTGTCTGGTCAGGTACTGCTGCCTGTACTGTTAGACCTCAGGGCAGTCGCAGCAGGTGGGCTGCCGTCTCGTCTGCTGCCAGACAGGCTCTGCACAGCGGGCTGTCGGTGATACCTATAGTAAATAGGTGCTTCTTAAAGGATCCGTGTCCTGTGTAGGCGGCCGTGACGGTCCGAAGTGTTTGGACAGCCGGAGGACTTGTTTGGCTATCTAACCGTCTACTGCAGGAAGAGCCTCCTTGGCTTGCCTGCATGTTTCAATACCAATCCAGGACTGGTTGTGCTGGGTCCTGGTTCTGTTTCTTACCAGGTTGCGATAAAAACTAGAAGGAAGGGGAATAATGGACTCAGGTCCACCACCTCTAAGGTGGCCCCTCTTCTGGCAAGTATGTCGGCTGCGTCATTCCCTCTTGAGCCACTGTGGCCCTTGATCCATTGCAATGTTAGTTTGTTTAGTTTACCTACCTCTGTTAGTTTCTGGTGGCATTCTAGTGTGAGTGCCGAGGTGAAAGTTAGGCTTTTGAGGGCTGAGAGGACAGCCATACTATCCGAGAGGATCCTAATGGATCGTTCCCTTACCTCACATGCCATGATTGCTGTGGCAGCTAGGATTATGCCGAAAAATTCAGCCTGGTAGACCGTGTTATAGGCAAAGACTTCTATTATAGTTTATATAGAAGTCTTTGGTTATAGGCTCCCAGTGGTGCCTGATTGATGTTTAGGTCCTCGGAGAATACTCCTGATCCCGTATCTGTGTCCGTCTTAGACCCATCTGTGAAGATCGTGAGCTCGTTGTGGTTAACCGCTCCTCCATGTAGATCCACGTACAGTTGGTTTTTGTACTTCTTGTCAAACACGAAGGGTTTTGTTATTCGGTCGCCGATGGCTTGTGTGCGGTGTATTGGTGTCTTTCCGGAGCTTCAGAGCTCTTGGCCGAACCGCCGACATCGTTGCTTCTTGTTGTATGAACAGGTGCAATGGAGGCAGGTCCAGCAACACTTCTAGTGCCGCTAGGCATGCAAGTCTTTGAAGCCTTTGAAGCTTGTTGGCGGCCGATGTTAGATTGGTCCGAGGCCACCACACTACTGCACCGTAGTTTACCATCGGACATATTATTGTCTTTATAGAGCCATAAGAGAAATTTGGGGGATAAGCCCCAGCGTTTGCCTATCATCTTCTTGCACCAGAAGACGATGCTGGCTTTGTTGAGCTTATTTTCCATGTGGTTGTTCCATGACAATTTGCTGTCGAGAATGACCTCGGTAGACAGCTTAAGCTCTATATTAAATAGCCCGGGCAGTTCGTAAGGACCCAGAGCGCGTTCGTGTGTGAACATGACTAGTTCGGTTTAGGTCGGGTTTATAGATAATTCGTACTCATTACACCACCTCTCTACTATGCGTAGTGCTTGTTGGGTAAGGTCATAGACTGTACTAGCTACCTTACCTGAAGTGAGAATGGTCAGATAATCTGCATATCCTATTGTGTAGAAGTATCTCGCGTTGAGTTTGTCTATGAGTTCATTGATGACTAAGTTCCACAATAGCGGGGAGAGAACACCTCCCTGCGGGCAACCTTTAGTTATCAAGGCTGCCTGAGTGTCGCCGTGCAGACGTACTACCCTTTTGCTTAGTATGTTTGGATCCACTGTATGAGCATCTGATCCACTCCATGTCTGGCTAGGGCATTTCTTATGCTGGAGAAATTTGTCTTGTCGAAGGCTCCTTTTATGTCGATAAAGGTGCCCAGACAGATACTTTTCTGTTGTATAGCAGCTTCTATCTTGTTCACGACCTGATGTATGGCCGATTCCGTCGACTTCCCTGAGCTGTATGCATGTTGGTTGGCATGTAGGGGCCGGTGCTTCAGAGCCCCACTTCTTAGTTCCCTCTCGCAAAGCCTTTCCAAGCCTTTGAGCATGAAAAAGGTCAGGCTTATTGGTCTGAAAGACTTTGCATTTGTATAGTCTGTTTTACCTGGTTTTGGTATGAATATTAGTTTGACTTCCCTCCATCTCGTGCCAAGAGCCTTTTAAGGACAAGTTCACCGCCCATTGTAGTAACCCTGGGAAGATGCCGTCATGTCCTGCTGCTTTGAAGGGATGGAAGTTATCTATGGCCCATCGGAGTTTTTCTTCTGTGACCATGTTGTTTGCGTGTTTGTGCGCCATTCGTGTTCGGTCGCCACTGTTTGTGTATCATGCCACGTTATTAATGGAGTGAGGACGCAGCCTGGGAAATGGGTTTCGAGTAGGACGCGTCTTGTCTCCTCCTCCGATGTGGTGAAGGTGTTATCCGGTTTACTGAGAGTACCTGGTGCAACTGCCGGTTGCAGGGCCAGTATTTTCCTTACCCGGTTTGCTTGTTGGCGAGATTCAATGCTCCCACAGAATTTCCTCCATCCCATGGTGCATCTGAATCTGAGGCATTTCCTATAGCTTGATTTGGCCACTTTATAAGCGTCCCAATCTTCGTCCGCGCTTGTGTTCATTGCCCTATTTAATTATAACTAATATTACTAACTGTTGCTCGCATTTCATCAGCCTTGGTTATAATCTGCCCCACTGCTTGGTAGGTACAGGCCTATACTCACTATGAGAACAGTTTGACCATAAACTACTACGCTAATCAATTGCGGATTGGCACTTGACATTCGAGAACATTTTGGCGGACTCTCAGACATGCAAGTTTCGATGTTTGCCTTCACCGTTCCACAGAGTGCTTCCGACAAAATTAGCTTAAAATTAACCATCTTTCATTCCTTACTTTAATCACCGAGGTGATATATTAAAAAATCCTTACTTATTTTGCATACGTCATAAGAAAAACTCACAATGCAAACATGTTCGTAGCTTCAGTGAATCAAGTTCTATGATTATAATTATGTCTGTTAGGTTAGGACACGAGATTTCACACTAATAAATGATATTATATATTTGAATATTGTTTTGACTGTTTTGTACTCATGAGATTAAAACTAAAATGACGCACAGGTGCCTAAACTAGGCGAGGAGCCAGTATTAAGAACCAATGCACAATAATAATAATTGCACATCCAAATAATATGGACTCGCCTGACATATTCTTATTAGACATTGCCATGAGCCTGTCGTAGTCTTCTGCTGGAGCCAATATATAGGCTTCTGGTATGGTACCACCACTGATGTCGAATTTCGTCTCTGCGTGTCCAGCCACTGCCAGCCACTTTGCGTATATCGTCACTCCACCAAGCTGCAGGGCGTCCTACCAAGGGGTTGCCTAACAAGGATTATTAGACAAGCATAATATAATTCTATAAAAGCATTGGGCACATAGGTTAAAGTAATTAATTTACTCAGGAGACAACAGAGACTCACCGGGATTCACCGTCTTATCAGAAGATAACTTGTGCAAACTAACCGCACTATAAGTTTTATTTATTAACATGCTTTATACGGTATAGGACTGAGGTGCATGCTTTATGCACATCGATAGATAGTCTCTTTATTCACGATGCTTTTACAGGATTGTGTCCATTACTTACCGGGCGGAATTCTATTTGATAAAGTCATGATTTTACGAACGATTAGTAGTAATGTGTATCTTTTTTTCTTATCTATATATTCTACATATGATGGTAGGATATGCTATAGCTAGGAAGCTCAGCAACCTTTATTTTTCTTCTCTACTCGCTTTATCTGCGACATCATCATCAGAATAATAGTAATGTATGAGTATTTATTTTTAATACATGACTTGTAAACTAATGTGGAACTTTAACGGCTTTTCCAAAGATATAATAAAACAATTTGTTGATTGTAATAGGGTTCACTTTGGTTTGTAGGCGTTTTTAAATGAAAAGACGTATGTATCGTTGCAAGTGTATTAAGCGACTGATCTGTTTGGCGGGGGGTCCTCCAAATGTAAATAAACATAAACATAGGTGTTTCAATTGAATGAACTATTCACAACATACCGCCCACCAAAAGGACTGATGGTCCTTTTCCAAACAATTATACAAAATAATGTTAATAATTTTTGTAAACATGCATGAATCATTAAACAAACTATGTATCATGTGCATGACCTATAAATCAAAAGTTATTTATACATAGCAAAAAACTACAGTGTAAGTTTGTTATTTAATCCGAACATTGGACAAAACTTTAGATTCATCAATGTCAATAGGTAATGGACATAATTTGGTTACAGTTCTTTTCATATTAGTTATATTTGTATGTAAGTATGGAATGAAGAAAAATTTCTGTTCGGTGTCAGTATCATTATCTAATAGGTACCTACTAATATACCTATAACGCTGAAGAGTTTGTTGTTTGTTAGGTTGTAAAAAATCCTTCAGTGTTAGATAGCCCATTTATGTAGGAAGGCTATAAGCTATATAACATCACGCTATGAGCCACGGGAGCGGAGCAGTAGCTTTAAATAACGCGGATGTAACCGCGGGCTCATCTAGTTTAAAATATGGTAGTCTTCCTAGACCGGTCTAAACCTCAGGCAAATCCATTGTTAAGGGAAACCAGATTGGGATTATTCAAATCGCATTATTGCTGTATGTCAAGAAGTCGGATATTGCAAATTGAAAAAAGCAGCTACGGAAAATGTTAATACTGAAACAAAATATAATTTGCAGGCTAAACCTAGGCCTTGGGATATGAGACATGGGGTACGTAGCATTTATACCAAATAATAACGTAATCATAAAATGTATCAGGCAAAAATGCATTTTGCAGTGCTATTCAATTAAATTTTTTCGACATGCATTAATAGTAACTTGATCTAGTATTACCGTGAACACGTCATGTGCGTCAGATGCAGACAAAGGATAAAATTATGACAGTAAAAAGGAACACAATCGTACCAGTACGTTTAGACAATATAGGGCCCATAAACGGTTGTGATACCTTTAATTATAACTGAAATATTATTACGTACCTATTAACTGTTGTTCGCATTTCATCAAGTTTTGTTTATTTGTCTTACTGCTAGGCACATGCTGACCCAAAGCAGTTTGGCAGACTTATCAAATCTTTCGAGAAAATTTAGGCAGACTCTCATTCATGCAGGTTTCGATGTTGACCTTCACCGTTTCAGTGTGCTTCCGTCAAAATCAGCTGATTTTAAAACAATATTTCAACCCCTATTTTTATCACTGACGAGTGCCATTAAAAATCCTTACTTTATTTTTGAATACGTCAAATTAATATAAAAACCCACAATGGAAACGTAGCTTCAGCGAATTAGGCTCTGCGATGATAATTATGTCAGTTAGATTATAAGATTTGAATATTGTTTTGACATTTTTGTACGCTGAGATTAAAAATAAAATGACGCACAGCTGCCTAGACTAGGCTAGGCCCCAGTCAATGCCCATCCAGATAGTATGGACTCGACTTACATATTCTGTGATACAAGGGCTTATTACACATTGTCATCATCAGCCTATAGGGTTCTTCGATGGTACACCACTTATGACGAATATCGTTTTGGCGTGTCCAGCCGCTGCCAGCCACTTTGGCGTCACTTCACCAAGCTGCAGGGCGTCCTAACAAGGCGTACAGACAAGAACAATATAATTCTATATATGAATTTAAAGTAATTTATATTCTGAGGAGACAATAGGAATGGCATTCACTGTCTTATCACAAGATAAATTCAGCAAACAAACTGCACTATAAGTTTTATATATTTACACATTTTGTTCGGTATAAGACTGAGGTGCATGCTGTATGCAAGCACGTATGCACATCAATAGGCAGTCCCTTTATCCCCGATGCTTCTACAGGATTGGTGTCCATTACTTACTGGATGGAATTATATTTGATGTACTTAGTCATGATTTTACAAACGACTAGTAGTAATGTGTATCATTTTTTTCTATCTATATATGCCACATGGTGGTAGGATATATAGGTAGGAAGATCAGCTTTCTTTATTTATCTCCTCTACTTCGCTGTATCTGCGATATCATCAGAATAATAGTAATGTATGAGTATTTATTTTTAATACATGACTTGTAAACTAATGTGGAACTTTATCGGCTTTTCCAAAGATATAATAAAACAATTTAAATAGCGCGTCGTGTATTCCCGAGAGTCAAAAGGTTATCATATCACATTCACATTTCGTCAGTATTATAAACTTCACGTAACAAGGGGCGAGTCTGTTATCTGCTAATATAATCAAATGTGACAAAACTCAATGGTGTGGTAAGCATTTTTATCTTCGACGTCCCAAACCATCTTCAAGATATTCAAAGGTACTGACTGCCTATAACGAATTTTTAGCTCGACGGCTAAACGTGCTTTATGTTATGGTTATGAGACATGGGACGAAAGATTATAATTAACAATCTATCATGCATAAGTATACCTACACAGTTTTAGAGCGTTAGAACCGGAGACCCTCTCGAACCTGTTGATATCTTCTAGTAAGCTATTTTGTCTTTATACTGTGTATTACTGTCTTATGTAGCTAATTATTTAATTATAGGGATTTTAATATTTTTAATAATATATAGATGGCTAGACTGGCTTGTATCTCCAAACTAACCGGCTCCACCGTTCGAATAATCATTTTGCGAGAAGGAATAAAACATGCGTCTTATACTAACCGCAGTAGCTCTTTATTAAATCATACATAGATGTGCTTAAATTAACATTTAATTCTGAAAACATAAATATTTAGATATTCTGATAATAGTCAAATAGCCTATTGACAATGACCGACCTCAATGACGGTGGGGAATCATTGACCAGATAACGTGAGTAATTTATTTTATCTTGTAAACATTAAGCGAGTGTAATTAAATTGCAAATATTTATTGCGTGACATGCATTCGCACACACGATAAAATTACTCATACAGTTTTATTGGACTATTATCGATGTGCATGGGCGCCAGTAGAAATTGTCTCAGAAGCTTGCTTGCTAGGTTGCAGGCATAAATTCGGTTGAGGAGATTCGCTGGTAGAATATCGTCCAATCAGGGAGGATTGTGGATTCCTTGGCTATCTGCTTGTTAAGCAATGCAAGTATGATGCAGAGCCAAACGAAAAGTGGATGCTGGTGAATATCCTCTCCCCAGATGCACATTTGTAAATAATAAGGCTAGAACTTAACTGCTGGCATGATTCGTCAAAGACCCTTTGAAGAGCTTGTTAGGCCGGGCGGGAAACAGAAGAATCCCTTCCCTAGAGAATTAAATATTCTATAATGAACCTCCTTAAAATAATGGAGTCACTAAACAGTAGACATATATCTTAAAACTCTCTGTGTGAACCCAAATTCTCTATGCATGTCCAAAAATATGAACTTGATTTGTTTAGAAGCCGTGATTCTCCATATGAGCACGGGGGCACTTATTGTATGGTATAGAGATGCTGTAAGGCTCTCGAAAGTAAAAGTAAAAGTCAGTGTCATTAAGGAGCGTTAAACACTTTAAGAGTCAACGTTGAGAGAAAAGAGTTTTAATCCAGTTGCTTGCCAAGTTTTCATAACAAGAAGAAGAGCCAGGTGTAGCTATTTGACTCAAGATTTTTTACTTATTTCAATATATTATTGTCTATGCCAGGGAGCGCAAGTGCACCCCGCTGCACCTCCCTCCTGGCGCCCATGTCATTATATCATAAGTAACAAGCTGTTAAAAAACCCAGCATATTGGTAAAAATATGTAAGCAACATATGGAAATCACGTTGAACAATTAATAAGGAAGGAAGGCAGGCAATTAATAAGGAAAATGGCTTCTCTGCGTCTAATTTTACGGCTTTGGTACCTACCATATGCACAAATTGCATTTGTTTTTAAACCCTGCGTAGGTTTTCATTTGTTTATTTCATTGTTTAATACTTTCAAGGAGTGACGGATTAATAAGTAAAAGCCAAGGAAATTATTGATTTAAACTTAGCCCATGTAGTTATGCTACGCGACGTAACCTGGGCTAGGTCTTGCTAAGTTCGGGACAGTAAAATCGTATCGTCTATTTAATTGTAGTTATTGACGTCTAGTACGTTGCCGAATTACTATCAATTTATTCCTCAATGTTTTTGTGTGCCGGTTTGTGCATTATGGCAACCAAAGTAAGTGCTATTTAATCTGTTGTTACAAGTACAGCATTCCCTATTGTAGTAAAGTAGATTTTGCAGTAGAAATATTAGATCAGATGCAGTAGGTTTGGTACCGGTAGGCAACTCCACTAATGAGCGTATCATCAAAGATAAATTACGGTAAATGCATACAATAACACATATATACAAGATAACTTGTGCAAACAAACCGTACTATAAGTTTTATTTATTTACATGCTTTATACGGTATAGGATTGAGGTGCATGCTGTATGCACATCGATAAACGAATCTTTCAGTCAGGATTGTGTCCCTTACTTACCGGGCGGTATTCTATTTGATAAAGTTACGATTTTGCAAATGACAAGTAGTAATGTGTCTCTCTCGTACTATCTATATATTCCACATGGTGGAAAGAAAACTGAACACCTATATGTCCCATATAGCTAGAAATTATTATTTTTCTCCTCTACTTCGCTCTATCTGCGACATCATCATCAGGATAGTAGTAATGTATGAGTATTTATTTATAATACATGCTTGTGTAATGTCGTAAACGAATGTGGAACTATACCGGCATTTCCAAAGATATAATTTACGCACGTCGTGTGTTCCCGAAAGTCAAAAGGTTATCACATTCACATTTCGTCAGTATTATATTATAAACTTCACCCAACAATAGGCAAGTGTATTTATCTGCTGATATAATAAAATGAGACAAAGCTATATGGTGTTGTTAACATTTTTAGGTTTCACGACTTAAACCATTGTTAGTATATTCAAAGGGACTGACCCTCTACATAGCAGTCTGGTGGTATCTTTAGAAGCTACCTATACCTTATGTAGCTAGTTACAGGCATTTTAATATCTATACATATAATAAAACAGTTTCTAATAATACAGAGAGGGCTAGACTCCAAACTATTCAGTATCTAATTATTTTGCGAGAAGGAATAAAACATGCGTCTTATACTAACTGCAGTACTTAGCTCTTTATTATATCATACATAGATAATAAATAATATTTAGATATTCTGATAATAGTCAAATAGCCTATTGACAATGACCGACCTCAATGACGGTGGGGAATCATTGACCAGATAACGTGAGTAATTTATTTTATCTTGTAAACATTAAGCGAGTGTAATTAAATTGCAAATATTTATTGCGCGACATGCATTCGCACACACGATAAAATTACTAATTCAGTTTTATTGGACTATTATCGATGTGCATGGGCGCCAGTAGACATTTTCTCAGAGGCTTGCTTGCTAGGTCGCAGGCATAAATTCGTTTGAGGGGTTTCGCTGGTAGAATATCGTCCAATCAGGGAGGATTGTGGATTCCTTGGCTATCTGCTTGTTAAGCAATGCAAGTATGATACAGAGCCAGACGAATAGTGGATGCTGGTGAATATCCTCTTCCCAGATTCACATTTTATTTTATTTTATTTAAATAATAAGGCTAGTACTTAGCTGCTGGCATGATTCGTCAAAGACCCTTTGAAGAGCTTTTGTTAGGCCGGTCGGGAAATAGAAGAATCCCTTCCCAAAATAATGGAATCACTAAACAGTAGACTTGGAACTGGACTTGGGTTTTAAATATAAAAAAAACCTCTGAGTGAATCCAAATTCTCTATGCATGTCCAAAAATATGAACTTGATTTGTTTAGGAGCCGTGATTCTCCTAATGAGCACGGCGGCACTTATTGTATGGTATAGAGATGCTGTAACGCTCTCTAAAGTAAAAGTAAAAGTCAGTGTCATTAAAGAGTGTCTAAACACTTTAAGAGTCAACGTTGAGAGAAAAGAGTTTTAATCCAGTTGCTTGCCAAGTTTTCATAACAAGAAGAAGAGCCAGGTGTAGCTATTTGACTCAAGATTTTTTACTTATTTCAATATATTATTGTCTATGCCAGGGAGCACAAGTGCACCCCGCTGCATCTCCCTCCTGGCGCCCATGTCATTATATCATAAGTAACAAGCTGTTAAAAAACCCAGCATAATGGTAAAAATATGGAAGCAACATATGGAAATCACGTTGAACAATTAATAAGAAAGGAAGGCAGGCAATTAATAAGGAAAATGGCTTCTCTGCGTCTAATTTTACGGCTTTGGTACCTACCTACCATATGCACAAATTGCATTTGTTTTTAAACCCTGCGTAGGTTTTCATTTGTTTATTTCATTGTTTAATACTTTCAAGGAGTGACGGATTAATAAGTTAAAGCCAAGGAAATTTTTGATTCAAACTTAACCTATGTCGAAACTTTGTAGTTATGCTACGTGACGTAACATAGGCTAAGTCTTGCTAAGTTCGGGACAGTAAAATCGTATCGTCTATTTAATTGTAGTTATTGACGTCTAGTACGTGGCCGAATTACTATCAATTTATTCGTCAATGTTTGTTATAAGGATGTAGTGTAAGTTTATTTTACGCGAACAAAATCGTGGCGTTTCAATTCATCGTCGATTTTTGGCGTCTGCATTAGGCGTTGCAATTGGTGGAGAGCTCGGAGCCGGCCAATCGTAATATTTAAAACGATTAACGCGCCAAACGTCTTACCATTAAATGAACTCGTACTAAATCCAGTGCAGGCAAGGTCACTTACGTCACATAACGTGTGTTTATCATTGTCTCATAGCGGCTTGCGGTGAACGACACGTATCTAACAATTCGAGAATAAAATATACATTTTGTGTGCCGGTTTGTGCATTATGGCTACGAAAGTAAGTACAATTAAATCTGTTGTTACAAGTGCAGCATTCTCAATCGTAGTAAAGTAGATGTTGCAGTAGAAATATATTAGATCAGATGCAGTAGGTTTGGTACCGGTAGGCAACTCCACTAATTAGCACATCATCAAAAATAAATTACGGTAAATGCATACAATAACATTTCAGTTACGATCGCGCGTATTATTAGGACAACCACACCCATGTCCATGGTATTAGTATTATATTATTATCCTGTTTTCTTTCAATACTGTTTCTGTATTACATAAAATACTAGCTGCTGCCCGGCATTCCTCGCGTGGGCGTCGGCTATCACGACAGCCTTTGTGTTATTCTGGTGTATAAGCTACATATATTATATTACTGAAAAGTACAATCAAAATTTGCTCAGTGATTTTGCATGAATGAGAATCAAAACTCCGTCCATCCTCACAAACTTTCTAATTTACAGCATTTAGAAAACCTTATCTTCTATTTAATCTTTTTAAATTCATTTGATTGAATTGCGGTAACTATATACAAATACAATTTTTTTTGTCGCATACTATTAAAAGCAGGATGAGCATTCTTATTAGACATTCTTTACTAGCCTATTAAAAAATGACTTATCATCCTATCGTGTAATGTCCAGAAAAACGAAGAAACTTTTTTAGTTATCTTATGTCATGCTCTGCACTAACTCCCGCACCTTTGCTAGTTTAGTTATAATCTTACCTATAAGATCAGCAGGGTATATATATATATATATATATATATATATATATATATATATATATATATATATATATATATATATATATATATATATTGCGATGACCTTGACTAATTAATTGACAAACTGCATACAGGATCATTTGTAATCGCTCGTATTCCCTTCGGGAGGTGATTCTAGGGTCATAATGGAGTATTTTAACCCCCTACATATGGGCGTCCAAAATACACCATTTTGGAATAAACCGGTTTTTTAAATTGTTTTAGCAAATTCATAATTTTTGTTATAAACATCTTCTAAAAAAAAATTATTATTCATGGTAGCAAATTTGGCCTTATTTAAAAGACAATTAAAAGGCGCATTATTTAAAATAAAATAAAGCTACTAACTCAACGTGGAATTTTAAAATAGAGCCAAAAACAGAAAAATGTTTCGAATAAAATAAAATGACGCCACAAAAATGCAATTATTTGGCAAAAAAATTATATGTGACATGTTATGTAAAGTGTTGGAATAACTTGCTGGTATTACTTGCTATCCAAAAAGATATAATAATCTTAGCCAGTTAGTGTAAATTTGGAGTAATAGCCGCATTTGTTCAAAAAAGTGCTTTTGGATGACTCGCTCGGTAGAACATTTTTTCCTGTGTTTATTCTTAAGCTTTGCAATCAGTAGTGATTTGCTAGTAAGGAGACCAACCTACCGAAATGCTAGGGGTCTTGGGGTTTGAATCCTAAGCGTAATCATCTATCCTAATATAATCACCTCCCCCGAAGGGAATACGAGCAATTACAAATCACCCTGTAAATACTACAAGGTAAATCGAGGTTGCAGTGTCAAGCTGTTCTTGCTAAACAACTCCCGCAATCCACACTACAATAATTAAACAAATGCCTATGACGCGGATAATATTACTAAATGTATATGTGTTCTACTTAATTTTTGATGTTTTCTCACATATAGTTTTTATGTTACTAAGCTGTCCGCAGCTACACCCGCACTTTCATATGCATTTAATCTTATCCTCTCGATCCCATAGAAATTTCGGTAAATAGCACCGCTATGGTCCCCAAGACCAATTTTAGGCTCTGGTGGCCAATAGTTTTGGCTGTGCGTTGTCTGTCAGTCAATTAGTTATGCAACTCAGATATCTCCCTGGGACCCGTAACACCCCTATAAAGACATATTTATTTCTGCCGTGTGGTTGACGGCATAGAATACAATTGTCACCACCCCCTATCTTTCCGTGGGTGTCGTAAGAGGCGACTAAGGGATAATACGATGCAAATACCATCTTTGCGTAGAGACGAAAAACTCGACATCAAACCCTATACGACTGCCTCGTTGGTCTCGCGGTATAAATGTGCGCGTGGGATCGGGAGGTCTCGGGTTCGATTCCTGGGTCGGGCAGTGTTATTGAGTTTTTCTGTCACGAAATTCTCAGTTGCCGCACGGAGTCTGGAAATGTGCCCGGTACGGCAATAGGCTCACCCCTTATTACGTGGGACTAAAGTATATCTGGCAAAAAGTGTGTGTAGAAGTACACCTCTGCCTACCCTTTCGGGGATAAAAGGCGTGACGTTATGTATGTATGTATGTTATTTCTGCATTTTGGTTGTTTACAACACTTATACAAGTCAAAACCCTATTCTCGATGATGCCGGCTTTTCCTAGCTAAATGACTTCTTGAGAAGAAAGGCCGAAACAAACTCAGAGTCATTGCTTTTTTTGTCATTTCATTATATTTCATCTCTCATTCTTTTGAAGTCCAGACATAATAGGTTTAGATGCGAGTACAATGCAGGATATCATTTGACACTTATCACTGACTCAGCCCGCTGATGGCCCGCATTTAAGATATAATATCCCTTATCAATTGATGGTCAATCCGAAAGTGCGTGGTGGGTTCCGCTTTGATTCAACTAATATACAATGAAGTTCTGCCAAGTAACGCCTGATTTAATCAACTGTGATGTTGATTTCAGCACCGTAATATCAGCATAGTAGGCGATCAGTTCATGTTGGACGGAGAGCCGCTGCGCATCGTGTCGGGCTGCCTGCATTACTTCAGACTGCCCGCCGCCTACTGGAGGGACCGGCTACGTAAGCTGAAGGCTGCTGGATTAAACTCTGTTGCTACGTAAGTATGTAATGTGTAGACCATGTAAAAATAGCATTTTCATTAACGTTACGCATAAATTAAACTTCGCACAACGCACACTCTAGAAAATAAAATTAAAAAATATAGTATTTTCAAGGTAGTAGAGCCTTGCTGATTTCAACATGAATGGGCCGGGCCGGCTCGACCGGGGAAGTACTACCCTCTCACAGAAAATCGACGTAAAGTAACAGTAGGTACCTAAACTGTTGCGTTTCGTTCGGTGAGTGAGAGTGCCGGAGTCTCTATCCCCTATTCCTTCTCCCTCATCCCACTCCTTATCCTATCCTTTTTCCCAACCCCAAGGTGCGGCAGCGCACTTGTGACACCTGTGGTGTTGCTTGTGTCCATGGGCGGCGGTAATTGCTTACCATCAGGTGATCCGTCTGCTCCTTTGCCGCCTATTACCTACCATAAAAAAAAGAAAAACAAAGTTCATTGCAATGATCAACTGGATCTTCACCGATAACCTACCCGTGTAATTTTTGGGATGGAATACATTAGCAGTCGAAGAATACAAACATATTGTTTCTTGTCGGTTTAGGTATGTAGAGTGGAGCTACCATGAGCCTGAGGAGCGCCAGTACCGTTTCGAAGGAGACCAGGATATTGCCAAGTACATTCAAATAGCTGCCGAAGAGGGCTTACATGTGATCCTCCGGGTTGGACCGTATATCTGCGCTGAAAGGGACTTGGTAACCAATTTCATTCCATACTAAAGCATTTTCTTATTGCATTCATGGATGGTCATTGTAGAGCTTTTTTTTCTCTTGTCTTCTGGTGGAAAACCAATGACGGCTGTTCTCCACTACTCAAAATGTGAGTTTGAGGCTGGTTGAGGGGCTGTTTGAATCTGCCCTAGAGGCATTCGGGCCTTCTCAATAAAACCACCGCAGTAATCCTCTATCGTGACCCTTTGTAAATGGCATGGCAATGTCATAAGAACTACGTACGTTAGTTATGACATATCCGCTAATATGTAGCTAATACCCATATTAATAACCACATTTGTCTGTGTGGTGACGGATTAAGAATATGGAATGTCACCACCCCATTTCATCCCATGGGTGTCGTAAGAGCCGACAAAGGGAGCATATTATGCAGAGAACAGCACTATAAGAGAAGGAAAACTTGATACAAACCCTATACCAACCCGTTTGGCCAGCGTGGTATAGTAGGCCAATTCCTCCTTTCAAAGGAGAGGCCTAGTCTAGCAGTGGACTGTTAAAGGCTGATGATGACCCATATTAATAACTTGTCCAGCAATTATAAGCAGAGTTCTTATACAATTACGTATTTAACTTCAATTCCATTACTTTACAGGGTGGTCTCCCATATTGGCTACTTGGCAAATACCCCAACATAAAACTAAGGACAACGGATAAAAGTAAGCAGCGATCATGGAATTATTAGTTTATTTTTCTGTTTTATGTGTTTATGTATTAAATGAATTGACTAGCACTCATTTAGTACGTCTTCTAAATAGCATGATGAAGTACCTGATAGTAAGATGAGTTCATTTAATAACCGTTTCCTACTATCTAGTAAAGGATTCAGGATTTTGAGCTTAGGAGCCTAATTTTGATACTAGCTGTCGCCCGCAGCGCCGCCCGTGAGAATGTCGGTTATCGCGATAAAAACTATCCTATGTCCTTCCTCGGTTCTTTAATTGATCGAAGAATCTGTTATAAATATTGACCTCTCAATAGAAAATCCTCATCATACTGGATATGAAAAAGTGTGTTAAGTGGCTGTCGCTGGCCACCAGTGGCTGTGGTCGGTGGCCCGTTTGCGCCAACCCTTACTGTTTCTTATAATATTCAATGTACCGGAATACTTTCTTTACTGTTTTATTATTTTTATAGATGAGAGGGTGTTGAACCTAATGAAAGTATATTTTATCAAGGAAATCAGCACAAGTCTTGGCAAATGACTTTCATTTGCCATTGTAAGACTCAGGTGCTTTTGAAAACAGGGGTCTTAAAAGTTATATAAGATATAAGTGACTAGATTTAGAAAACGTGGCACAAATGAAAGGTACGTTGCTTCATAGTAGCACCATGTCTGCGAGTCCACAATACTGGATAAAACGAAGGTCATGTTTAATGAACATGTCGTGTCGAGACCGATCTGCATTGACGGTTCTTTGCTCGAAGTGTCGAAGTTGTGCAGCAGTATGTCTACCTAGAGAAAATAAGACAGTTGGGTAGACACAGCTTCGAGAAGGAAATCGAGAGGAGGATTCAGTTGGGATGGGCAGCATTCGGTAAGCTACGTCGGGTCTTCTCGTCGCCTATTCCGCAAAGCCTCAAGACAAAAGTCTTCGACCAATGCGTCTTACTAGTAATGACGTACGGTGCCGAAACCTGGACACTCACGGTCGGGCTGGTCCATAGATTTCAAGTCGCTCAGCAGCGTGCCTTGGAACGAGCTGTGCTTGGAGTCTCTCTAAAGGATAGAATTCGCAACGAAGTCATCCGGAAGAGAACTGGTGTTACCGACATAGCTCGTCGTATAAGCAGGCTGAAGTGGCAATGGGCTGGCCACGTCTGCCGAAGAACCGATGACCGATGGAGCAGACGAGTCTTAGAGTGGAGACCACGTTTCGGCAAAGAGTAGGACGCCCCCCGACTAGGTGGTCCGACGACTTAAAAAAGGTGGGCTGGGGCGGCTGGATGCGGAAGGCAGAGGATCGGTCATTGTGGCGCATGTTGGGAGAGGCCTATGTCCAGCAGTGGACTGCAATAGGCTGATTGATGATGCGAGTCCACAGGTAAATTCATGTCGAGTTTTCAGTCTGTCCCGCAAACTGAAAACTCGACATGAATTTACCTGTGGACTCGCATCATCATTTAGTTTGCCCACGTAATAAAGTGACGTAGTGACATTTCGTACGAACAAGCATAAAACAAACTATTATTTAAGAATTGGTTATAAACTACTTAGTGAGTTCGATGAATATCATTATAACCTAAAGCCTATTATTTCCAGATTATCAGAAGGAGGCCAAGATCTGGATAGATAAACTTTTCTCAGAAGTTTCACCTTTATTGTACGGAAATGGTGGACCCATTATCTTAGTCCAGGTAATCTCAACTAATAACTAACAATTAGGTCAAATAGGTACATACAATCACTGCAATTATAATTAATTGAAGAACTCTTCTACAAATGTTTATCATGGATTAAACTAAACTTCATGAGGTATGAATAAATAGGTATGTAAATATAGACAGATGATGGGTATATGTACCTACTCACTAAAAACAGACAGAATGATATTACAGTGGAGTCTAAACCTGTTTCGTCTCCACGTTTCAATGCCAAACAATATTCCATTATTGATACGTAGCATTATTTGCAACCGATAGATCACTGACTCTACTGACCTTGAACCAACTCAGCTATACATATTTTAATAAAAAAAATTAACTGATTGCAGAACTCTGAATTTAATTGAAGCATACATTCTTAAACGAATAAATATGATCGCTCGAAAAAGCTTTCCATTCTTCTTTCTTTGCCCACCTTTGACCTCTGACAGGTTAGATGGCGTAAGACTATCAGTATTTCAATCAGCTTAGATTTCTGATTCAAGGTCTGATAATGATCGCAATTAACAATGGTTTAGAGTTTTTTATTCACTAACAAAAGTGTTCTTTAAATATCCAAAGATACTGTGCAGACTTGTTGCGAAATAATATATCAAATTTTTTGCAGCAGTACCTACTTTTTATACATGGTAAAATAGTAGATGCTATTAGGAACTACGAAGCAGAACCTAGAACTAAGAATAGTTTGATCAAGTCCTTTTATCCTTAAGGACTACTACGAAACCGTACATTATGCGTGGTTCAACATACATTTAGCCGATTTTAATAAAATTAGGAAACGGCTTAGTTATTTTCCTATGCCAAACTTCTTTACTGCTAAAAGAAGACAGTCACATGTATTGGCAACAATCACCAATTCACCACTTACTGAATCTTACTATGACTGTGGCTATATACGTTTTTTTGTTCCTAGGTAGAAAACGAATACGGCAGTTATGGTTCGGACATGACGTACAAGGTGCAAGTGCGGGACATGTTGCACGAACACGTCGGCGATAAGGCGCTTCTCTTCACCACTGACGGTGCTTCCTCCAGCTACTTCCGAGCGGGGGCCGTGCCTGACACCCTCACGACGATAGACTTCAATGCTGGCGCAAGTAAGTGAAATCTACTTTTGACCTCAAAATCAATAATACAACTTTAAAAATCCAGTAGCGTAACTACCTCACAAAGGCTCGTTATAACGTCACAAATATCGAGAGATATGCTTTGCAGGTGTAAAACCAATTTATAAGCAAGTATTCAAATTTACTTCTATTAGCCAGCGCTACATAGAGTTGCTTAGCAACTAAAACTGTTTTCTATATATCTAGCCTATTGCAAGATGATAAGTCTCATATACTAGGGTATAACGAAGGGACATCTCTTAATATATTTGAGAAACTGATGTGCTGTTTCACGGGTCAAAAGCTACTCTTGGGCTCAGAAATAAGGAAGCTTATTCCTTTATACACAGCTTAAGTATTCGATCTATCTTAAACTGATTGCTTTATTCTAAATGAGTTAGGTACTATAATGCTCAAGGCTTTCGGTCAACACTGGCATTGAAAAGCGCGTCCTCATGGAAAAAAGGGGCGCAGAAATCATTTCGACCAGAATATAACTTCAGAAGAGCAGTTCTTTGTCTATCACACTAAATTTATTCTGTACTCTTATCTTCCAGATGTAAGGCCGTTATTCGAAGAGCTGCGTAGATTCATGCCTCACGGTCCGCTGATGAACTCTGAGTTCTACACGGGTTGGCTGACGCACTGGGGCGAACACTTTGCCACGGCCGACGCAGAGACTGTAGTACGCACCCTTGGAGATATGCTCGACTACGGAGCTAACGTAAACTTCTATATGTTCTTTGGAGGCTCCAACTTTGAGTATACTGCAGGTACTTAGCTTTATAATTTACAAACAATCAAAACGATGTTTTATGACTCTTAGCACCGCCCTACCTACCATAATTTAGTGTTACCATAAATGTCGCTTGCCAAGTTGCCACAAACCTACAAGTTGGTATAACTAACAAAAATAATTGTAACGCTGATATACTAAAGTCAGAGGTTTCTGATGAATGTACATGTACATGTGCGTTTATTAGTATTTGGATAATAGTGGCAAAACAATGGAAAGCAAATATATTGAATCGCAAATAAATCAAGAAATTAAGTATTTAAAAATAACGCCGACTACTTTTTCAATTTAATTTAACTTTCAATAAAAACAATTAAAAACGTGATGATTTTCAATATTCTTCAATACACCGCAAATACACATAATCGTATCATATAATTCTTTAATTTGCAGCTAATAGTAAAGCGCCTACTATTTAAAACAGGTGAGCATTTAATAGCAGACAAACGGCATATTATGTTTTCTTTTTCAAAATTATTGTTGTAGATTTCTCCTGATGTGATTTTCTTTCGGGTTTCAACATAATGATATTAATAATTTGTTAGAAATTGGAACTATAGATCATTGTCTAAATAAAGATGATCCGACCCGTAATGATATGCTAGCGAAGAAGCTGTTTGATCAATGTGGAAATCTAATAATAATGTTATTTACAGGAGCCAATTACGACGGTACATACAAGCCGGATATCACTTCGTACGACTACGATTCTCCGCTGAGTGAAGCCGGCGACCCTACTCCTAAATATTTCATGATAAGGGACAAATTGAAGGCGGTAAATGTCTTTCTTTTACCTAATAGTATATGGACAATGAACGATTTATATTAATCACTCACGTTGGGTATAAATACCTTTGGTCTGTTCCGACTTAAAAATCTTGACTATGCCATTCGCTTGCGCGAATGGATTATTGGTTTCAACCGCTGCCTCACTTCCATGACAAAGGATTTTAAACTAGTGCAGGCGTGGCCTGTAAAACCAGACTATCCGCAACTACGACCGATTAAAGTAGATCAAAACCCGTTAAATAAACTTGCTCTTTACAAAGACGAAAATAAGGCGAAAATGTATTTTTTTACAGTATAACCTAGTAAACGACAGTATTGAACCACCAAGACCAAGTGAGAAGGGAGATTATGGACCCGTCCAAGTTAATTTTAAAGTGAGTCTGTTGAGTGACGAGGGTCGTGCTTCGTTGAGCAAGAAGTACGGAGAAGTAACTGGATCCACTCTGCCTACTTTCGAGCAGTTGCGGCAGAGAGCTGGACTTATGCTGTATGAAACTACATTGACAGAAGGCGATGGATTGTTGGATATTAGGAAACCAAGAGACCTGGTTTTCGTGTTCGTCGATGGTGTACGTATCTTCAGTTTTCTTTTAAAATATTCACGCTTTAGTCAAGTCTTACGCCAGTAAGATCTGTGTTTTTGACGCTGTATTTATGAGCATAGCTTATACTTCTTCAATTACATAATTATCTCGTATTAATAAGAGTACAAGTCCTAGAAAGTCCTAGATCAATGAATGTTATACATAAAGCTTGTAAATTGAAATCGAACTAAAATCATCAAAGACAAGTTAACCTCGCTATTGATGAGTTGTATTTTAATTTATTTTGAAGGTCTGTTTTCTTAGGTTTACAAGTTGCCAATTACAAGCTACGATTTTCTACCACTTGCCACATAGGCGCACCGCATAATTAATACCATACTATAACCCTGTCTTTTGTAATGTTATATGAACTTTCCCAGGTATACAAAGGGCGTATTAGCAGGATGCGTAAGATCTACAGCCTGCCGATCACTGCTACACCGGGCGCCCGGTTGTCCTTGCTAGTCGAGAACCAAGGTCGAATCAATTATGGACCCCAAATATTGCACGAGTACAAGGTAAGTCGTCATTTGCCATACAAAGTCAAACTAATGTTATAAATACTTAAACGTGCTATGTTGCCTATACTTCTTTCACGCTAAAACTACTGATCAGATTTTTTTTAAACCTTGCACTGTAATAGAACTTATATGTACATTATAATGACATAGTCCGTTTGTCGCGATCCTCACGCCTGTGGTGTCTAGTTCTGAATAAACAAATTCTAACAAAACACTAGAAGCTATATGGCTAATACATAAAATTATGTGTCCTTCTAATCTTTAGATACCTATTGGTAGATGATTTATCATCATCACCAGCGTTGCTGCTGTTGTATTCAGGGAGTTTCGCTTCTGAGCTCGCGTCTGTTGTTTAGGGAGACTTCGCAGATAACTAGTTTTTCACATAAAATATATTCATACCAATACAAACAAAGGACAGGACGAAGGGGAAGACCTAGGCGGACGTTCTCTAACCAGATTGGGGACATCCTCAAAATAGGACAGGTCAGAAGTACCGTAAACAGAAGAGCATGCATGAGAAACTTGATGGGAGTGAATGAAGCAAGAGAGGTATGTCAGGATCGTTGCAAATGGCGGTCCGTAGTCTCCGTCTACCCCTCCGGGAAACAAGCGTAAGTCTATGTATGTATGTATGTACAAACAAAAATGACAAAACATTTGATGTTTTAAGATAACACCATGACTCGCGTCAGTCACTCAACGCCAGACAGAAACTGTCCGCGCGACAAGGATGGCATGACAGATCACAATACTTCTGTTTCTTCTGTTTCGTTGTATAATTTTTATCTACTGACTTAACCTTATATTAGGCCTGTTATCTGTCAGTGATCATTAGCGTTGTTACTGCGTCGATTTTATGGAATATCTAATCTCACTTCCGTGGTACCCCAGGAGGAATTATAATAAACTAGAAGATGCCCACAACTACGCCCGCACATTTTTTTTCATTCAATCATTACTTCCCGATGCCGTGGGAATTTGAGAAAATCCTTTCTTAGTACGGTACGGTGCCGAGGAACATACACGAAATAAAATTCAGCTTCATGTGCCCAATAATTGTTATGGCTGTGCGTTGTCAGTCAGTCAGTAACAGAAGAATGTTATATATACATATATTATGTTATGTACTTAGTCATTGCAAACATATTTGAATATTTTCTGCGGTAACCTAACCACAGCTAATGTTAGTGTTAAGAAAGTCTTTAAGATCGACTCTTCTAGTAGGTGTTTAGGTTTAAGGCTACTCCGTCCTAGTCGGTAGTTATTACAACTATTCTTGATAACTACTCTACAATACGACTACTAAGCCAATATTGTTATCGCGACATGTAACCGACACTTGCCTTGACCACCTCAATTGATGTATCATATATTTGACATTGAATGTACTTATCATATTTATTTAGTTTGATTTCAAATTTGTTTGATTTTGTTTACATATTTCTATTCACTGACCGCCCAAAATACAAGATTTTTAGATGTAGAAAGTATTAATTAAATTATGAGCTTTTTTAGTCATATACGTTCAAAAGTTTGAATTAATGTTCGTGAATGTCAAATAAATTAAACCTAGATTTGTAAATTTGTAGATGACATGACATTGTGTAAACTAGATAAATTAAAACTTATTGGACATTATATACTTACTAGATGAGACCGCGGTTAGATATTTGAGGCGACTGCTCCGCACCCGTGGCATACTTACAGATTTACCTCGATAAATGAGCTATCCGACCCGAAAATAATTATTGAAATTGAACCAGTAGTTCCTGAGATTAGCGTGTACTACCGAACAAAAAACTTTTCATCTTAATTATATTAGTTTCATAAAGGTGTTTATTAGTTTCTCTTATCCCTTTCGTATATGTACTACTAGAAACCCTAAGGTTTAAATAATCATCGTTACGTTAAGTATAACATTAACATGAGTTTCTTCTTATGAGTTTTAATTCCATGATTACAGGGAATTTTAAGTCCAGTCCTACACAACAACAAGGTGTTGGATGGCAATTGGACTGTATCTGGATATCCTATGGAAGTCCTAAAATTGGCGGAGACTTATCAATCAGCTACGCCCAGTGGCCCATCATTCTTCGA
Organism: Euclidia mi; assembly: GCA_944739405.2. Lineage (NCBI taxonomy): Eukaryota > Metazoa > Arthropoda > Insecta > Lepidoptera > Erebidae > Euclidia > Euclidia mi. Next base: position 27,516,941 of record OX123198.2, read on the forward strand.
AGGACGGATCACTTTGCCTGCGAACCATACACCTTTGGACACATTCCTTGACACCTCTGGCTGGGGAAAGGTAATTTTAAATCAATTTATTTACTTATGAAAATGGAATCGTTCAATCTAATGTAATGACTCTAATGTAATGTTCGACTGCACGGTTGGCGTAGTGGTTTAAGCGGCCGCCTCACCGCTTGGTACTGCGTCGTGTGTTGTGGGTTCGGTTCCCTCACGAGTCAACACTTTGTGTGATCTATAAAGTTGTTTCGAGTCTGGGTGTACATTGTCTCCGTTAGTTGTGTGTTTGTAAAGTCCCCCGCGATACAGGATTTATTCCTAGTGCGGGAGGTGTCTTTTAAAAAAAAAGAAAACAAATGTATTATTATGACCTAGTTTTGGAATATCCAGTCATAATAATACAGATCAACATAGGGAGAGTTTAAACAAGACTCAAGACTTTGTAAGAATTAAATAGTTACTTATAATTAGGATACACCATTTTACAGAACTATTTCCAATCAACCAACTTACATTGTCAAAATATCAATTTCAAAATAGCCCTAAGGAATATGACTTATAACAACATACCTACACCTTTGCTTGATATTTGAAGATACTCATTTACCGGTTCGATAAAAAGCTTTATGAAAGCTGGGCACCCTGCAATTTGTGTGATTGTTACTTTAAGAATACGTTACTCAGTGACAAATATTAAGCAGCATTTTATTGGTTATTTAAATAAGATGTGTACCATTTTGTGCAGGGTTTCGTGTGGATAAACGGCTACAACTTAGGTCGATACTGGCCAAAAGTTGGGCCTCAAGTGACGCTGTACGTGCCTGGACTGTGGCTGAAGGCTGCTCCACAAGAAAACATCATACAAATCCTAGAACTAGAGAAACCATCGGATACGCTCTCTATGACATTCATCAACCATCCAATTTTGGACAGAACAGGCAACATCACCTTAGCGTGATTGGTAGTAATTTAAGCTAATGTATATTTTTATGTTGTTTACAAGCTTGTACAATTTATTACTGTGAATAAAAAATCGCAATATTGCCATATTTTATGTAACTTATTTTTTGTATAAGGACCTTTATAGTATGATTGACAGATCAGATTGATATTTTCATGTTAGTGACCGACTAAGAAGAAGCGACTTAGGAAAATACATGAAACATATCTATCATAAGCCCTTCTTTATACTGTCCCACTGCTGGGCACGGGCCTCTTCTCACTACGAGAAGAGTAAGGCCATAGTCCACCACGCTGGCTAAGTGCGGGTTGCCAGACTTCACATGTCTTTCAAGAACATTATGGAGAACTCTCAGACATGCAGGTTTCCTCACGATGTTTCCCTTCACCGATTAGCAAGCGATAATTAACAATTTAATACACACTTAACTCCGAAAAGTCATTGGTGCGTGCCGTGGATTCGAACCCGTGACCCTCTGCGTAGCAGTCTCTCCACTCGGCTATCGCTGCTGATACATAACATGAAACATGACATCACCCAACCCTATGCCAATCCGTCCGGCCAGCGTAGTTTAGTAGGGTAAAGGGTGTCTTTAAATAAGAACGACTTACCCATGACAATTTCGAGAAAGGATGAACCTGCAATACATATTCTCGTTTAAATAGGGTTAATCGTTTCCCGACTTAGTCATATGGGTTTCCGATGAATAATAACCTGATTTACTCCAACCCAGCTTGCGTAAAACTAAAACAGCATCATCGTCTCAGGGCTTAGGGCATTACCGACTGTGAACCAAAAATACCTTCAAGTTACGAACCTGGACCTGCTTGCAACCACAGTACGGTACTACACAAATCGTCGGTCAAATAACGAAAGGGCGTATCCAACAAAATTTTTGATTTTGAGATATTAGCACCATCGACATTTATAGGTCAAGTTTCAGTATGTCACGAAGAGGCGTAGCCAAAACTGCAATGAAACCGCACTTATAGACCGTTGCGAAAAGCCCTATCTACTTTTCCTTCTAATTCAAAAAATCACGAAGGGACATATCGCTAGTTACGCCTGTTCAGGCATAAAAATATTTTTTCACGAAGAGGCGTAACATAATTTTGTGCGAGTGAAACCAAGACCGAAGAAGTCGAAACTCGTTTCTGTTGTAACTGCTGGAAACCCATGACACTGTTGACGAGAAAACCGACGCTGTGGTCAAAACGCTACAGGACGTGTCTGGAAGGGTGTATCCCGGAAAAAGCGTTAACAATCAAAGTAAACTCTCGCTCCAGACTCTCGAACTTATGAGGCAAAGAAGAGGAATGTCATATGCGCAGACGTCTTCGACGGATGGAAGAAACCTTAACGGGAAGATCCTGAAGCTGGTGCGACGTGACCTCCGATGTTTCAATACCCGCGCCATTACGGCTACGATTAAACAGAATCGAGGCATCAAAGTCTTCGCTCGCCAGCTTGGGAGAATTCATCTCGTCGAAACTCATTACTGCGGATGGCAAAACCGTAACCTGAGAACCGCTGAAATTGAGAGTTTCTACAAGGATTTTTACGCATCACGGATGCCTAAGCCTACGAGACCCAGCGATGATGACCACAGGGCCCAACTCACGCGCCATTACACGGAGGACATCCCTGATATCAAGCACGGTGAGGTTAGAGTGGCTCTCGAGCAGCTTAAGAACAACAAGTCTCCAGGGGATGACGGAATCACCATAGAGCTCTTAAAAGCAGGTGGGACAGCAGTTCTGAAAGATCTGGCGAGCCTGTTTAATTCCGTTACCCACCAAGTGATTCTATTTTTCAGAAAGGGTGATAAAATCCTGCTGAAAACCTAAAGATTTATTTCACTCCTGAGCCACGTCTACAAGTGGTTCTCGAGAGTCCTAATAAACCGCCTCACCAGAAAACTCGACGATTTCCAGCCACCGGAACAAGCCGGGTTTCGAAAAGGCTACAGCACCGTAGACCACATCCATACTGTTCGGCAGATTGTACAGAAGACCAAAGCTACATTGACGTGTTGAGATGTTTGTACGACACGGCCACTATTACCGTCCAGCTCCAGGACAGTAAAACTAGCCCCGTTGAGTTTCGAAGAGGAGTGAGGCAGGGGGATGTTATATCCCCTAAGCTCTTCACCAAAGCACTCGAAGATGTCGTTAAGACGCTGGACTAGACTGGGCATAAACATTAATGGCGAGTACATATCCCACTTTTGGTTTGCCGACGATATAGTCATCGTGACAGAGAGACTGGAAGAGCTGAGCGAGATGCTGCACAGCCTAAATGGAGCCTCTCGACGGGTCGGTCTCGGCATGAACTTGGATAAAATCAAGATTATGTTCAACGAACACATTGTGCCGGGACCGGTTTATGTCGACGGATCAATGCTCGAAGTTGTTCAAGAGTATGTCTACCTTGGGCAAGTAGTCCAGTCTGGTAGAAACAACTTCAAGAAAGAAATCGACCACAGGATCTAGTTGGGTTGGACAGCGTTTGGCAAGCTACGTCGAGTTTTCTCTTCGCCCCTACCGCAATGCCTGAAGACCAAAGTCTTCAACAAATGCGTTCTACCTGTTATGACGTACGGTGCCGAGACGTCGGCACTCACTAGTCCACAAACTAAAAGTCACGCAGCGAGCTATGGAACGGGCTATGCTTGGCGTCTCTTAGAAGGATAAAATCCGAAACGAAGTTATCCGGCAAAGAACCAAAGTTACCGACATAGCTCACAGAATCAGTAAGCTCAAGTGGCAGTGGGCTGGCCATATCTGTAGAAGGACTGATGACCGATGGAGCAAGCGTGTCCTAGAGTGGAGACCAAGCCTCGGCAAGCGTAAGGTAGGGCGGCCCCCAGCTAGGTGGACCGACTACCTGACAAAGGTGGCTGGGACAGACTGGATGCGGAAGGCTGAGGACCGTGTACTGTGGCGCGTGTTGAGAGAGGCCTATGTTCGGCAGTGGACTGCGATAGGCTGATTGATTGATTCGTTAGGTGATCTTACTTTACACAGAGAATAATACATCACTCGATTTGATGAAAGAAAAAATTTTTATGCATACCGATGTTTTCAATTTCACTTAAAGCAATACCTACGTGGACGTAAGTGAAATGACTGATATTACGGGTACATCACGAAAAGGCGTAAGTGAAACGTTTTTCAAAAATATATAAATATCCTTATAATTAACTACAGTACACTGAAACTACAGTTAATAATATGATCAATCTTAGCCACATTAAATCTTTTTATGTATATAAATATCATACCAAGCACATTAAATCTTAAGACATAAAGTTATGACAGTACATAACGTGATGATTTCATAAAAATGGCTCTGCTGTAAAATTTACTTAAACACAGTTACGCCTTTTCGTGATTCGACCGACGAAATATCTAAACTAACCTAACCTAACATATTTATTTGCGCTATCCCGGTTGCTTCCAAGACTTTTGCCTCGGAGAACAACCGTTCGATTTGTAGTTTAGGTCTGATTTTATAGAATAATAGATCTACAGATCGAACCCTGTCTGGCCGAAGCAATTCGAAGGGATAGCTATAGGTACTCTAATGCTTACACCAGTGTAAGGATATTGACTAGCGTAACGAATACGTAGATACGTAATCGAATTTAAAGCTGTAGGTACAAACTTAAACAGTGTTCCGCTTAAGTTTGTCATGATCATCATCGTCAGCCCTTTATACTGTCCCACTGTTGGGCACGAGCCTCTTCTACTATGAGAAGGGTAAGGCACACCACGCTGGCCAAGTGCGGGTTGGCAGACTTTACATGTCTTTCGAGAACATTATGGAGAACTCTCAGACATGCAGGTTTCCTCACGATGTTTTCCTTCACCGTTTAGCAAGCGATAACTAACAATTTAATACGCACATAACTTCGAAAAAGTCATTGGTGCGCGCCGTGGATTCGAACCCGAGACCCTCTGCGTTGCAGTCTGTCGGTCTCACCACTCGGCTATCGCTCAAGTTTGTACCTTAAATTTATAGAAGCGTGTGTTAATCCGTTTATTAAAATAGGATTATTAATGAAACCCTTTATTTTATTAAGGAAGGATACGTCGCAGAGTCATAATTATATAGGTGAACTAGAAATAACTTCCAATGTGTAAACACAACGATCCTGCTCTGATTAAATGACTGACATTTTTTACTCATTCATGTTAAGAACCCACAGATTAGAAGAACCCCTCGGCAATAGAAAATGGGAGTCACATACAGGACATTGAAAATTAAGTGGTTAAAAGAACTCACTCGATTTGTTCCATAGAGATAAGTATTTAATTCGACCAATCTTTCAGTAATGTATCGTTTATTCGGTCAGTGGTTAATGAGAAGTGGTTCTTTCAGTCCACCAGTTGAATTTCGAAGTCCAGTGTGGGCCTGGGATTTTTTATGCTGCTGTCTACTTTATCCTTGGAAGCAGTCATTCCTTCGATGATACTGTGACTAACATCAAACTATGTTGACCATCAAACAAATTTATAAAGTTAGGGTACTTAGGGTAGCAATATAAGTATTTAAACATTTTTTTATAGACTCACGACTCCCCGAAAGGGGAGGCAGAGGTGTAATATTACACCCACATTTTGCCATGAATTTTTAGGTCCCACGTAATAGGGGGCGAGCCTATTGCCGTACCGGGCACATTACCAGTCTCCATGCTGCTACTGAGAATTTCCAAACGGAAAAACCCAATAACACTTTGCCCGACCCGCGAATCGAACCCCATCGATCGATCCGAAATCCCACGCGCACATTTATGCCGCGAGACCAACAAGGCAGTATATTTAGGTAAACATTTGTGATCACTTAATTAATAAAATGTTCATCAGAAGATACCGTTGCTATGAGATTGATGAGATTCCGCTAGTTCGACTGTAGCAACCTCGGATGCATTTTATGTTATGGCGGTTAATTAATAAAATCTATTCAGGGTACCACTACACCGATACGAAATCGTTTTATTTCTTTGGTATATTTTTATCAATTCAGTATCATTTGTCTGTGGTTTAAACTAGCTGACCACTAGGAAACCAATAAAAGATAACACTCTATTTGTTATCTATGTAATGTATCTATTAAATAGTCATGTGTTATTATTATTCGATTCAATGCAATGAAAAGGAATTGGTGGGATATGTGACATGTCACCCTCTAGTAATGTCGACTTCGGGCGAGTTGTAGCCTGTCGCCCGAATGTATTTTTATGACTGGGCACTGGCCCAAGTTATTTTTCAGGAGGATGACTGCATCCCCCTGAAAAATAACTAGCACTCAAGTGGCCCACTGAGGTAGATTCTTATGGTTAAGGGATAACAGACTGGTCTCTGCTCCGCGGCTCACAATGACACGGAATAGGAACAGCAGTGGACTAGTTCGCCGCATGCATTTATTTCGTTACTGGTTTGCTATTAATAATTAAATAACTATTAATTTCCTCATTTACTTACTTATTTTTATAAATATAACAGATTAACAATCTCTTTCCTTTTTGGGGTTCCATAATCACCTAAAATGTCGAAGCCAAATAAATTCGCCAAAATCCTTGACATTTGGGCGAAATATGGATTTCCCCGGACATCTCCGAAAAAGTATTTTTGCAACAAAAATGAAAACATCGTTATATTTTTTTTAAATTTTTCATTTATTATACGGCTTGTTATTAAAATCGAATGAAGTAGGTACTTATGATATGATTTTACCGAGCCTTCTTGAAGGCGGGTTATTGTGGATAATTTTTTAACTAAGATTTATTTCAATTTATTGCTTATCTATATAAAAATGGATTTCCCCTGACAACAAAAGTGTCCGGGTTTCACCGGGACACTTTTCAAAATCTCCTGCCGGACAGCCTCCGGACGGCCCCCGGACGTCCTTCAAATTAGGACAAATCTGAAGAATTCCCTACGGATGGCAGCTCTACCTACATGGAATCCTTATGGATTTGCAATATCTGTCCGGCCGTCTGTCCGCTCGCTAGCTGAAATTGGGCAGGGTTATAGATGTGACGACCATGCAAACAAAACAGTAATTTATATGTACGAGTAGCTTTCATACACCTAAAAGGTAAAGTGTTTCTTTTTTAATTTTCTATAAGATTGCGCAGTTAGGTCAAAATCTCAAAGTCAAAGTCTTGGATTGTGTATAGTCTTTTTTTATGTGTAATTCTTGTTAATTAAGACAGGCATTTTAGTCCTTAATTTTTTAGTCTCTTTCACGGAAAGTGAACCAAGGAGCTATATTTACTTACTTAGACTAAATAGTCTATTATTCTAAATTTACACCACCTGGCTAAGAGATTTATACCTTTTTGGATAGCAGCTAATACCAGGAACTTATTCCAATAATGTACCGTCTACATAAAATGACCCATTTTATTTTAATCGAACATTTCTCTGTTTTTTGTCTCCGTTTTCAAATTCCACGCCGAGTTAGTAGCATTGTTTTATTTAAAAAGATGGGAAATTTAACTGTGTATCATATAATAAGGCCATAGAGGCATACACAGACAAAATACAGAAATATAGAGATTCCTAAAAAAAAAATCAAAACCGTTTATACCAAAATGGCGAACTTTTTACCCCTACATAGCGGTAAAAATACTCCATTATGATTCTAGAATCAGCGTCCATCGAATACATTTCACTATTTTTATATGGAAATATTTAAAGTTGCTAGTTAACGCAATTGAGCAAACATTGAACCTGGGTCCTACTGGCCAGCCAAAGAATATGCATTTGACAATTATATCTACACGAAACGATTGGTTCCTTGATCTAGTCAAATTGTGTGGTGTGGAACCCGTTTTAGCTGCCAGTGAGACACCTTCCGCAGCTCTCCTACAAAATTATTCTTTTAAATAAGTAGTTTCAGTATCTTCTTTTATAACTGGATTTCTATACTATTTTTATAACGTTTATTGCAACCATGCACATTGTTCTGATATATACGTATATCACGATTTTTTGAAAATATGAGCATAGTTCAGGGTCAAAAACTTCAAATATTTTTCATTTTATCTTTCCATGGAGTCTTTTAAAAAATGCAGCAAAATTATATATACTTATATTTATTGTACTTATTATTCGTGCGTATAGTATATCGAAGTAAGAAGATAATTATCTTCTTACTTCTACCGCAGACACAAAAGTTCTCTTCTCATTTTCACAATTATTGAAACCTGTCTATCTTCTAATTGATATTCTCATCTATTCTTTCTCGTGGTTCTACCTATTGCATTGCGAACGTGGCTGTTAATGTAAATGTAGAATCATCTAGTAATTAACTTTAATTTTTGACGTTCATAAGCGTCACTTTGTGGCCTAAATGAATAAATGATTTTGACTTTGACTTGACTGTTACAGCTCTTAAACAAGGTAACCCACAAATGGGCAATGCCTACAGCTCGTAATGTTTAAAGTTACTTCAACAAAAAGCTTCTTTTACTTCTAGAAATAGTTAGCGCAAAGAATTCGAATGCGAAACAACACAATGCCTTCGACAAAAAAGAAACATGGCTAAATAGCCCAGAAGGTTCGTTTCTTTTTTGTGTACAGTGTGTGGCACACACATTACAGGCAAACGGCACCACAACTTCGTGCGTATAAATTATGTTCGCGAAGTGTTCTCTAGTTCATCTGTATGTCAAAAAATAGTCTTTTACAATAGCCTGTTAAACAGCGCAATAAATTATTTATTTTATTTCAGGTAAGCACACCTGTCCACTGAGATTAACATAATACTAGGTACACTTGAACCTCCCATGTATTAAGCTTCTGTGGTTCATACTCAATTGACGTATAAAATTATAATTTAAAGTTAGATTTAAGTATTTAAATTCGATGCAAAATTGGCGCCAACTAGCGTAGCATATTATTTTAATAAGTAAGCGTCTATTATTCTTGACAATACGGACTATAGGAAAATACTTAACAAATATACGTAACTAAACATACTCATCTGAAAAATAGGATATGATTGCAACAAGTTCATTTGTAGTATCAATTTTTAGAAGATTCGACTGTAAGACAAGTGCCAATAACTTTGTCGCCATAAATTTGACTCCAAAGTGCGCTGAACACAACCAACGTCATTCACATGAGACAAAATATATGAAAGAGACGGATATAGTAATTGTCGTAAGTGAGAATGAGTCAGTGGCAGGTAGAATCCATTATGTTGGTCTGTCGCGTTTGATAAGGAGCCGGTATGAGTACGGCGAGCCTGTCGGCGTGGTGATCTCGACAGCACCGCACCGCTCCGCGTCCGCTTAGCAATAAACCACGTGGCCGCAAGCTGAACCTATAAAAAGTAAGTACAACTGCGGTTGATTGACCGACACTTGCCTTTATCCCAATAACCTTACACACTATACGATAATTCTCACTGTTGAACGTTCTTTCACAAAATATCTTCACTTATTTCTGTCTGTAAATGACGCCGCAGCAAACGCAAACTTTGTAGATGTTTCAAGCTCAAGTTTACAACCAATTCAACTATTTTAATTGACAGTTCTGTATTATATTATTGTATCGGTGTTATGAATATATTTTATGGGTATATGAATGCGTATATAATGCAATATTTGTGTTTCTTTATTTTATACCGGTAACCTTGACATTGTGTAATATTTCTAAATTACTTAATAGTCTTTAGATGCTTAATTTTCATTATGATTTTAAATATTTTTCAAATGATTTTATGGGTGTTACGCATCGATAGTATTATTATATGTATTTGATACTGTAATGATTTTTTGTATTATAGAAGTTTGTAGTAAATATTACTTAACAAATAGGGTCGCGGTGTTTTTCCAAACATAACCATTATACATTATTGCTAAACGAGTGTTTACAGATGTGGTTTACAGTGCAGTATTTTTATAAAGCCTAGCTTTTTAATACATAAGTTTAATTAAATTAATAATAATTATATCTATTTATGTTTGATTAACTACATATTGTGTAATTTTAATAAAAACTACAGCTATGCGTAAAATGGCGTTAATGTAGATGTTGTGAAGAAAAATTTATGTAAAATAAAAGACACAATTTTTTTTATTACTTAATATTATATAAATGCGAAAGTTAAGTGTTTATTATGCTTTCTCGGGCCGGTAGGTAGAAACGACACTGTCTGTAATCACAACAAATCGTTTCGTTTTAGTGAGGTAGGTCAAAAGCACACATTTTGAAAGTTTATATTTAACTATTATTTTATTAGCCAATTATTTTACGTACGTTTAATTTTTTACTCTATTTTGTAGCGACTTGAGTCAAAAGAGGCGTTCGTATTCATTAGATCCATAATTAACTACAATATAATGATGCGTATGGAAAGTGCTACACCTAAGATTCTCGACTCTCTAGGGACTTTAGAACCTGTTTGACTGTTAAATTGTGATTTTCGCTTTAGCACCCAGCCTACTATAATGGGAGCAATGCCCCTTAGAGTAAACAACAAATGGAATGATGGGTGGAGGAAATCCAAGGCGTAGCAAACAGAAAAAATATATCCTTGCGTAAACTTGTACGCAGTACAATATTTTCCATCGGACATTAAATTAATCGTTGAAAGACCAGTAAATATTAAAAATAACAACGGAAAAATAAAAGGCGAGGCCCTCCTATCCTTGAACTTTTTCCCTCAAATAGTTTATGTTAATACATATAGCTGTATATGGGTATGTGTTTATGTTATCTTTAAACGCCCCGTGCTCATTCTTTTTATCCGATTTCGAGAAGTAGGAGGTTCTCAATTACGTGTTCTTATTACGTGTTACCCTAGAACTTTTCACTAGGTACTACTAGGTAGACGGATTCGAGGGCTGGTGCTACTCGTTTGGTTCCATTTAAATTTGATCAAGAGTTCGTGTATTTGATCGTGTAGTTTTTTAGTTATATAATTGCATTATTCAGTTCATATATTTTGAGCGTAGTTTTATCAATGTTTAGCAGCTTTTAAATAGGCTTAAAGCGTCCACGTCCACTTCGTCGCGTCTTCGTCCTCAATCACTCGTATTAATAAACAGACCTAACGAGCAGTGCTCAATAATATAGATCAATTAGATAGATCTGGATTTTAACTACATAAAAAGCTTTTAATGAATGGAGTACTTAATAGAATATGACTAAACAGACGCCACTGCCAATCTAAATCAGTACAGTATTTCACCGACAGTATGACGCACTTTTTCTCCAAGTACCTAGTTTTTGCGTGCGGGTTAGCCTATGTGTTATGTCAATAAAAATAATATAATTTGTATAGGTAACTAAGAATAAAAACAAATGGATGTGTATCAATAACACAAACTTTCATCTTCTATCTCAGACCCTGTCGTGTTCAATTTTGAAAAAAGGATTTATCTTCAGTTTGATCCTGAGTACTCTACTATGTCGATGTTAATATTAATGTCGAATCAGCTCAGTAGTTTTGCCGCGAAAGTTTATCAAACAAAATTTTAAAATGAAATATTATAATAGAAATATTAATAATACCTATGGCACTACGCATAACTAAGTATATGGAATATTTCAATTAGGAAATGGTATAGGTACCTTACTGTTACGTATTGGTACCTATACCTTCATTCAGAAGCTAGTTATACTTATACCATCTCAAGTATCATCTAACGTATTATAAACGTAATGGTTAAACGTGTAAACTGAGACCGTCAATAAAAACCGCTGTGAATTTAATCATAGTAACATCGAGCCGCCGCCCGCGACGCACTTGCGATACTGGTCAGTTCCGCATCATTTGGAAGCACGTAAACAATTAATTGTGTTTACATTACCGCGATATTAACGTCGTAAATGGTAATTTTATCAACATAATCGCGTAGAAGTGTATGTGGACTATTTGAAGTATGTAGTTGCTTTTAACAAAGTTACAAGAAAAACAAACAGAAAATGCCTAACTGTGATTGGATTCCAAAAAAAAAATGTGTTGTGAATAGAGACTGAACCGTTTCGATGCTGCTTAAGAATACAATTAATAAAACATTCACGCAAACACCGCTAAAACTGGAAACAGTCCTTTTAGTTTCCGTTATAGGTTTCAAATATAACATTTCTACATACAAGCACTGTAAAATCTTCGATTTGTACATATTTCTCTAGAACCTCCTCAAATAAAAGATTATACTCCTCTCAAAATATTTATAGGTACGCTTATCTACAAATAAATTTTGTCAACGTGTTAACTTTTTTCATTCTGTCGTGTCCTCTTATTTTAAGCCTAATTAAGAAGTGCATAAAGTCATTAGCAAACATTTTAATAGATACAAGTTGCATGATTTACAAAAATGTTTGCTACAAGAAAGGAGGTATGTTTTGATCTGTTTAGATGTCAGCTGAGGAGTTGACGTGTGAGGTGGGGCCGCCGTGCAGCCTGGTGCTCTCCGATGGCACCGTGTTCGTCGGGAAAAGTTTTGGAGCTCAAGTGCCCATTGAAGGAGAAGTCGGTAAGTAATACTATTCCTAGGGCCAGACGTCTGGCCACTACTCAATTCGTGTGGAGTACAGGATCAAGACATACTTTATCCCTAAAGGGGGTAACCCCGAGGGGTATCATGATTAGATGGTGCCTTAGTAAACATTCCGATAGAATGCAGTTTGTCAGTTAGCAAATTTTGTTCGATTTGTAAATTAGGCCTTATTACGATAAGAAAAGATGTAAGCGATAGAGCTGAGCTTAAAGTAAATCATAAAATATTTCTTTAGCAAATATTGGTTTGTATTTATTTGAACGCTCTCTTCTATTTATTGTAACTTAAATATAATACTGTCACCGTGAATTTATAGTTGCCTAAAACATGTTTATATTTTTCATGACCATTATCACATCGGTCAAATTGTTCAGCTTAGACACTGAAGATAAAGTAATCTCGCACACAGATCGAATGACAAACGGTCTTATTATTATTTATCATCATATCACAAGGGGACTTATTGCACTGATGGCGTAGTGGTTTAAACGGATGCCTCACCGTTTACCACTACGCTGAAAGTTGGGCTTCGATTCTTATCTGACGCAAACTTTGTGTAATCTATACACTCTCGGTCCGAGTCTGTATGTTTTTTACGTTTATGGGTAGAATGTCTGTAAAGTTACCCAATTTAGAATTTTCTTTTACTGCGTTTAGTAATCTTTAAAAATATGGAAAAACATTACGTAGCATTATGCTCTGAGCGTTTATTAATTTATTTTTATTGCACAGTATTTCAGACGGGCATGGTAGGATACCCGGAGTCATTGACAGATCCTTCTTACCACGCACAGTTACTGGTACTCACGTACCCGCTGGTCGGCAACTATGGAGTACCTGATGAAGACGAAAAAGACGAACACGGAATACCAAGGTAATACTTTCCTCTTTAAATATACTATTATGTAGCCTATATATTATTATTATTATATTTTTACGCAGACCAGGTGCCTTCTCCTAGGTCCCAATCGATTCACATCAAACTTTTATGGGACTAACCTTTCACTAAATGCTTTCTCACATACAAGTTTTTTTCACAAAATGTCAGTGAACATTTATATACAAAATATCCTATTCTGGGGTTGTCTCAAACTCAAAAAAAAAACATACTTACGTTGTAATTTTGTGTTGTCTCAAATTAAAAGATTTCCGTATTTACATAGCGTCGGCATAAGTGGGCCTTCGGCAAAGTCAATATTAATTCTTATAGAATTATGTATGTTTTTCCAGATGGTTCGAATCTAATCGGATATGGGCTGCTGGTTTAATAGTCGGTGAGGTCAGTACGAGAGCATGTCATTGGCGTGCCAAGCGCTCGCTGGGAGCATGGCTGAAAGCCCGTGACGTGCCAGGCCTTTGTGACATAGACACCAGAGCATTGACATTCCGCCTTCGTGAAGGAGTAACTCTAGGCCGCATCATACAAGGAGTACCTCCGTTCGGCCCACTGCGTCCTATAGCAGATCCAAATGCAAGAAATCTAGTTGCTGAAGTGTCTGTTAAGGTAAGCACAATGTACTTACACAATGTTTTCAACCGTCGGAAAACGTAGTTGGTTTCTTTTAAAATCACAGTCAAAGCAAATTTAATTGAAATTGTCCTACCCAACCTAACTCATAGTTGGGCCATACCCATAGATTTATATGTACTATGGCCATACCTATTGATAAGCATACTGTATAAACTACTATGGGCAGTATTCAAACAAGTATTATGTAAGATTATTCTAAGTCGTGTCACATAGCAATATTAAGTAAGTCGCACAAGATATACCTATTGAAACATTTCTAGGATGATAGAGATCATTAACCTGAAGCTCAAACCGGTCAAACCTGCTTACTATGCATTGACTAGCCATATAGTTAACGCATAATTTACTATGCGTAACCTCTTATCACTGTTTTATTCCTTATAAATAAATTTAGTCTCTTTATACTGGAAGGCAAATCCGCGCGAGATACAGTAGCTTTTCACTGTGTCAGGTTTTCGAGGTTAAAGTCCACCGAACATTGTTCATACAACAAAACGTCTTATTTACTGAATACGTAATAAATAAGTATATTAAACTCGTTGCAGGAACCAAAAATATATAATCCCAATGGAGAAGTTACAATAATGGCCATTGATTGCGGTCTAAAATATAATCAGATCAGATGCCTGATAAAAAGAAACGCTAAAGTAATTCTAGTACCATGGGATTACAAGATAGACTCCAGTCAATACGATGGACTGTTCATCAGCAACGGTCCTGGTGATCCTGTGGTGTGCAAAAAGGTTGTTGATAATTTACGTGCAGTAATTGAGGATAAAGCAAATGTAAAACCAATATTTGGTATTTGTCTCGGACATCAGCTGCTATCCACTGCAGCTGGCTGCAAAACTTATAAAACAAGGTATATATCGAATTTGGTGTTTTGCCTAAAGCAAGTTCTAAATAATGCCAACTTATCAATTTTTCTGCATCTTAATATTTTTGGAGATATTTTAACTCATTGTGTATCTAACATGCACTACTGCATTGATTAATGACTCGGTGAAGTCAACTGAATCTAAGTAATAATCATAACATATTTCTTATGTATCACAAAATGTACTATGAGAACTATTGTTGACCAATATCAACAAGTAATCATTATTTTTCTTTTCAGCTATGGTAATCGTGGTCACAATCTGCCATGTACTCACAATGGCACAGGACGTTGTTTTATGACGTCGCAGAATCACGGTTTTGCTGTTGACACCAATACACTACCTGAAGATTGGAAGATATTGTTCACTAACGAGAATGACAAGACGAATGAAGGCATTATACACAAATCGGCACCATTCTTCAGTGTGCAGTTTCATCCGGAACATACAGCTGGACCTACAGATCTCGAATACCTTTTTGATATTTTTGTAGATACGGTTAAATGTTTCAAAGCTAAAAAAACGTGTGTAGTCGACGACATTATCACAGAAAAACTCAAATACGTCCCTACAATTCATGAGAGACCCAAGAAAGTGCTCATTTTAGGTTCTGGGGGCCTATCTATTGGTCAAGCGGGTGAATTTGATTATTCTGGTTCTCAGGCTGTAAAAGCTTTACAAGAAGAAAAGATTCAGACTGTGCTGATTAACCCAAATATTGCAACTGTACAAACTTCTAAAGGTTTAGCTGACAAAGTGTATTTCCTTCCAATCACTCCCGAATATGTCGAACAAGTGATTAAAGCCGAGCGCCCAACTGGAGTCTTGTTAACATTCGGAGGACAAACTGCGTTAAATTGTGGTGTTGAGTTAGAAAAATCCAAAATATTTGAGAAATACAACGTCAATGTGTTAGGTACACCTATACAATCAATTGTCGACACAGAAGATCGTAAAATATTCGCCGAAAAAATTAACGCAATTGGAGAAAAAGTGGCACCAAGTGCCGCTGTAAACTCGGTGGAGGAAGCGCTTATAGCAGCACGTCAAATTGGTTATCCAGTTATGGCTCGATCTGCATTTTCTTTAGGAGGATTGGGATCAGGTTTCGCTAACAACGAAGATGAACTAAGAACACTTGCACATCATGCGCTATCTCACTCTGATCAACTGATCATCGACAAATCTTTAAAAGGATGGAAAGAAGTGGAATATGAGGTTGTAAGAGATGCCTTCAATAATTGCATTACAGTTTGTAATATGGAAAACGTTGATCCTTTGGGAATTCACACTGGAGAATCCATTGTAGTTGCTCCCAGTCAAACCCTATCTAATAGAGAATATTATATGTTAAGAAATACAGCAATAAAAGTAATTCAGCATTTCGGTATTGTGGGAGAGTGCAACATTCAGTACGCTTTAAACCCAAACTCTGAAGAATTCTATATTATAGAAGTCAATGCCAGATTATCAAGAAGCTCTGCATTAGCAAGCAAGGCGACCGGTTACCCCTTAGCATACGTTGCAGCAAAACTATCATTGGGCATTCCTCTGCCTGTGATAAAAAACTCAGTTACAGGAGTTACGACTGCCTGCTTTGAACCAAGTCTTGATTATTGTGTAGTTAAAATTCCTAGGTGGGACTTAGCTAAGTTCACAAAAGTGAGTACAAAAATTGGAAGTTCAATGAAAAGTGTTGGCGAAGTCATGTCCATTGGCAGAAATTTTGAAGAAGCTTTTCAAAAAGCTTTGAGAATGGTTGATGAAAATGTAAATGGTTTTGATCCGAATATCAAAAAAGTAAATGAAGATGAATTGCGAGAACCTACTGATAAGAGAATGTTTGTCTTAGCTGCAGCTTTGAAAGAAGGATACACTATCGACAAACTATATGAACTAACCAAAATTGATAAATGGTTCTTAGAAAAATTTAAAAATATAATAGATTATTATAAAACACTGGCATCAGAAAAAGGAGCCTCTATTTCTTTCGACATATTGAAAAAGGCTAAGCAAATTGGTTTTTCTGATAAGCAAATAGCTGCAGCAGTAAAAAGCACTGAAGTTGCTGTTAGAAAATTAAGAGAAGATTATAAGATAACACCATTCGTTAAACAAATCGACACAGTTGCAGCTGAATGGCCAGCAACTACTAACTATCTTTATTTGACTTACAATGGTAGTACACATGACTTAGAATTTCCAGGCGGATTTATAATAGTCTTGGGTTCCGGTGTATACCGTATAGGCAGTTCAGTGGAATTTGATTGGTGTGCAGTTGGTTGTTTAAGAGAACTTAGAAATCAAGGGAAAAAGACTATCATGATAAATTACAATCCTGAGACAGTCAGCACAGATTACGATATGAGTGACCGCCTGTATTTCGAGGAAATTTCTTTCGAAGTTGTGATGGATATTTATAACATTGAACATCCAGATGGAGTCATTTTATCTATGGGAGGACAGTTACCAAATAATATTGCTATGGATTTGCATAGACAACAAGCAATTATCTTAGGAACTTCACCTGATATGATCGATAACGCTGAAAATAGATTCAAGTTTTCAAGAATGTTAGATCGGAAAGGTATAATGCAACCGAGATGGAAAGAATTAACCGATTTGGAGTCGGCAACAGCGTTTTGTGACGAAGTCGGATACCCGTGTTTGGTACGTCCGTCATATGTATTAAGTGGAGCAGCTATGAATGTAGCTAATTCAAACCAAGAATTAGAAGCTTATTTGAAATCAGCCAGTCAAGTGAGCAAAGACCATCCGGTCGTAATATCTAAATTTATTATGGATGCAAAAGAGATTGATGTAGATGTCGTAGCGGCAGATGGTGTAATATTTTGTATGGCTGTTTCTGAACATGTTGAAAATGCAGGCGTTCACTCCGGTGACGCGACACTAGTAACTCCTCCACAGGACATTAATAACGAAACATTGGAGAAAATTCAAGAAATATCCAGTATCATTGCTGAAACCCTTGACGTAACTGGGCCGTTCAATATGCAGTTAATTGCGAAAGATAACGATCTTAAAGTCATTGAATGCAATGTGAGAGTATCACGGTCATTTCCATTTGTATCAAAGACGCTCGATCATGACTTTGTAGCAATGGCAACAAAAATTATCTTAGGAATACCGGTAGATCCAGTTAACGTAATGATGGGTTGTGGCAAAGTAGGGGTGAAAGTTCCCCAATTTTCTTTCTCTAGATTAGCAGGTGCTGATGTAACGCTCGGAGTAGAAATGGCTTCTACTGGAGAAGTGGCTTGTTTCGGTGAAAATCGTTATGAGGCTTACTTGAAATCCTTGATGAGCACTGGATTCAGAATTCCTAAAAAAGCAATTTTGTTGTCTGTGGGAACCTTTAAGGTAAGATAAAAATTTGATGAAATATGATTTGAATAATTCGAATATGCAAAATGGTTATTAAATTCGTAATTTTATTTATTTCAGCATAAGATAGAGCTGCTTCCAAGTGTAAGAGCTCTACACAAAATGGGATATAAGTTATACGCCAGTATGGGTACCGGTGATTTTTACGCTGAGCATGGAGTAGAAGTAAGTTATTTATATAAAGTTTATAAACTTCCTAGAAATGTATAAACTTTCGTAGAATTATAACGAGAGATAAATTTTATTATTTTACGCCCACATTTTCGCAAATTGATAAACTTACCGAACTCACGCGTAAAATATTAACTAAGCAATAAGCAAACGCCATGTGCGCTCTAATTGGTTTAATAAGTCACGTGTTCCTTCTCCTTACTCTCAACCGCCTTTGTTCACCACGGAACATAAAGAGTCATGAAAGTACGATAACATCCAATCTTTAGCGAAAATACCGGAATTTTCGCGATGTTTATGAGGCTAAGGACCGAAGCACCGGAAAATATCAAGAACCGCAAATTCTTGTTATTTTCCAGTGACACATACTATCTCATATTTACGATAACTGCATAAAATAATTTATATTATAATTGTATGTATTTCCCAGATTGAAAGTGTTCAATGGACATTCGATCACATCGGCGACCCGGAGGACGTGAGATCTGATGGTGAATTGATGCATTTAGCTGACTTCATGGCACGGCGAGAATTAGATCTGGTCATTAATTTGCCTATGCGAGGTGGAGCACGGCGTGTGTCCGCCTTCAGCACTCATGGTTACCGCACAAGACGTCTTGCAGTCGATTATGCTGTGCCTTTAGTTACAGATGTCAAATGTGCTAAACTCTTAGTCCAGGTTAGTAATTTATCTTAATACTAGAGGACGCCAGCAGCTACGCCTGCATTTTTTTAAATTACCTGTTTTGGCCGATCCCGTGGGAATTTCGGGAAATCCCTTCTTAGTGCACCCCTACGGTCCCCAAGGAACATACATGCCAAATTTCAGCTTCCTGCGCCCAATAGTTTTCATTAGTGTTAATAGGATTTTATATATTAAGATATAAAATCCTTGCGTTACTGACTGACTGACAGACACGCTACAGCCGAAACTATACACGGGATCGGCCAAAACAGGTAATTAAAAAAAATGCAGGCGTAGCTGCTGGCGTCCTCTAGTTTACAATAAATCTTTATGAAAACACAATGCTAGCTTTTAGATCTAAGTACTTACTAATAACTCTTTACTGGCTTTACGACTCTCTATTGCGGTGTGAGATTTGATTAAGCCTCAACCATCAACATATGCCCTTGTATGTATGCACATACAGTTTGTGTAATGCACTAACGGACACAATGAACACCCAGACTCGAAACAACAATTTGTGAAATACACAAAGTGATTTATATTTACTTACTAATGGTAATGTTTATTTTATTTGACAGGCAATGACAAAATGTGGCGGCGCACCTGTAATGAAAACTCATACAGATTGTATGACATCTCGCAATATTATTAAATTGCCCGGTTTTATTGACGTACACGTGCATGTTCGAGAGCCAGGTGCTACTTATAAGGAGGACTTCTCATCATGCACAGCCGCTGCATTAGCTGGCGGTATAACGATGATATGTGCCATGCCAAACACGAATCCTCCTGTAATTGATCGTTCATCATACGAATATGCAGCTGCTTTGGCGCGTGTTAGTGCCAGGTGTGATTATGCTTTATACATGGGAGCCGGCACAAGCAACAGTGAAACCGTTGCGGAAATGGCTCCACAAGCAGCTGCTCTCAAAATGTATCTTAACCAAACGTATACCACGTTACGATTGGACGATATGACAGTTTGGCAAAAGCATTTGCAAAATTGGCCAAAGAAGATGCCAGTATGTGCGCATGCTGAAAAAGAAAAGACCGGAGCTGTTATTTTAATGGCATCTCTTCTTGATAGACCTATACATATTTGTCATTTAGCCAGAAAGGAAGAAATTCTTATCGTCAAAGCTGCTAAAGAACGAGGCTTAAAGGTAACATGTGAAGTATGTCCTCATCATTTGTTTTTGAGTACAGCTAATATCCCTGAATTGGGAGAAGGGAGAGCTGAAGTACGACCAGTGTTGTGCAGTCCTGAAGACCAAGCGGAATTGTGGAAAAATATTGATATTATCGATGTGTTCGCTACTGATCACGCTCCTCACACAGTGGAAGAGAAGGATTCTGATAAACCACCTCCTGGTTATCCTGGATTAGAAACAATTCTGCCCTTACTTCTTAATGCCGTTCATGAAGGAAGATTGACAATGGAAGACCTAATCAACAAATTTCATCGCAACCCTAGGAAAATTTTCAATTTACCTGAGCAACCGAATACTTACGTTGAAGTAGACATGGATTACGAATGGACTATCCCTGAAGCTATGGAATTTTCCAAATCAAAGTGGACACCATTTGCAGGTATGCAAGTATGTGGAGCAGTGCACCGCGTTACATTACGTGGTGAAATTGCTTATGTCGAGGGTCAAGTACTTGTCCCACCAGGCTTTGGGCAAAATGTCCGTGAATGGCCAACTCCTAAAAAACAAACATTACCCATCATTGAAAAAATTGAGAAGGAGTTTAGTCGGCCAAATTCGGCACTTGATTTCCACACATCTGGAGATTTGAGTCGGAGTGATTTGGATTTAGATCAAATTGACAATCGTCCAGATGGACAAATAAAGCCTAATGTGCATTTCAGTGAAATAGCTACCACAAGATGTTTATCACCATTACCGCCCCTGCCTAGCAGACAAAGATGCGACAGCACATCCAACAATCCACCTACAATATCGGTTTCCCATCGTCAACGAAGTGATATTTTCGGTAAAAGTATTTTAACCGTAGATTCATTTAGCAAAGATACTCTGAATGACATATTTAATCTAGCGCAGTTCATGAAAACTAGTGTAAATAAAGGTAGATATCTCGACGATATCTTGCGAGGCAAAGTGATGGCTTCGATATTTTATGAAGTTAGTACACGCACTAGTTGTAGTTTTGCAGCTGCAATGCAAAGATTGGGTGGATCAGTCATTCATACTGACGCTACTAGCTCCTCGGCCAAGAAAGGTGAAACTTTAGAAGACAGTGTTTCAGTCATGGCTAGCTATTCAGATGTAGTAGTACTGCGGCATCCCGAACCTGGAGCAGTTGCTGTAAGTACACTATTATTAAAATATATAATTTCAACGTAGGTTTTCTTATCCAATAACATAATTTGCAATATAAGGCAAAGTTGCAATTTAAACTAGGTAACGTAATTACGAGGCGTTAAATTCAATAAATAGTATATTTCATAACTAGAGGGCGCCAGCAGCTACGCCTGCATTTTTTTAAAATTTACCCGTTTTGGCCGATTTCGTGGGAATTTCGAGAAATCCCTTCTTAGTGCACCCCTACAGTCCCCAAGGAACATACATGCCAAATTTCAGCTTCCTGCGCCCAATAGTTTCGGCTGTAGCGTGTCTGTCAGTCAGTCAGTAACGCAAGGATTTTATATATTAAGATTGGATAAACTCATATGCAATAAAGTTATTCGGAATTAGCTAAGTCGCATATTTTAAACTGTGATTGTGTATAGTATAAATAATTGTAAGATAACTAAAATTAAAGCAATATAAATAATTAATACTCATTCACTTTGCAGCGCGTAGCGAGAGTCTCCCGTAAGCCAATAATTAATGCAGGAGATGGTATAGGAGAGCACCCCACACAAGCACTGCTTGACGTATTCACCATCCGAGAAGAAATTGGTACAGTAAATGGATTAACCATCACCATGGTCGGGGATCTGAAGAATGGCCGTACAGTACACTCACTAGCTCGACTTCTGACCCTTTATCAAGTCCAACTGCAGTATGTCAGTCCTCCAGGCTTGGGCATGCCTAAACATATAACGGACTATGTAGCGTCTAAAGGCATAACCCAGAGAGTCTATGAGCGGTTAGAAGACGTTTTGGCTGAAACTCATGTCTTGTATATGACAAGAATACAACGTGAACGATTTACTAGCCAAGAAGAGTATGAAAAGGTAATTCGGATATGTCTACTTTTATTATTGTAAGCGTGCCACGTACTAATGGAGCTTTGCAATAATTTCATGAAAGCAAAGCGTAAACATCAGTTTTAATCAGCCCCTTTATATACTAGCTAAAGTTTGATTAGTGGCAAAACAAAATGCACGTTGGCACTTAAGTATTATATGCATCAGTTTATTTGGATAATAACATAAATAAAGTCGTATTGTTTGATTGCAGACACGTGGTCTACTTGTGGTGACGCCTCAGTTGATGACGCGTGCTCGGAGGCGCATGATCGTGATGCACCCACTGCCTCGCGTCGACGAGATATCGCCGGACTTCGACTCAGACCCCCGAGCTGCGTATTTCAGACAAGCCGAATACGGCATGTACGTGCGCATGGCATTACTTTCTATGGTGTCAGGAGTTAATCCTCTCATCTAATCGTCACAGTGCCACTTCAAACACGCAATTTCATTATCAAAAACCGATTCATCAACACGATACCGGTTTGATTAATCAACTGTGATTTGCACCAGCGGATGTAATCGAGACGATTAAATAAATCATCAGCTAAATAAAAATCAGAGGCACTTCGTAAGTAGTGCCGACTTTTGATGTCACTGGATTTTACTGTTGATAAAGTATAATCACATGATCTGATGTGATATGACACGCTACGAAAGCCGCTCATGTGGCAAACAATGTAAAAAAAAACAACATCCACTGTTAAGCTGCATATTTTCAGTACCAGAGTGTTTGTTTTATTGAATCTTTCTTTACCAATAACAAATAGCTCTTAAAAGAAATCTTGGTACCCATCAAAGATACATTAAAGGTAATTGCAATTTTCTCTCTCAGGCAACGATTCTGAACCATTTGACTATACGTGTAACCTCACACAATTTTCTTTAAACTGGTTTAGGTGAATGAGGAAAATAAAATATTCTTTTAAAAGATTTTATAAAGCTCTTGTTATATTTTTGATCATTTTATAACTATTGGAATATACAAGTAATGTATACGTACGGTACTACGTATTATTAATTGAAGTGTCATATTACATACAATATTAAATATGTTATTCGAAAGAAGTCTGCTGAATTTAAATGCAGGTTGATTTCAATCTCATTCTAAACATTATAGTGTATGTATGTACCCTATTCCAGCAGGCTTCTTTCGTAACACGCGTAAACTTGGTCCCACTGGCTGGATATAATTGCCAGCCTGTCCAGTAAATATTTTATAAGAAATAGGTATAAAGTTATGGAATAAATAACATAAAATGTATATTACGTAAATAAGAAATATATTTTCATAGTAATCACGTAGTTTATTTTTATAAACCTTATATTATCCTGAGTTTAAGACTCGTAACTCCTTGAGAATTAGGAAAGATGCGTGTCGGAAGTGTGGTTTAATAAGTTATGTATACGATAAAATCTAAGTAACAAGGTTATTAAACAACAATAAATAAACGGAATAAGTACTTATATAAGACTACCTACCAGATTAAATATATGCAATTCTTCACACTTTATTACAACCAGTTCATAAGCTTCTTTTGGTTAGATTACCACCTTATCTAAGTATGGGTGGCTATACATTTTCATCTCTCTTCGCATGTGGCAGCTAATAGAGCAAAAGAAAAAAATAAATGTCTTTGCAATAACACGAGATTCCGTACACAAAAATACAAACATTACATTACTACAACTAATTCGGAGACAAACAAATTAAAAACGATTTCTACATAAAATAACATAACATACAGACACATAATTTATTATATCTAAATACACAAAAAAAGGTTTGAGCAAATAGATCATCTGCCTGCTTGCTTTTTACGACTCGGTTCTTATTTAGAAGATATTTATTCAGAGCTATACTTAAAACATTTTGCTCGGGGCATATGAACATTCATAACACATAACATAAAGGAATATAAATATACATATATTAAGAATATCTTGACCTTTTGAAATCATAATTTTGACTCTGAGTCTTCACCAGGCAACGCATCACTTAACTTCATGTGGTCGGCAGGGTTCTCAGCATGAATATCGACGAACGCAAAACAATTGCCGTGGTTTTCAGTGGGCGATTCTTGGTTTACAATATTCTCAAATTTAGGACGTCTGCGCATTATCTTTTGTGCCGTACGGTCTAATTTGCTTTCTCGACGTGGTGGTAATTTAAAACCACCCTGTTGTACCAATTTTCGCTGGCAGTCAGCCAACTTGTCTTGTACCACATCCATAAACTCGTTCGCCGTCGTGTCAGCACCAGGCTCCTCAAGAAGCAGAGTGCACAGTCTTTGAGCTTGTTCCAAATATATAATTGCTTGGCGTATCGCTTCAAATCTCTCACTTGATCGAGCCATTGCAATGAAGTGTGGTATGAAGAATTCAAGAACTAAACGCCGACGTGCGGGTTCCATTTTGACGGGTAGTATAATCTGCAGAAATAAAAAGATTATTACTACAATATCAGTAATTCAGAAATTGCTAATACATCCAGTGTTTTTATAACACCTAAATTGTTGACAATTTTCTACTACTAAGTGATCTGTATACCCAGTAATGTTAGGATGACAATTTAAATGCAGTAAATAGTAGTTATACAGTTGATAATGGATTTCTAGTGAATATTAACGATAAAATATACTTTTACTTACACTTTTATTAATTTCTCTGTCTTGTTTAATAGACGACTTTTGTCGCTTTGCTTGCATTTGAATTTTTCTCCTTTCTTGCATCTGCCGTTGCCTTTCTTTTTTCCATTGATAGTGTTTATCTTGAGCTTTAGCTTGATCCCAAAAGTTTGATGAGGTATCGTCCTCACTATCAGAACTATCTTTGTAGTTGGGCACAACGTACGGAATATTTGGATTTATAATACGTAATGGATTTTTAACCGTTAATATATCATAAAGTCTTTGGGTGTTAAATGTAGGATAAAAATCCCTCTTCGTGTATTTTATTTTGTCAAGGGCATTCAGAACATGCATGACAGGCGCTTCAAGAATATCTGCCAGTCGTCTCTGAAGCTTTAATAAAAGAGGCTTAGGAATGCATTTAAATTCATTACAGTTTTCCATAAAATAGTTTGGCATTCTGGATTGTGCAAAGTGAATATAAAAACTTCGTAAAAACAGTCGTAGTGATTCTCCAAGTCGATCTTCTGGCCATTTTGCGTAAT
Source organism: Euclidia mi (assembly GCA_944739405.2). NCBI lineage: Eukaryota > Metazoa > Arthropoda > Insecta > Lepidoptera > Erebidae > Euclidia > Euclidia mi. Next base: position 27,542,506 of record OX123198.2, read on the forward strand.
TATCTTCACATTGCCAAAATAGATGATTTTTAATATGACTAGCATCTATTCCAATTTTGGCTGTTTCGTTTTCCATGAATGCCTTATGTAGTGCTAAAGTAAATAAATAACACCGAATGTGTGAATGAGCTAAACAGCTTTCAAGATACCGCTCAGCTGCAGGGTAAATAATTTTCCATTGTAATGGTTGCTCTGGGTTTAATCCTCTTTTTGGTCTAAATCCAACCGGCACTAATAAACATCCCGCACCAATAGCTTTGTTAACCATATATTTTGTTGGCCACTGATAGCTGAAATTGGTCCTGGGATTCTGTATTATGCGCCTCTCGCGAATAATCCATTGATTAGCTGCATTCGGCCAAGCAGCTACAAGAGCAGGAAAGATTTCGTACCCGATTTTAGAGCCACACTTCGTAGAATCACAATAAATACTTGCTCCTTGAGTTAATGCAGAATTTACTTCATCATGAGCTAATCCTAGTCCAGATCCTAAATTTACAATAAAATTGTCAACAAAATTGTTCATAAATTTCTGTGAGTTTAAATAAAAAAATCTTTCAAATAACGTCCTTGTTAAAGACGACTTTGACCCGTTATCGTCGGAGGCTTCATCCTCATCATCGCTCCAGTCATTTAAAGCTCGTACCTCAACAGTAGTCCATGTTTCTTCTGGTAAAACTCCTGATGTCACAGAATAGTTATTTTTAACGCTGAGTTCAACTTTCTTCGGTGTTGCAGCCTCTGTTATAGTAGAATAGCCATAATCAGATTCTGTTTCACTTGACTCTGTTTGCCGACTAGAATTTGATCTGTAACCAGAAGTTTCTGTATCCTCACCTAGATTATTATCTGAGACAGCATTTCTTAAATTTGTATTAATTTGTAGACTATTTACGGGACCACTTAATCTTCTGGAACTTTTCAAAATCGATTTTCTCGGTATCTTTGTGTAGTCCTCTTGGGCGGCGGATAACCTATTATTGTCTTTGTCATCTTCTTCTTCTAGTAATAAAATATTATCTCTTTTAAGTTCTTTTACGTTAGAGACGTCACTTTTTGCTACTTGTAAGCTAACTTGTTTTATAGGTCCACTGTATCTCCGAGCAGTGTTTACATTTGGTTCTGTATTGATTTTTACAGTATTATTCGCAGGTAATTCTGGTTTAGCTATTTTTGACTTTATTTGTTGCAATAGTAGTTCACCTTTACCAGCCTTGTATGTAGCGTCATCTGATTCAATTGACTCCTTCTCAGAGTCGGTAAATAGACTGTCATCTGAATTCGCCTTCTTTATATTAGCTATCTCGGTCTCCTTGTGCAAAGTGCTTTCTAGAACTTCCATTTTCTTTAATTTCACATACCCTGTAAACATAAAAGTTGTGTTTAAAAAAGAAATAATTTAAATATTTTCAAAGAACAATACGTATATAATAGAAAGACTTCTTTTCAATTCATCGTGCAAAACAAGATGCGTACCTGGTTCTTTGCAGTCTTCGATTCGTAATTTATAAAAAGGTGCGTCAAGAACAGCGCTGTAGTCAGAAGTGTCGCCCGGTTCGCTGGCTTCTACATTGTCATAAATAACAAAGAGCCTGGGGGCTAACAGGGGTTCTATTTGACTTCGACTCCTCTGGTAGTGTACATGCTCGTGAACGCACTCCTGCAGTCGATCAGCGAAAAACACGTGCTTGTTCTCTCTCACCATGGCCTCGTTTATCAGGTGTTCACGCTCGCTTATGGGATTATTTTTTATCTGATGGACTTCCCTGAAATACAAAATATTTTCTATTAAATTTGTTAAGTTTTTTATTGTTTGTCTTGCAATACATAAATGATCAAATAATAATAAGTAATGTGTGATGATTTGATGCCACATCAATTTTTTTTAACAAGATATGATAAATCAATTTGTACAAATAAAAATCACCGCACATAAAGAGCTGATAAGAATAAATAAATATATCTATAGTTTTATCATTTAATACCCATCTCTGTTTTATTTGCTTATCATATCAATCGGCGTGATCCTTTATAGCCCCAATCAAGTTAATTTGATTCAGGTAAAGTACCTTAGGTTATCGGTAACCTCAGGCATCGGCATAACTACAGGGTGACAAGAACAACCATGCATGACTGAAGAGTGTATGGGCTTCCACCTCACAAACGACAAAAATATTTACCTTCTGACGCTCAACCATGACGCTACTGACCTCAGCATAATAATTTATTTACCGGAACTTAAGTACATTTTAATATTTTCACGGATTTATTAAATTTTAATACGTTTTAATTTCTAATACCTATCAGCTTTCCCATTGTGATAACATCATTATCTAACCTTAGATAAATTATATTACACTAATCATTTTTAAGAAAATTTAACCTCACCTTCGATATAAACTATCCGATGTATTGGGCCGTTGGGCCCACTAAGGGGGCTAAATTTTAATCTACTGTATGTAATACAAATTTCTGCACACTTGTCTCATGCATTACAATTTGTTTCTCTGATACGCTATTTTCGAAAAATACAGGTCCTTTTCACAGGCATGCAATCAGATTGCATGGATCCAACGTGCAAGGCCGTTTGAGAATTTAAATTTTGAACCTATTACAGAAAAAGTATATGGCATGCCGTCTCACACGTTACTATTGAAAGCATAACCCCCTAAAGCAACATTCGGCATAAATACAGAGAGTACAAATAATATAATCCAGAGTAGCTGTTACGATAATAGGTAAATAATTTGTTTTCTGAATGCACCACTATGGGACAGTTATCATTATCCTAACCAAATATGTAAGCGTACGTGTGCTGCTCTGTGGAGGCTGTCACGAGACAAAACTTTGTACGAATTTCAGAGAAATGTCATAAACATAAGTCGAATGGAATTTTACTTTACTCTAAATTAATCTAATATTGAGCTTTACAAACGTTCAACCGACACACAAATAACACCCAGATTCGAAATAACGATATGAGGATCAGACAGCGTATTGACTCTTCAAAAACACTGGGCACAGTGCTAAAAACAGTAAGGTGACCGCTTAAAACGCTACATCATCATTGCCATCAGTAATTATGATGTTTACGGCAATTTCGTAGTCAATAACAAAGTAAAGTAGACGTTTTAAATATCCTCAAAGTATTGCTTATTCTCCCCCGAACATCAACTTAGTCTCACAACAAACATTGGATAACCATAATTCAATGTAACAATATAAAATATTGTCATTGAGGACTCTTTTGATATAGGTGTGAATAAGGCGGATAGGTATGTGATTCTTGAACTTGCGAGGGACTTTCCTTGTGCCCTCTCTACTGATTAAATTATTGATAAGTGTATTCATGACACCAATTTGACTATTAAAATCTGATAAACCCATCAAGGACCTAACACTGACCCACAATGTAAGTCCAATTTCCGCTAGAACATTTAACATCATTGTGTTAATGAAATGTTATCTAAATAAACAAATTATTCAAATCAGTGCGCTTTGGATTTACTTATCTACCAAATAATAATGACTACATACTAAGTATATCAGTTCATACAAAATACTCTGATTTTCAATTAGGTATTTTATCGCAACACATCGGTTTTCGAGGTAATTAATATCATAAACTGAATTCTGCGTATTTCAATAATTAGAGTAAGATTATATGTAGATTTGAGGTATGACGAGGTAACGCCATGATAATGGGAAATGCTAGTATCTATGCAGTACTTACCGCTCGTAGTTTTCAAAAAATTGCACTGATAGCAGGATATTGTTTAGTATGAAGGCATCGGAGTCGTTTAGCAGTTGCCATCTCATCCTGTTGAGCGCCTCCTCGTCGTAGGAGCGAACGTGCGTAGGCGGCGGCGCGGGGCTCGGTCCTGGCGCCACCGCCAGCACCGCCGGGCTCACGGGCGCCTCCTTCACCGCTGCTCTCCTGTTCAATTGGTTTACTATCTTCTTCCTCTTCTCGACCCGTTTCTGCTCCTTCCAACGTTCCCTCTCAAAAAACTTGTCGGGCTCCTTTTGACCTTTCTTCGATTTCGCGTTCCCCATTGAAAATACACAAGCTTTTATTCCAATTACAATTACAATGAACAGATATTCGCGCACATTTTATTTGTAAATACTTGAAAGTGCTCAATGAGTGAGTTAATTGTAGAGGACTCGATGTTCACGTGAGCTCGAGTAAACAATCCTCGCAACACTGGCCAAGTGTTTCTTACAATCGGCGTCTGAAAAACTGTTCTTATCAAGCACCAATAATCATTAGCGTAGTTATCGTGTTTAATCGATTAGAGCTGCAGTATGCACGCAACATACCATGTCGTGGTCTCCGCTGGGTAGCCGATGTGTTGTGAGTAAACCCCTGTCGCTCGCCTCGGCCTGGTTGCGCCCATGCGTGTCACTGAAGAATCACTCAGTGAGACAGCAGCATTCCTTCCACCTAAGACATGTTATTACGTAAACTAAGACACGCGGAACAAATAGCCTATTTACCGCTACCGTTCATTATTTATTGTATTCACTTTCGCTTAATGTGGAATAATTTGCGTTGTGAATATTTAATTTTGCAGTTGATGTTTTATATGATTTAGTAATTGTATAATTCTATTGCATTGAGGTTTATTTGATGGAATACATGAATAAACTTTGGAGAAAATAATTATCTTAATATCTATTGGCGATGCAAAGATTGCGAATTTGGAACAGACAATCTGAACCAGTGACACGATGAAGAAGACAGCTAAGTATTGGCGATGATAAGATTCTAACTAGCGACTCTAGCGGCGAATTTGGAACTTGTCCGGGTACGACACTTTTGACAGCTCAATACAATTACAACTATAACCTCGAAGCAAAGTTCTATTGAAAGCTGTCAAAAGTGTCGTACCCGTTGATTCTCCACTGCACAGGCTATTTCCCGCTACACATTTGGTGGAGCGATGCCTGCTAGAGGGTATAGCATATTGAACGGAGTGGGTTTCAAACAGCGCGTCATGATTCGGCATGTCTCATTCAGGGCTACATCCACTTCCCTTGCATGGGTGGATCGGTGCCACACTGGGCACGCGTATTTGCCCGCGGAATATGACAGTGAGAGCCCTGTGGTTCGGAGCACATGCGGAGCCGCTCCCCAGGCTGTTGAAGTAAGGCGTCGCAGCATGTTATTCCTTGCACATACTTTTTGCTTGGTGTTAAAGCAGTGGGACTTGTATGTGAGCGCTCTGTCCAGGGTGACACCCAGGTAGCGTGGACGAGGGCAGTGCTCTATGTTAACGCCTCGCCATGATAATGAAAATCCTCGCTTCGCATCCCGGTTACGTAAATCGAACGCGCAAAGCTGGGTTTTTGACGGATTAAAGCGTAAGGCGTTTTTTACGTTTTACTTGTCGAGCGCGTCCAATCCTTCCCTGAGAGAATTTTCTACACCTTCAAAGTTCAATGCTTGGGCTGCTAGTGCGAGGTCATCTGCGTATAGGAAACTTTTAGTGCGTAGTGTTGTTGGTGTATTAAACAAGGATGGAGCCAGAACACTGCCTTGTTGGAGTCCATTTTTCTGCCTTCGCTATCGGGTAGCTTAGCTGTAACGTAGCATAATAATCATTTCTCGGTACACCTTTATATCTCTTTGGCGTGAACTTGGCAGAAACCAATATTGTACCGAATATGATAATCCTTTCCTTAATCCATTTAATAGGTTTTATAGCCCTTTCTAACAAAGGGCCATAAAACCTATTAAAAAATCTATGTTACATCTTACAAGCAACAGACTTATTTAAAATGTTATTAAAATCTTCCATGGCAATACATCGGACTGAATTAATTGGACAACACCTGTCAAACGACAATCTCGGAAAACTTTGACGATAAACAGTATCCTAACTGAGCACTAGTACCATGCTCTGCCAGAGCCTTTACTAAAAATATATTTTCAACTAGACTTCGCCCACGACTTCACCGCGAAGTCTATGTGGCAGTCGGTTATCGCGACATGTTTCATCGGTATCGGTAAAAAGACCATGTCGGCCCCCAGTCACCTATCTCACACACAAAAATCACATTATAATATAGCTTCGTGAAAGAAGGACAAACAACAACCACTTTCGCATCTTATACTAATATATAAAGCTGAAGAGTTTCTTTGTTTGGTTGAACGCGCTAATCTCAGGAACTACTGCACCGATTTAAAAAAATCTTTCAGTGTTAGATAACCCATTTATTGAGGAAGGGTATAGGCTATATAACATCACGCTATGAGCCACGCGGCGCAGTAGCCGAGCGGAGCAGTAGCCTTAAATAAAGCGGGTGTAACCGTGGGTCATCTAGTTTATCATATATAAGGATGGTTCATATTTCAGGAAACAGGAAATTAAGTAGGTCATATATAGCCCATTCTTTTTAACGTGTATTTATGTGGTACCTATTATTGTTTCTTTATTTTAATCAAGGGTTTTTATCCAGTGAGGCATTATGTGGTATTAATGAGTCTTGTCACGCTTTAGACTTTACCATTCCCATTTCTTAGGCGGCATCTTTAAAGCTAATGTATTAGAATATTAACATCATTCTTATACCCTAACTATCAGATAATAGTATAATCAAGTAGCTATTAATATGTAAATAGGCGTAACTATTTATGATTATTATCGCTTTAACTATATCAATTTAGCTCTAATCATTTCAAATAATTAGTTTTCTAACGATTAGGCCGTTCAGACAATAATCACGCAAAGATCATCCTCGCCTCTATAAAACAACAAAAGACACTCAAAGAATTGCGACTGTATAACAAGAAGATTAACCCAGGGTCCGCTTTCTAGTCTAACCGGATTTGGCTGAATATTAGCTTTTCCACGGAGCGACTGCCTATCTGACCTTCGCAAATCGCAACCCGAAGGGATAGCGATATTCCATGGTTTAGACTAGTGTCAGTTTATTTTTTAGGAGTACTGGCGCCCTGTAACGACTGTCAAAGATCTTCTTGACAGCCGGGACCGACGGCTTAACGTGCTCTCCGAGGCACGGGACAAGCGATAATTAACAATTCAATACACACATAACTCCGAAAAGTCATTGGTGCGCGCCGTGGATTCGATCCCGATACCCTCTGCATGGCAGTCTATTGGTATCTCCACTAGGCTATGCTGCCTCTTAAATATCTATATTTACTTATAATAAAGTGAAATCCCCTTTTCGTCATGTCTGTCTGCATTAACACAATAAACGGAAAAACTACGGAATGGATTTTTGTACGAGTTCCGATATCCGAGATCACCAATACATATTGTGATTCCCGAGGAAGGTTTAGGTGTATAATTCACGCGGGCGGAGCCGGGAACGAAGACCAGTTTGACAAATAAAAACCCTATACTCATTTATATATTCAAATCGGCAACTAAAGTGATACGACTAGTTCCAGTTGTCGGCCCGTATGCACAATGACCCATTTAACAGCGAACTACATAACTAACTGTCCCCTACTGTGGCCCACATGGACTCCAAACAGGATTCTGGATAAATGGCCTTTGTTCCACATGTAGAGCAAAGTCAGCGCCTTTCATCGACTCACCATGTCCATTAATTATTATTAGCGAGTATGAGTATAGGGTCGACGGGCCAAGAATACAAGGTTAACTACCCTATTGCTTTGGATATCGTAAGATGAAAAGATAAATACTAGGAGCAAATAATATCTTAGTGCAGATTCCGACAGACTGCTACACAGATTGAATACTGTCAGTACAATGACTTTTTGAAGTACCTAATGTTCATATAAATTTTAACCGCTTGCTAAACGGATTTTTCCGTGTGAATCTATGGTGTCGGCATTTTCAGATCGCTCTCGAAGGGGTCCGACATATTCTAACGATTCCTGTCCTTAGACAAGAACCGGGATTGACAGCTTTACGTGCTCTCTGAAGCACGGTAACACTCATACATACATACATAGACTCACGCCTGTTTCCCGGAGGGGTAGGCAGAGACTACGGAACGCCATTTGCAACGATCCTGACATATCTCTCTTACTTCATTCACTCCCATCAGATTCCTCATGCATGCTCTTCTGTTCAGGGTACTTCTCACCTGTCCTGTTTTTAGGATGTCTCCAATCTGGTCAGAGAACGTCCGCCTAGGTCTTCCCCTTCGTCCTGTCCCTTCCACACTTGCCTTATGTATCTGCTTGGTCAGTCTTTCGTCATCCATCCTCTCCACGTGCCCAAACCATCTTAGCATACCTTTCTCGATGCTTGTCACTACATCTTCTTGTACCCCACAACACTCTCTTATCACACAATTCTTTACTCTGTCAGTCTGAGAAACACCACACATACTTCTCAGTGCTCTCATTTCTACAGCATTTATTCTACTTTCATGACTCTTCTGCCATACCCAACTATCACTACCATACATAAGAGTAGGTACTAACACCCCTCTATGCACAGCCAAACGTGCCTTTTTGGACACGTTTTGGCTATTCATAAACGCCTTCAGAGCTCCATTCACTCTATTACCTGCATTAACTCTTCTTTCAATATCTTCTACATTCTAACCATCTCTTGTAAACAAACAAACTGTAAAAAAACAAACTCATTCACTTGCTCCACTCGCTGTCCATCGATCATAACATTACAAGCCGTAACGCATTCCTCATTTTCAAAAACCATAACTTTCGTTTTACTTACATTCACTTTCATTACTTTCCTCTCTAACGCCACATGCATGATTGTTACCATCTGCTGCAACTCCTCCGCTGAAGACGCAAGTATAACCTGAAAATCAGCATAAAGGAGGCATTTGACTATTAACTCATTCATCCTTAATCCACAATCACTATGCCAACAATACTGAGACGGCTAATGCCTCTATAGTTTTTGCAGTCTTGTTGCGAGCCTTTTCCTTTATAAAGAGGCACAACTACTGTTGTGGACCAGTCAACAGGTACTCGGCCGGTGCTCCAGCACAAGTTAAATAAACGCTGCAGCTGACTAACTATGATGCCCTGTCCAGCCTTCAGCATTTCGACTGTAATCCTATCATACCCTGCAGCCTTACCTAATTTCATACTGGCCAGTGCCTTCAAAATCTCATCCACGCCAATATCGCTTTCATCATTGCTATCATTACCATTCATTTCACCTGTTGATGTCTCTGTCGTCGTTCTTTCAAATGATCCTTCAAAATACTCTTTCCATTTCTTCAGCACACACGATTCACCATTCAGTATCATTCCATTCTTGTATCTGATTGCTGTGTATTCTGAGGATTGAGTTTTTCCTCGAACTGCATGAACGGATTTCCAGAAAAACTTAATGTTTCTCCGAAAGTCGTCAGATAATCTACTATCAAAGTCATCTTTCTTTTCCTCTTTTTTCCTTTTAACTATTTCTTTCACTATTATTTTAGACCTAACAAACTTGCTTCATCTATGTCATCACTCGTTGCCTTTCCCATTATTTTATTTGCTCTGGCAGCCAACCAATCTAACCACGCTTTCTTCTTCTCTGATACTGCTGTAACACTCAGATGTAAATAATACACATAATCACCCAACCAAGTGATGAAGTGTGTAAGCGTTGCTTAATGAAACCAGCATCTCTGAAAGTTCTCCTTAACGTTCTCGAAAGACATGTGAAGTCTGCCAACGTGCATCTTAACCAGCATGCATGAATGACAGCGTAGCCTTATACAATTCCAAATAAAAGTGACAAACGATGATCTGGCCGTTTTTAGTTTCTTATTAAGCTTAATTTCTTGTTGTGATTTTGATCTATTGGCACATATGCAATCTGTACGGTTCAATATTTTCAACTCTCTAGCAATATTTGTTACCATTTTATACATTCAATGCAGAGAGCAGCGATAGCCTAGTGGAGATACCAACTAATTGTCATGCAGAAGCTATGGGTTCGAAACCACGACGCACACCAGTGACTTTTCGGGGTTGTCGCTTCCCCTGTGCCTCGAAGAGCACGTTAAACACGTTTACGTTGGCAAGGGGCATTGACGTTAATGCCCTTAAAGTCATTACGATCATAATGGTGTGTTATCAAAACAAGTAAATATTTAAGTGCTATATATAATGGTACTGACCTTACGAGGTCTTTTTTTAACCGACTCCAAAAAGGTGGAGGTAGGTACTCGACTCGGAGGTAATTTCTTTTTATATGTGTAACTAGCAGTGGAGTGACAAGAATGGACAGAATTAGGAATGATTACATTAGAGGTAGTATGAAAGTGGCGCCCATTGATGAAAAAGTAAAAGGGAGTCGATTGGCCTGGTATGTACATGTTATGCGGAAAGATGGATGGACTGTTGAGGATGGATATGAAAGAGAAAGAGGTAAATGATCGGATGACTGGTGACAGAGAAGTATGGAAGAGAAGGCATACTGCGCTGACCCCAAATAAATTGGGACCAGGGCAAGACAATGATGATGATGTGTAACTAGCTGTGGATGGATTTTGATTATTTGAATGGCACCACCTGCTCGCGTCCCATTTAATTTGATCATGATCTAACCAGTACTGTTTGAGGTATCCTTAATACAATTACAGCGTTTTTTAGTTTGTAGATTTTGAGGCGCTTTTGAACTTGATTTTATATATATTTTAACACGTAGTTTTCATTCCTTTATTTACTATCGCCATATGAGTCAAAAGACGTCCACTGCTAAACACAGACATCCTCCTGCTCACTCAGGACTCTTTATACTGCCTGATTTTCAGCCACTCCCATCTAAGGAATATATCCTTGAATGCTAGTGGTACAAACCTTTTTAACGTAGCTTGTTAGTTGGTTAGTCAGAAACCATGTCAAATCTTTCTATAAGGTCTTTTAGCACCACTGTTTGTTAGTAGCAATTTTGCATGTTGATTTATTACCAATCAATGTTTGCAATGGCAATTATTTTCTTTAATATTTTAATACGTTTATTGCGTGATATGTTTACCTAATCCTCTAGTATCCATTAAACATTAAAGAAAATATTTCATAATATTTTTAATCTGATCAAAGATCTCAAATCATGAATGTACATGTATTTGGAAGTTATCTAATATTTGCTAAACTTACATTTTCCACTCGACCTCAATGATCATCAATCATCGAATCCTTACATTTCCTAAAACAAATACCTACGTCGCGTCTGTCTGTTCAAAACAAACTCAAAAACTGCTGAACAGATTTCATGCGGTTTTCAACAAAAGTCAGGGTGATTTGTGAGGAATGTCGAGACGTTTGATTTAGACTAGGTACTCGAGCGAAGCTGGGACATGTTTCTAGATATGAAGAATTTGATACAGTGTATGATGGACATCTATAAACTTATTATTGTTACCAGTCCAAGCTCTGAATTTTTATTTATCTTTGAATGGATGCAGCTATTATGATAATAATCTGCCTTAAATAATTAATACCTACTCTGGATAGTATGTAGGTACATCGAGTACATTAAATGCTTTGGACGTGGTTGTTAAATAAAAATACATTTTATTCTGTTTTAGCCATTCATTTCAAAATCCCATAAATATATTTATACAAAATATATTTTCTATATCCTAAACATTAAGTCATTATCTACTTATACTCATGCTTATTATATCACATGGACTAATCTTTCTCAGTTTATACATAAATCTATTATATTACATCCAAAAATACACTTAGAATAACAATACATAGTAGTTCATCTAACCCAAATTTGGCTCAGTTCAGTAGTTTAGAACATTTCTGTTTTGTTTAACAATTGACAGATTTATTAAATTCCAATATAATATTTTTGTCTATGAGTATTATTCTAGATGTATAACAATATTAAATAGTAAAAATAAAATTATATCACATCATATAAAGTTCTTATAAAAATAACACAATAATTATAAATCTAATGGACTTCACAATTATATCGTATCAGGATCAATAACGCTTAAAACTTCATAATGCTAACTAATATCGATATGTACACGAAATTATACTTTGGCCTATTGGATATAATAAATATTAAATAGGTATTAGTATATAGCTATCAATAAACCTTTCTAATAAAATAAAATGAGAACATGGCAATAGTTATATTGACATTGTTTTATCCACTAATATGATTACAAACGGAAACTGATATGAGAATCTATTTTTAAATTTTAATTAGATGGCTGATATGTTGATAAACGGCGCTTTCAAATACCGCCACATATGCAAACTGTATGGAAAAACATGACCGGGCCAAGCGCTGTCGTGAACGCGACACCCAATACGTTGCGATGGTCTAGTGGTAACCAAGGGCGTCGCCGGGGGGGGGCAGAGAGGGGCAGCTGCCGCTCCCCCCCCTCCTAGAGATTCAATAACCCCTAAAATTCATACTTTTCTCAGTACTTTCCCCATTTTCCATATCAACTTGCCCCCCTCCTGCTAAGGCCATAGTCTGGTGACTTTGCCCCCCCTCCCTAGGCAATCAGCTAGCGACGCCCCTGTTGGTAACCAATTAATATGAAAGCGCCTAAAGTAAATGAAAGTATGTTAGTAAGGGACCTAAGGTATATGAGTAACGACTTCAATGGGCGGCGCACTCATGCCCGGCTGCTCCATGTTGTTGGCGATACTAGCACTGTCATCCTCGGGACAAGGATTCACACGTCTCGTACTCTTCATACGTTTCGCTTCACCCATTTTCTTCTCTAATAATCGCCTGTAAAAAAACGCTTTGTTAAAATAAAAAAATGTCATAAACGCAAGAATTCGAAACGTCGGCTAGTAATAAAAATGTTGTTTCTAGATCATTCGGTTTAAATATAATAACTAGTGAAACCAATACAACGCGATAAAATCCGTAAACTGCAATTTAATTTCAATGTGTAACATTTGCGTAAACCCAAGAAAATATTACAATACAATCATTCATTTATTGAACTTTTATTTATTTACATTTAAACTCTTAACAATTCTCAAAACTGTTATCGTTGTCAGAAAATAACATATTTTTGTATTGCTGAAGTGATTAACAGATAATCAGAAAATAACGCAGTGATATCATTTTATCTGTTGGACATTTTCAATATCAAAATAGTTCCCGGTAGCTAATCCGCAATACTGAAATGGACTTTCAATGTAGTTCGGTGTTATCAGTGTCTTGTATCTTACTAATCTTGGAGGGTCTGCTCCGATAGGGCACGACGTTCAGTGTGCTTCTTAGTTTCACCGACATTCAAATGACTTGCAAAAAGCTTTATTTTATTATAGCCGTAGGTATGTAAAAATTAATGAACTGTTTAAAAATAAAAAAATCTATTGATAAAAGTAGTACCGACTAGGTTCGCTAGTCGGTAGACAACTAAATTTAAACGACATTAAGAAACCAAACATACCAGTTTGCTATATGATGCTCAAGTTATGACAAAGTAATAATATATTATAAAAGAGAATTTCAGATTTGTCATTCCATTTTATGTATTGTGATTTTGTTTCAGTGAGACGAAAGAAGAATAACGAACACTATTTTAGCCTTAAACACAGACAGGGAAGCGTTAAATTATAACAAAATGAGTCATCATCAAATAGTTCTTACTGATATGGTGTATGACTTTTTCAGTTGAATCATTTATGCTTAAACTAGTTATGTAGTCTGTAGACAGTCTCGTATAAGACGTTGCTATTCTGAAGATGTACGAATGCGATGTGCATTGCATCAGTTCACTTTAATTACGCAACGACTTTCTATGTTTGGACAATGCGTCATTGTTTAGGGGCTCAAGCTCTCTATAGGTACATATTGGAGTCTTGGACAATGTAGGTAACGGAAAATATACAATTTAGATAATTTCAGACCATACTGTGTAAGGGATCATTATTAAGTCTTTGTCTTTGAATGGTTAATTATCGCATGCCGCGTGTCTTGGAGAGCACGTTAAGACATTGGTCCCCGCTGTCATGATGGTCATTGTCAGTCGTTATGGGGAGTCAATACCTTTGAATAAGTTGACATTAGTCTAAATCACAGAATATCGCGAACTCCTACTTGATCTGAGGCTAACCCTTTGGGTTGCGGAGGTCAAACGGCTCTGTGGAGAAGCTAGCATTCAGTCAAATCTGTTTTTACTAGTATGTGGACCCCAGGCTGCAACTGAGACAACACTAGGACGATTAAGTTACGTATAAAATCCTTGCGTTACTTACTGACTGACAGACAAGCTACAGCCGAAACTATTGGGCGCAGGAAGCTGAAATTTGGCATGTATGTTCCTTGGGGACCGTAGGGGTGCAACTACAAGGGATTTCCCGAAATTCCCACGGGATCGGCCAAACCGGGTAAATTTAAAAAATATTGCAGGCGTAGCTGCTGGCGTCCTCTAGTCTTCGTATAAAACATATTACGTACTGTTGTCTGCAATCGATGAGTACTCCCAGGATGAACACAGCGGCGATGGCGACGAGCATGATCACAATCATGCCCACTATGGTAGTCACCGTCAGAGTGGGCACCTCCTCCGTCAACACCGTCACCTTCAGGTCGGGATCTGAAGTGGATTTTAAGAAATCTGTAAATAATAAAGAACTTAGAGCCTTAAACAAACTGTTTTTGAAAATTCCCTGCTGTGAAACTTTAGACGTTATGTCACAGAGATTAGCTGAAGTACCTACATAGAATTTATTTATATCTTCAACTAAATCAGGATTATTTGCGCCGAGTGCACCGGTGTATTAAATAACATGAACCAAGTATTATTATAAAGATACACATTTTTAATCAGAAACGTAATAGCGATGTATTTTTGGATTAGCGCTTGGGAATTCCCCGCACCTTTACCTACCTCTTTCGTCATACAAAATATTATAGGTACTCAAATAAGTCGAAATATTTACTGAAAAGTGAAAATATCGATAATACGTAGCCGACACATACTTTATCAAAAAATAATAAATTATACATTATTTGGCATAGGCTAGTATAGTATTATATTATCTGTGGCATAGGACAGAGACGCTTGCAGGGGACCTTTGCGCAACGGTGGGACAGGTTAGGTTAATAAACCAAAATAATAATAATAATAATAATAATATTCTACCACATACACACATCACCATCTAGTCCCAAGCTAAGCAGAGCTTGTGTTATGGGTACTAGATAATGGATAAACATACTTATATACTTTTTTTTTTGTAAATACATACATATTATACATAGAAACACCCAGACCAAGACAAACATCCATGTTCATGCACACAAATGTTTGACTTGAGCGGGAATCGAACCCGCGACCTTCGGCTTAGCAGTCGCTTACACTCCCGCTGCGCCAACCGGTCGACCAACTCGCCAAAATGAAGAGCTATACATTATTAGTTCCCACTATCGGTTGTTTGATGTATTTCCAATACTGGAATCAGATTAATAATTATTTACTTCACCAACAAAATAGGCTCTATTACGAAAAAGATGACACAAATCATGCACGTAGTGATTGTTATAATGTCAAGAGTCTACAAGTGTTCGGGATGGTTACTTACGTTACAAATTGAAGTAAGTATATTGATACACTTAAGGAATGACTTTTAAAGGTAACACTATAAAAGTACGTCAACATAATAGTATTTTCATGAATAAAGCTATATTGTAGTACTAAATGAAGATATGATATTCGAGGTTAAGGACAGTAAGTTTAGTATAGTATTATATTATCTGTGGTTACATCAAATAAGGACACGCAAGCTATTGTAGGTTCGATCCCCACACGAGACAACACTTTGTGTGATTCATAAATTGTTGTTTCGAGGCTGGGTGTTCATTGTGTCCGTTAGTTGTATGTCTGTAAAGTCCCCCGCGACACAGGATTTAGTCCTCATACGGGAGTTGTCTTTATTAAACAACAAACAGCCATACCACGCTGCCGCTGTGGTAGATTCGCGTGACCCCGCTACTAGAGGCAGTCTAGGATATTCCGATAATCATTCACACTCCATCAGGCTTTAAGTCCAATTCTGAGTAGATTAGTAGCGAACTCGCTACTATGCATCGCCACGCAAAACAATATTAAACGCCGAGGCACTTTCCTTGGCGGAAAGTTACATACGTACGATTTTTATGTCATGCGTAAAATATTCTTACAATGACTCATGCAAATACCTCGACGATGATTAACATTTACCTGCTTCTGGCCAAATAATGCCCTTGTCTACGGTGGATTCCATTTTTGGTATTTCTTGAGCTGCTGTTTATGATCTGCGGACAAAATAATTACATATTAATATGTTTCTCAATAAGAATTAAAAGTAGTTCCGACGAAATCGCACATTGGCAAGGTCATCGGCATCGCAAGACTGAGAGACATGTTGTAAGTTCTAATATTTTGTTAGTATAAGGCACAGATAATATAATACTATGTATAAGGTGATTAACACTTTCACGGACAGTAAACGCCTATAGGCGTGATAACAAAAAAACTTCAATTGTGTCTCGTTTACTGTCCGCGAAAGTGTCAAAGGCACTTAGAAACGCATCATCGACATAGTACTATTTATAAGCATTGATACTTGAAAATTCAAACAACCTCTATGAATGTTGGAGAATTTCGCACAAATAGAAAGCTTCCCTATAAGACAGTGCGTGCTTTTAGCGTACGGAACTATTGCCCTCACTTTCAGAAATATTCGGGTACATAAATGACTACTAACAAATCGTACAGCCCTAAGAAGTAACTTGTAAATTCAAAGTTGTAAAGTCTTTGTGTGTGTACGTGTCGACAGCGTGACTGCACATAGCTGACGCACTCATAATTAATGTATGTTTTATTGTTGCCGTACGAACAAAACGAACATATGGAAATGTCATACCTAGTCAAATAATATGTACAACATAAAATCGTAAACGACAAAAGTCATTACTTTTATTTTACAATCTGTTATTTTCTATTTGAAACCTTTTGCAAAACATTGCCTAAGTATAAGAGATTTGTATTAAAAAAGATCTAAAACTTTGATGCAGTGTCATATTTAATCTGCGAAGGAATCTCCACGAATGTAAAAGTAATGTACGTTGTACTATCACGATTTAACAGAGTCAAAAATAATCCAATGCAGTGCTACTGTTTTCTTCGAATAACTGATCAAGATCAGATGGATAATATCAGATAACATCATACCTCGTTTATAACGATCGGCAACAATCACGATGCATCTGATATTTATGACAAACAAAGACGTGCTAACTGATATTGATTTTAAACAGTTAGTAGGAATATCCCATACGGTCAAACAAGCATATCATGCGCCATGATGCACTACGAACTATTTTCATGTTATTACACATTCAGTATAAAATTATGACACATTCAGTATAGAACTTAGGCCAGGCCAAGAACTTAAGCCAACCTCACCTGCAAGTGGTGCACCTGCCGATCAGCGGACGAGGCTCTGGCAAACAAAATATCCCGATAAGCGGCAATAGGCTCGCCACCTATTACGTGGGATTAAAACAATGGCGAAAACTGGGCGTTTAATATGCCTCTGCCTACCCCTTCGGGGAAACAGGCGTGAGTCTATGTATGTATGCAGTATAAAATTATAACCATGACTATATTTGTTTTCGGCGATATGCAACCGTTCAGAAAACAATTCCAAGAAATAAAATAATTGTTGTGACGCAAACCAATTATGATCGTAGATAAATATCATTTGGATATTTCGCACTTAAATGTCTCATTACGTAGGTATAGTAGCCGTGATTGCTAAAGATAATTGATATCAAATATTCACATCGCAGATAAACATTACATATACGAAAAGCCGCCCTGTGCTTTTCGTAGCCATTTATAGAACGGTTTCAATATTTTTTATTTCATACTTAATTTAATCTCTAACCTGGCTGGAAAGAATTCAGATGCTGGTTTGCATATTCATCAAGTAAGTGCTGTAAGCTAAGTATCGAAATGTTGTATTAGAAATGCACTTTTCGCTGATTTGCCCCAAGTGGACTTTAACATGAGTTATCTGCTGTTGTCAAAACTCTTAGATCAAATGCCAATAATCTATTTGAAAGGCATGCGGTGGCATATCAGATAAAGCCTTGACTTCTTGAATAGATGTGACCTTCGTTTTCCTGCACCTGACCTATACATGTTCTTTGTTGTCTATCTTCCTTTTCGTTTTCCTTCCAATTTAGACGTATTAAGTGGCCCTTATATTTTCCTCTTGCATTCTATGAAAGATCTGGAATATGTTTTTTATTATATCTGAATTAATCTTATATAATTAAATTAAATTCTTATATAATTAAATATAATTTAACGCAATCATACGCCGATGCTGCATATCAATCACACAATGTTTTATCACTCTAACTTTGTGTTATTCATTCCCGGTTGTGAATCTTGACTTTCACATTGGACTGCAGGTATACCTACTAATTTAATCAAATTTTACAGTTCTGGCAGAAGCTTTGCCACAGAGTACAAGCATCTGACCGCTGCAACCCAAAGATGAATTTTCTTAGGGCAATATATTTGAGGGTATATAAAAACCAAAATGACTGAAAATGAAATGAAATGTACACGACAGCCAGAAACTTTTTGCCATCTATAAATTGTTGATAACGCGGTGACGACGTACCCGCATTGCCAGGTTTCGAAATTACAATCGTGAAACGTTTTTCTATCACCGAAACTTTAAAGATCTATATAAAATAATGTGTACTAGCTTCACTTCTGAATTCTTTATTTGCTCATTATCCTAGATATTTTTCTTCAATTTCGATTCCCTCTATAATCAGCAAAGATGAGTCTTATCCAATTTAGCTTTAAATAGTTTGGTATGAGTACTGTAAAGCTAGGTTAGTGAATAGGTGGTCGTTTGCGAACTGCGATTGTAGTATCACAATGGCTCCGCAATACTTTTTATCGTCAGTTTGATCAGCGATGACGTTTTCAGTACCGAAATAATCACGTAAGTAGGCAAAGTTCTTGCTAACATTATCTCACATCAAGTACGTGATACAATCATCTTTTACGTAGAAAAACAGAAAATAAGGATATATCGGCTTAAGTAAACGTACAATATAACTGAATCATAAGATGGAAATTGAAACAAAGAGAAAAGAAAAGGATGAGAGAAGTCGATGAAGATATTATGTTTGCCAACTTAAATAAAACATTCGTAATGTAGTAACGTATAAAATTGTGTACAGCAATTTGTGTATAGGAAAGATATGGAAATTGCATCAACCGACACAAAGACCATGCTGTAGATTTGTCTGTCATTCGAACGGTGGCCAATCATTCATCAGAAATTGAGATTAACAAAGTGATATTATGCAATTGCATAGTACGCCTTTATACTTAGTAATATTGTAATAAAGCCCACGTAAACAAACGTACGACGTTATTAAAGCCAAACGTACTAATAAGTTAGTTTAGGTAGATAACGTTAATACCAAAGCTACAATAACGCGGCTACACGGTTGTCCTTGCAAGAAGGTACAGATATCGAGTACAGCTATCAAATACGCTATTTATAATTTCAATTAGTTTATCTATTAGCAGAAAGTTATTCGTATCAGATTTAGTTTAAGCTTTCTTATGAATAAGATTATTAGAAATGTCTGCAATGCGATCAACGGATACGATGACGTGAAGCATACTTATAATGATTTGATTTTACATATCATGTCCGGCGCCTGTTATCAACAGATATATATATATATATATATATATATATATATATATATATATATATATATATATGAAAATATCATTTTTATAAGGAACTATATCTTTATTAAGTCTTAGCTTTGTTTTAACGTGCAACTGTGTTTTACATATGATTGTTGATCAATTTATTAGGTGCAGTAGGTAGGTACCGATTGATTATGTCGCTGTGGCTTGCAATGATTCCCTTTGTTCTAACATTTTATAGTAGCGAGCTCACCCAATCCTCGGTCACCCTCTAATTAAGTTATACTGCTATTATGTTATCAAATACCTATAATTAAATAAACAATCATTCCTAATGTCCCATGTTTTGGAATTTCAGCGTAGCTACAGCCAACCGCCCGCCTATACAACCAACAACGACGACATAACACATAATTATCAAACAGTCCGTAGACCATCTGTGAGACTACAACGAATCTAACAGATTTAGTGTAAGCTAGAATAATATTAATTTCTACAAAAATATAAGTTATTCATAATATTAAACAATAACACATTTAAAACATAATTATTTTAGCTGAGTACCTATTAGATAGATAATATTGAAAAGAAATATGTTGAAACGTTTCATCGTTTATTTTTAATACCTCCAGTTAATATTATCATAACAATGAATAATGTCACGTACCTAGCTCTTGTGTTGTCACATTTATAGAATACTTTTATATTTCCCTGCTTCTAGACAAGCGCACATATTTTTTACGATTAATGATTTATTTTTTTTATTTTGCCGTGTGGTTGACGGCATAGAAGACAAGTGTCACCACCCCCTATCTTCCCGTGGGTGTCGTAAGAGGCGACTATGGTATAACATGATGCAAATACCATCTTTACGTAGAGACGGAAAACTCGACATCAAACCCTATACGACTGCCTCGTTGGTCTCGCGGCATAAATGTGCGCGTGGGATGGGGAGGTCCCGGGTTCGATTCCTGGGTCGGGCAGTGTTATTGGGTTTTTCTGTCACGAAATTCTCAGTAGCAGCCCGGAGTCTGGAAATGTGCCCGGTACGGCAATAGGCTCGCCCCTTATTACGTGGGACTAAAGTATATCTGGCGAAAAGTGGGTGTAGAAATACACTTCTGCCTACCCCTTCGGGGATAAAAGGCGTGACGATATGTATGTATGTGTATGTATGATTTATTTTATGGGAGTGTTACCTTTGATAAATGTAATTGTGATTGTGTTTAAAACGAGTTCCAGATGACTTCTGGAGTATAATTCACGGATCATGTGACAAGTACGAAGATAATATGTTCTTGCGCTTACGCGAATGTATATCTAGAAAAGTAGTGAGTCTAAACTTTTCTAGATCCGTCTTCCTTTTTAGTTTTTAGATCTTTCGGTTTAAATGAGTGAAACCAAAACTAAGTGAAACCAATATAACGCGATAAAATCCGTAAACTGTAGTTTAATTTCAATTACGAAGAATTACCATACTTTTAGACATTTCTTCCAAGAAATACATGCACTTAACGAGACACAGATGTAACTTCTTAATTTCCTATCATAAATCATAGAATCCTTCGCTTGCTCGGGACTCAAAATCAACACTCGAAACAAAAAACAACTTTGCTCTCTTGTTGCACAAATAACTATTCCAAATCTTTCTGCAAGTACAGGTTAGACTACCAAAAACAAGATTTTTAACAGATGTTTCTTACGGCTATGACCCACCTTGGTAGATTCTAACAGTAAGAAGTCGATATTTTTAATATAGTGAGCATTGTATAAACAGAATGCGGACGAGATATTCGCAAACTACACGTTTTTAATAAAAAAATATGCTAACAAGTCCATTGCCAAAAGATATTAGTATCTACTACCATACAAACATGTGGTGTAAAACTTGCCTTATTTCAAAAATCTTTGTTGTGTCTAGTCTTCTGCTTTACGACAAACACGTATTGTGGTAAAATGTGTATCAACACAGACTGTTTTAATCGCAATCACACCACGGAACTAGCCTCAATGTCTATTTAGTATTTACTTAAAGATCTTATCATTACAAGACGACAGTCATCGAACAATAAGGGACAGTATTAATACGATGACCCTAATTTTTCATATGACGTGCAGTTTTCTTTCTTCATCTTTTTAATACCACTTCCCAATAAAATCACGTCGTTTTGGAAGGCATGTATATGTTTCTGCGTATTTGTTTAACTCAAGGATAATAATTTGATAATGATAAGACAATTCAATGTCTACGCTTAAAATGTTATCACGTTAATTGATTTTACGTAATAGCCGTGACGTCACTGATAGACTAGTGGTATTAAATTAGCAGCTAGTTCTTGATAGACCTGATTTTTTAATTCATAGTAAACATAGGTACCCTTATATCCTGCCGTGGATTATTTCAGAGACTATAAGCACTAAGGATCTGTTTGCCAAGGTCGTGCACTTTAATCACGCCTGCAAAACAGTCGTATAGATTATGAAGATTTTTTATGGGTAACTAAGCCAACATAATATACCTACCTACCTAATTATTTGAAACATAAAAGTGACTTGATAGTTACCTTTGCTCACTGAATAGTAAAATGGTTTTCAAAAATTTTTCTATTCGGGGAGACATTTCAGAAATATATTCGCTTTATAGCTTTAACAAATCAATTATTTCGTGTCCACTAAATCGTACTTAATACATATTGGCTTGTGTAACCTTGTCTTAATAGTAGCATACACAATGCAGTTACAAGGAAAATGAACATAGCTAATTAGGCTTTATTAATTAACGAAAAATACTTGACAAACTTCTGTAAAGAGAGCGAAAATGAATATTGTGTTTTTCTACGAAACCCGACATTGAGCGAAGTATATCACGAACTTGACTAGTGTCTTATTTTATGTGGATACTGTAACACTTCTGGGACGCCAGTTTAGAGTCTAACCTAAAAAAAAAAAAATTATAGATGGTCTAACCGTTAGACCATCTATAAATTTTTACCATGAATGACCAAACAAAATATCACTCGTTTGCATAAAGTCATTTGCATAAAATTTTGCTGAATCATATTTTGTTGATAATTAGGTAAGTACTTACATAGAAATCTTTCAATTGTATGCCATATCTAAAACGCATTAGCCATTGCTTTCTTTTTGCAATGGCAACTATATAGCACATTGTCTATTTCTGAAAATTAAATAATCAGCAGACCAATGACCAATTAAGGTATCATTAGGCAGGGCCGAGCCGTCCCTATGTGCAATGTGCGCGGCGCATGCAGGCGCCATGCTGATAGGGGCGCCGCGGGCAAAGATATGCGTTAATTATTAACATAATTTTCGAAAAAAGGACGACAAAAAGGCGCTTCATCGATTTCGCACACAGGCGCTTCATAGATTTCGCACACAGGCGCTGGATTGGGTCGGCGCGGGCCTGTCATTAGGTTAAGTTTAAGCGCATATTAGTCTTTTAGCTTAACTAAGAACAACAAAACAACGAAAGTAAGTTCTTGTGCAAACCCTGGCTATAAACATTTATGAAGGCTGTCGTGTAATATAAATTCTAAAAACAAGATCAGAAGTTTAACCAGTTTTAGGCATCACTAATAATAACTTTGCAAGCAGGATTACCAGAATTGATATAAGGAAAACACAAAATCAAACAGCAGCTAAAAGGATTATGACTTAAAACGGGCAACAACATTTGCAAATTAAAACATACATAGTTTGTTTTTAATCAGAAAATACCCGACAAGGCAAAAGTTCGTTATCAGCCAATGTTTGGATATGCAATGAAAAAACCAGTGAGCGTGTCTTATCGCTGCCGGAACGTTCCAATGGATATTTCCCCAATGATTCACATGTTCTCAGTTTTGATTTAACTAAAGTGAAACTCGATACACCACATTTGTAAAGATGAAGTTTAAGCAAATTCTTCTTAAATTGAAAATTTCAAAGACTAATGGCCAGTTCCATCGGTATATGATGAGTGCTCCTTAAATTAATTTGACAGATAGCTCATATCAATTTCGATCCGTTTTTTAATTTATCTGCAAGATTAGGCTCATCCAGAGGTGGAGAAACTGAGCCTAAGTCTTAATTTGTTTTATCTAGGTACATGCACTTATGTAGGTATATTGAGTAGTGGAGTCCGTGTGGTGACGAAATAAGAATATAAATTGTCACCAATTCACTTTATTTCGTATGTGTCGTTTGAGTCGATTAAGGGAAACATTGCGTGTGGTGACGGATTAAGAATACGGAATGTCAACCCCATATCATCCCATGGGTGTCGTAAGAGCCGAAAGAGGGAGCATATTATGCAGATAACAGCACTGTAAGAGAAGAAAAACTTGATACAAACATTATACCAGCCCGTTTGGCCAGCGTGGTATAGTAGGCCAAGTCCTCCAAAGGAGAGGCCTAGTCCAGCAGTGGACTGTTAAAGGCTGATGATGATGGACACCTGGACTACTAAGGAAGATATCGCAGTATCGTGCGAAACGCTTTATGATAATATATTGAGTACACTTTTATACATAAATCCAATGACATATTGGATTGATATAAACAATAGAATTTAGATAAACTGTACTTAGCGTACAGTTTATGAATATTGTACCTATAAAGATAAAGTAAATAGATATAGCATGTACCGTCTAACAATCCAACTTCAATTGCAAGCAAACAACGTAAACAAGACTAGGACAGTCAGTGCAGCCAACCATGACCGTCGGTGATAGGGTTTTTTCGGTCAAGCAGTAAGGTATTACTTCATTATTTGAAGACAACAATCCAAAAAGAAGTACAACAGGTACCTAAAAAAGTAAATAAACAGGCGATTGCAACACCTTTTAAAATTACTTTTTTCACCATGACCAAAGAAGTCAAGGTTATTAAGTGCATAGTTATCATGAAGGCCTATTCAATGAGTTCTCACAATTAACCGTGTCATTGTTATCAATAACTGTAAGGTTGAATGCACCTGTACATACAATAACAACCACTAGCACAAACAAAAGCATTCCGACGCATAGTTTAAATCTAGGGTTGCACTAAGATAGACAACAAAGAAGAATTTTAAATAATGGATAAATAAAATGCATATTTTACTTGACGATGCAGGTAAGCAGATGCTGAGAAGCTTTGCCAGAGATTGTGCCCTACCTATAGTTTTATGCTATCTGTGATTGTACCTTGTTTTCTTCAAAGGCAACCTCATCATAATGCCTCATCACGAATTTATTGTCTAATGCTTAGGTACTATTGTTCCAACTATGTTTATTGCACATTTACACGATGCTCTAAAAAATTTGAAAATGTGTGTGCAAAACATGATTTCACAAGTTAAATTCTTTCCCTAGCTGGTACCCAACTTTGGACAAACAATTATGACCGTAGATGCTATGCTATTTCTATCTATGTTGTCGTCTAGATGACATTTTAAGTTCTGTGTTATCTGGGATTTACTATAATTGGTCAGATAACGCTAAATATCAAATTGCCTATCAAACGTCAGCCATCTGTCATTTAGAATCCTAAGTCCTAAGGAAATTGACTTCCTGTGTCGACTGTTATAGATTATGACAGGTGACAAACATGTGTTTTTGTATTCGCCGCTACATAGACCGGTGGGAGTATTAAACAGTCGTATATAAGCATTAATGGTGGGAACTTTAGCAGATAGGCTACCTGACTCGTGCACAATTGAATAGGATTTCGTTTCATAAGTTCAAAGCAAAGGGAAAGGCACAGAATCTAAGCAAGGTTGATTTGCAAGCTGTTTGTAAAAAAACTCCAGGTAGGTGCGTGGAAGTTGCACCGCTGAACCGCAATCATTCGCCTGTCCTTATCACAAGTTCTTTGGCATTATATGAAGCCTTGTTGCTATGATCTCCTCTACACTATCTTACTATTCTTTCTCACATGTGTTTTTATAGCAACTTTTTTTTAATTTGTAGGTTTTAACGATATTGTTTTCCCAATTTCAAGCGCATATTCAGTAAAAGGTTATCGTTTTTGGCTGCATACATCCAGGAAACTATAAAACATGATGACATATCCATTTTCTATAAATATTATAATTACCATATTTGCCTACTTAGTTATTGTTTTGACATTTAATTCAGATGTTGTTTTTGTGCTATGGAATTTTTAATAATGTTATTTACAGAACAAATATTAAAAAAACTGGTTAGTGTGTTTTTATTTGTTTGTGATTTCTAGTCTGAGGATGATAACCCTGTTTATAGCAGATATATGATAGCTACCTTATAACAATACCTAATTACTAGAATGCGCTTGATGCATTCTAATTGCATTATATCTTCAAGAATACTAAATGAGCATGAGAATAAGTAATTAAATATTATATTTTATACTTATTCTTACGTTAGTGGTGTAAATTATAAAACAGACTATGCATGGTATTCATATACATGTAGGCTTGGAAAAAGAATTGTAGAACTTGTTGAAGTGTAGGTAAGTACTAAGATGATGGTACCTGCACAGTCTGCACATTATTTTTAATTTCGTTTCAGATCATTCGGTTTTGTTTTATTTACTTATTTTGTATGCTGGAACCAAAAAGTGTTCGTGGTTCAGCATTGCGACTATGTATTATAAATAAAACTTCATCCAGCATTAGCATAAATGAGATTACAAGCAAAATCATTCGCGACAAAGCCGTTTTAAATGAGTTTCATTTCAAATATTTGTACTAATCAGGTTTTATTAGCCCATAAAGATAGCTTATTTATCGTACGTATGCTTATTATAGATATATCGTGTGTGGCAAAATAATAGACAGAAACATCCTTAAACTCAAGTGAATGTAGATGTTGTCAGCACTTGAAATGTTAGGTGTTCGTTGACTATAACGGTCTAAAGGATTCGCCCAAGGTAGTAACGGATTCATTGTTAAGGAATTAGGTCAAATATATGCCATGACGCATCGGCATACGATGGCATCCAACCATCAATTTCACTGTGATTCAAGCCTTCGCAGGATAATACACCTGATTTTAAACAAGTTTATCAATGTGTTCTCGTAGATAGTAGAACCGTAAACACGTTTCCCATCTCACTCGCACCTTCAATAGATCCATTCGATAGATAAAGATAAAACACACATGTTTTGCACAGTTTATACTTAAGCATGCCAAACATTAGCAGCCTTCAATTTCTGCGTTTTGCCAGCAACGTTTCCGTTGGACGAGAATGTAAAACACAAAAAGTGGGTACTACTTACATAAACACTTGGACTCGTTTGGTCCTTTCACTTGGTAAAATAACTAGTTTTATGATGGTTCAGTTTGCACACTTAATGGTTTGACACTGTTTATTGATAGGAGGTATCACTTGTTGGTATCGCGTTCGTGTTGGTTTGTAGGCGCCGGAGTAGTGTGAGCGCATGCGCAGCGCTCCACAGCGCGTCTCTAACTGCTCACGGCGCGAGATCACTTCACGTTCACCGTCACCGTCACGTCTTGTGACAAAACATTTAACTACACACTCGCCGCGGTCACTGTTATTGTACTACCGCTGTTCTAATGGCTCGGCGAGGACTGCCACTTCCTTAACAACTTCATATATTTAAATAGCCGACACGCGCAACGTGTTTTCCAGAACCGCCCCTTAATTCCTGCCAGAACCCATTACGCTAGACAGACGTAGAGATAAGTTATCAATAGTAAAAAAATACGTCGGCTAACATTCAAATAAACAATAACATTTCAGTATTGTGAGTCAGCGACGAGTAAAATGTGTTTCACTTATTATTTAACTGATGCTTCCCTCGGCTTCGTTCCCGTTCAATAAAATATAATATAGGTACAGACGATCATTTAGCTGGCGGAGCTCTGAGCACTATTCGTCAGAAGGTAATCAAGTATCGTCTCATACATTTTTATGCTCACTTTTTAAGCGTATGGGTTAGATAAGTCTTATATTAATGTACCTTTATAGATTTATATAATAAACTAGTCGACGCCAGCGGCTTCGCACGCACATATTTTCTAATTTCCCGTTTTGCCCGATCCCGTGGGAATTTCGGAAAATCCCGTCTTAGTAGTGCACCCCTACGGTCCCCAACATACATGCTAAATTTCAGATTTTTGCGCCGCGTAGTTTCGGCTGTAGCGTGTCTGTCAGTCAGTCAGTAACGCAAGGATTTTATATAATAAGATAAACTCAATAAAAAAAATGCAGGCGTAGCTGCTGGCGTCCTCTAGTAATGTATAAATAAACATTTCATTCAAGTATCAATTTTATACAATAGAAATTTCCTATATTATACACAGTAGTCACATACAAATCGCTGCGCGCTGTTTTGTTACGACATAGGGTACTTTTCAAAGTAAACCTAATCTAATCAAAGACTTTCCTAATCCTTTGAAATTGTACCATCATATGCGTAGGTATCTTTCTCATTTCATTAAATACCACAGAATAATTAATAGTACTAACGTAAATACTTGAAAGTAAATCCTATAATTCACCAGTAGAGCCAATTCGCACATGGTCAAATGGTCAATTTCTAAAGTGCCCTATGATTGGTACCTACATGGCAGATTTTGGTTTGCTCCAAGAAACGCTAAATATAGCGATCAGAGTCTTTATCTGTTTGTGTATAAATTGCTGTCATAAATAAGGAGTGAACGAACTCAGCGATCACGAGACGGCGACTCCGACCAGCAGGTAGTTTGCACAAGCTTAGGCGGCGGTCACGTCACTGCAACGTGCCAGGAATAGTTCAAGAAAATGCCATGCTTTATTAGGGCATTATGTTTATCCTATGCCTGCCCTACAGTTTTTAGATTGGTACTTCTTTAAGCCGGATAACTACGCATAAGGCTGCCTGTTCTCTGGTCTGGGAGTGTTGCTGTGTGAAAAATCCGCAGGAGTGATATTGCGCAATTCTATAGGTTGTATCAAAACTGCTCCACTCTTGTTTGCTCCAGTGAAGAGGTGGCTATATGACAGTCTTACTGCCCCCTTGTTCCGTGATCTGATAAAATGATAGCAAGAGACGGCCACAACGCGTAATTTCAAAGAAACCATTAAACTGACCCGACGATATGAGACAAGATATCATGATCATCGCCCTAGCGATATCCCGTTTCATCCAAGACTGACACGCCTTGGAGCCCGCGGTCCGCTTACTGGTCTAACCAGATATGACAGAATATCAACTTTACGATATGAGACAAGTATTAGTAGAAGGCTATTTGATATTGTCATAAACTACCAAACGCGTTGGTAGTCCAGAGCTGGAAGTTCTCCTAATTTTCGTCAGTCAATAGAAGTGGCCAGACGAGTTAGAATGTGGTTTGATATCAGGCTTTCCGTCCCCTTTGGGCTTCGAGTACTTTTCTAAGTCGTCTCTTACGAAATTACGGAATGTAATGGGACAGTGACAGTTGTTAAATTACAGCACTTCGCCATCCTTACAACATTACACTATTTAAACCGGGGAAATAAGAATGTAAGCAATCTTTTCTCTTTCTTTTACGGCGATTCTGAATTAGTTTGACAATAGTATCATCAAATGACAACAATTAATACAGCAAAGTAACTTTATTTCAACATAAAGAGGTTTTCGTCTAACGTTGAACATCAAATAAATGGGAAATAAGAGAGGTACTTCCAGCGGATTACTGCATGATATTGACAATGGTAAGTGACAATCCGGAAAGAAAAATCAATCTAAAAGTTATATTAATTGTGGATTATTAATTTTCCAACGCCGTCTATATTCTTCTGATAAGGTTCGTTGTGGGTTCCAAAACAGTTTTCCCAGAACTTCACTAGTGGCAATACCTGTGTCATCAATGGTCACTGCTACTTAACACTCTGGCTCCGGTTGACATAGTAATAGCAGTGGGATTGGGAATGACTGGACAAATTATTATTATATATATACGTTTTATAAAATGGTCCGTGTGGTGACGGATTAAGAATACGGATTGTCACCACCCCATACCATCCCATGGATGTCGTAAGAGCCGACAGAGGGAGCATATTATGCATAGAACAGCACTGTAAGAGAAGGAAAACTTGATACAAACCCTATACTAAGCCGTTTGGTCAGCGTGGTATAGTAAGCCAATTCCTCCTTTCAAAGGAGAGGTCTAGTCCAGCAGTGGACTGCTAAAGGCTGATGATGACGTTTTATAAAATGAAATCCCCCTTTCTTCCTGTCTGTCTGTATAAAGTTTTCACCAAGTTTTAGGTAGCGTGATTCCTGAGGGAGGCTCAGGAGTATAATTCACGCAAATGCAGCCTCGGGCGAAGTATACTTAAACATAAATTTAAGGTTAAATGATGACGAAAATGTGTACACCAACTTTCATTGTACCAACGAGCTACGTAATAATAAAAAGGCTTAGTTTAACAATATACCGGAAGAGGAAACTGTTTCATTATGAAATCATTTTAAGTAACAATAACTTACTTCACATAAATAGACAAAAACGAGTTTATTAAATGTTTGACATAATGACATTACGGCAAATACTGCGGTTGTTAAAATAAGTTATATTCAAGTTTTAAGCAACAAAATAAATTTTATTCGATGATGAAATATCATTATATCACTGTTCTTCATTTCTTTTCAGACGACACGAAGCTCAACTTACAATAAGTGCGATTGAACTGATTTCTGGATTATTTAGATCATAGCCGAATATAGCAGGGTGACCGGGTGAGTCATCCCCACGCTAGTATACTCTAATGGCTATTGGAAACCGGCCTAGTGCCCATTGGTTACCGATTCCAATTCTAGCCTGTACAGGGAACTTAACATCATCTTATACTAATATATAAAGCTGAAGAGTTTGTTTGTTTGTTTGGTTGAACGCGCTAATCTCAGGAACTACTGGTCCGTTTTGAAAAATTCTTTCAGTGTTAGATAGCCCATTTATCGAGGAAGGCTATAGGCTATATAACATCACGCTATGAGCGACGGGAGCAGCGCAGTAGCCTTAAATAGCGCGGGTGTAACCGTGAGCATCGTCTGGTTGTTTTATAAAGAACCAGACCCACCTTAAACAATAACCCTTGATTACGTCAACGGTTTATATTCACACCTGAGCCCAACCATTGTTAGATATAACTATTTATAACAGCCCCCCACAGGTGACATCGGGACCGATAGTTACAATGTCAATTTATGTTTACGTATTTTTCCGGACAGATATTATTCTTAATGACTTCCTGTCAGACAGTTCCTTTTTTATTTTAATAAAAGGCTAACCTCGCACACGTGTGCGATAAAAATTCTATATACAAAATAAAATACATTTAATTCATTAAAAAATTCTAATATTATACAAATACTTGAAAGGTTTAATAAAACATGAGAAGGTGAGAAAAACTGATTTAATATTTTAACTACTTTAAGTTTTATCATTTTGTGTAGTATTTATAGCTAAATGTGGCACACGTATTCGATTTATAATTTAAAGGGCAATATAAAAAATACAGTTAATTATTTAAATAATTCTAATAAAATACAAACATAATTAAAATCGTGCGAAACTCTATATGCATTTTATTAAAGCTTGGTATTATGTTTAACTGCTAATGTTTTAAATACTTGAAACATAGCTCCTTAAATAATTAAAATGTCAAATATTAAATCCAAATAATCACTTGTTTATCATGAGAACACTTCCAGATTGTCTACAAGATAGTGTCGAGACATTTAGTTATCATCAGCCCTATATATAACCTGTCCCACTGCTGGGCACGTGCCTCTACACTCTCTGAGAAGGTTACGGCTATAGTCCATTTACGTGACATTAAAGTCTTTAAAAACGTGTAGCCATGACTTAATACCTTTAGAAATGTGTAAGTTCTTAAGAACGATGTGGCTGTACCGTAAACGGTGCCGTAAAGGTAGGAGGCGTCGAACCGTGCATACGATTCGGTTTCCGCTAAAGTGAAGGTAGGATAGAGTTTCCAGCGAAACTAAAAAGAGTCATGAGCTGGTTAAAGCGGAGAAGAGTTTGCTGTGTTTGGGTGTCCACTCCGGTGACACAGTATGTATCGCTAAAACTTTTCCTCGCTGCATAAAAAGACTCTACGGAAGCCAGACAGTGAGTATGACATTAACGATATCATAATGATAGGTCACAAAATAGCCTTGTGGAGATACCAACAGACCGCTATGCAGAGGGTATTGGGTTCAAACACACAACACGCACCACTGCACTTTTCAAATTTAAGTCCGTATAAATGATTACCGCTTATTCCGGACCTCAGAGAGTACCTTATGAGGTCAGTTCCAGCTGTCATGAACCTTTGACAGTTGTTATAAATAGACACTAGTCTAGACCATGATATATAAAAGAAAACTGTTTAGAAAAAGTGGAGCCCAAGCTACAACTGGGATAACGCTAGGAGGATGAATGATATATATGTAGTTCACAAAACGTGTGAGTACACAGCGATTACACTCTTCTCCACCATGTCGGCCATAAGCCTATTGTTAAAATGTGCAAGAATGGCATGTGTTGCTTTGGGTGAAAAGAAGAGATTGGGATGAATTGGAAATGACAATAAAGACGAGCAATTAGGAAATGCTTTACCATCATAAGGATGTTACCTGCAAGTACCAAATTACACAAATTATTTGATCTATTAAAACATACCAAAATAAGCGCAATTTCATTCATCAATTATTGCCAAAACTCTATTTTTCTTTCTTGTCAGTTTATGACGTTACTATGCCACAATTCATACACAATCCGTAGAAGGCATGTAGAAGGAGATGTTTAATTTATTTTAAAGTCTCGATTTGACTAGTTGGAAATACTTGGCAATACTTATTCGTGTTATAAGGACTTCTTTGACAATGATGACAACGACATTGTATAATATGTCTCTGTTGATTCTATCCAGTCTGACTGTGGTACAAAGCTTAGATAACATTTCTATCACATTTAGGTAATGCAGTCTAAGATGCAATGTTAACACATATTATATTTAAGTAAAATCATACGAATTATTAACTTGAAAAAAGTTGGCCAGGGTCGAGAGTCGTGGTCTTATACGTGTGCTCGAAAGGATTATCGGTGCATAACGGAAATATGTAACACTCTAAAATCTTTTGGCAATAGAGCGCTCTATTGCCAAAAGATTTTGTGGCTTCAACCTGGTGAAGGAATATTTTATCATCATCATCAGCCTTTAACAGTCCACTGCTGGACTAGGCCTCTTCTTTAAAGGAGGATTTGGCCTACTATACCACGCTGGCCAAACGGGTTGGCATAGGGTTTGTATCAAGTTTTCCTTCTCTTACAGTGCTGTTCTCTGCATAATATGCTCCTTCTGTCGGCTCTTACGACACCCATGGGATGATATGGGGTGGTGACATTCCGTATTCTTAATCCGTCACCACACGGCCAATATTTTATCAAACACCAAAAAAAAACAGTATCACGTTTTTTTTTCTGAGAAAAAAGCTTCTTTTCGGAGAGTCTTAGCCTGTTAGCCTTTCGTTTTGGATCCGGCCCTACGGAAGTAGAATACCACGGTAATATTTTATCAGTACTTTTGTTTTTTTGTAGACTACTCGTGCACTAGGAATAAATCCTGTGTTGCGGGGGACTTTACAAACATACAACCAACTGGCACAATGAACACTCAGACTCGAACAACAATTTATGGAACACACAAATGTGGTCTCTTATGTGAATCGAACCCACAACACTCGGGGCAGTGTGTTAAACCACTTAAACTTAAACTTAAGTTAACTTAACTTAGGCTTAAACCACTACGCCAACCGTGCAGTCTATAATTTCATACAAAACGATCAAAACGCGAGCGATACTGAGTGGTCCGTACGTTAGTATGAAGTTGAAATACTGTATAGATACCATTACCGTGACAATACACATTCTGCATGCCAAAACATTGTAACGACTTTTTTAAATTCAATCAATAGTTCGACTAATAATATCAAATTATGACTAACTAGAGGACGCCACATTACTACTTTTTACATTATTGCTACGCCTGCATTTTTTTAAATTTACCCGTTTTGGCCGATCCCGTGGGAATTTCGGGAAATCCCTTCTTAGTGCACCCCTGCGGTCCCCAAGGAACACACATGCCAAATTTCAGCTTCTTGCGCCCAAAAGTTTCGGCTGTAGCGTGTCTGTCAGTCAGTCAGTAACGCAAGGATTTTATATATTAAGATTAATAAAACTCAATAATATTCTTAATAATTTTCATGCGTCATTTTCAAGTAGAAGGGCACATGTTCGACGCAACACCGGCGGCGGGGTATAGGTCAGTATCACACGCTGCATACAATCTTGCACACAAGACAACTCCCGCATTAGGACTGAATCCTGTGTCGCGGGGTCTTTACAAACATACAACTAACGGACACAATGAACACCCAGACTCGAAATAACAATTTGTGAATTACACAAAGTGTTGCCTCGTGTGGGAATCGAACCAACCCGAATTGCTAAGAAGTTGGCATTGCTGCTATAGTCTACTGGAGATACCGAATCCACGTTGCGCAGCGATGGCTTTTTCGAGCTATGTGCGTATTGAATTGAATTGCAAACTATTGCTAGTGCCTCGGAGAGCACGTTAAGCCGTCGGTCCCGGCTGACACGAATATCCTTGACAGTCGTAATAAGAAGTCAGTACCTATGTACATGCTGACACTAGTCTAAGCCATGGTATATAGCTATCCATTTTGGTTGCGAAGTCAAGACAGGCAGTCGCTGCGCTTTGCGGAAAAGCAAATATTCAGTTGAATCCAGTTAAGATAGAAAGCGGAACCCGGGTTCTAACCGTGAGAACTCTAGGTAGATGAGGACTAATTTTATTAATAAAACTCAATAACATTCTTATTAATTTGCATGCGTCATTTTGAAGTAGAAGGTACGTGTACCTATGACGCAACAGCGGTTTAGGTCAGTATCGGACACTGCATGCAACCTTGCACAAATGCAATGCTTAGAAGTCCGGATAATACGGCATCGCTAAGAAATCGCTCAATCGCTGCAGCTAAATTGCCTAATTTACCGACTGTTCTTATTGATATCTACCGCCAATAAAAACTATTCAAATAAATTAAACTGACTTCAAATACCAGTCAACTGTGAAGAAAATGTTACAATTAAATCATTTATTTCTCAGAATGTAGTAGTAGTAGGTAGGTACATATAACAGATTTTAATAATTGCAATATTGTTTCAGTACATTGTACCATCACCATGGTGTGCAAAATGTCTTATAATATACATAGTTTTATCAATTTACGAGATTTATTACATTAAATATGACTAACTAGGATATTTTATATCATTATACGAAAACAAATTTATGAAATTATTGATGCATGGTGCATAGGGTTCCCACCAAGAACTTAGGGTCCCAAGCCAACCTCACCTGCAAGTGGTGCACCTGCCGATCAACGGACGAGGCTCTGGCAAACAAAATATCCCGATAAGCGGCAATAGGCTCGCCACCTATTATGTGGGATCAGAACACTGGCGAAAAGTGGGCGTTTAATATGCCTCTGCCTACCCCTTGGGGGAAACAGGCGTGAGTCTATGTATTGATTATGATGATCATCAGGCTCATGATGAAAAATGTAATATTCAACTGCCTTACTAAGCATGCGCTCTCCTGATTTGTACAAACTTGGAACTTGTATACAATTAATAATGGTCGTTCATTGAATTTGTTCGAAATCAGTATCAAACATGCTGACAGACGGATAAAAAAAAATCGCACGTCAAATGGCTTGACTGACGAGGCAGTAACAAAAATAACCTCAGATGTCATTATTATCTGTTTTAATTTATATGAGAAGATCTCTAGCCAATAGACTGCCATCTAATCTAACTCTAAGAATCTAACATAGAAATATAAATAAGACTTTAATTACCATACATATCTATGGAATCTAACTTCAGAATAATGTTGTCTCGTGCCGGGCAGAGGTCAAATACCAACTATTAGGTACGTGACGAGTGACATTGTGCCTAATCTGGTAAGATTAAAATGAAGAGTAAAAACTATTCTTTTATATTAAATTACAATCACGAACTTTTTGCCAATCTGTCTGTCTGTATGTTAAATTAAAACACCATGCGGTTTTCACTAGTGGACGGAGTAATTAATGAGCATGACTCATGTATAGTACACTATATAATATAACATGATACCATGCAATTGGCGAAGTAAGATGGTATCACTACATAGAATAAAAAAAGTCTGTCTTCTATCTGTCTGTCCCTATGTATGCTTTAATCTTTAAAACTACGCAACTGATTTTAATGCGGTTTTTTTAATAGATAGAATTATTCAAGAGGAAGGTTTATATGTATAAATGACGCGGGCGAAACCGCTGGCGACTTCTAGTAAAATTATAAAAATATAGGCTAACTGAGTTAACAAAGTTCTGGAATAGGTTCCTGGTTTTTGTGCTTATGACTACACTGCTGGATTTTCGAGCAAGCACATTCAGAGAAGCAGTAGGTGTATTGCAATAGAAAGTTTGCAGTATAGGTACGTTCTATGTATATTGTATATTCAGCCAAATTAAAGTGTAAGAGACCAGTTAAGAGAAAATAGCATTTTAACAAAGCAGCATACATACAGTTTTTGTGAAATCAACGAACTGTTCGAAACAAGCAATACTAGCAACACTCTGATCTATCTACATTGAGACTATGGTACAAGAGAGATAATGATGGATTCCGGCGATCAATCATTCTCTACTTATATGGTTCTAGATTGATTTATAAAACTAAAATTACCAAATTAGTCGCAATTAACATAAACATGAGTAATTGATATTCACCAGCTAATGTCGGCACATATAAAATATTAATGCATATATTCCACTGTTAACTGTGATTTCATCTTATCAGGGCCATTAGTGGCGATCGCGATGTTAAGACTATAAATATTTAAATAATATCTGATCAAAACATAAGCTTCACTGAAATTATCTATACATTAAGATTAGATATATGTATATATAAAATTCTTGCTTTACTGACTGACTGACCGATTGACAACACACAGCCAAAACTATGGGGCACAAGAATATGAAATTTGGTATGTATAGTCCTTTGGGACCGTAGGGCTGCACAAAGAACGAATTTCCTGAAAGTCTCAAGGAATTGCAAAGAAATGGTTAAATTTAAAAAGAAGTGCAGACTAAGGCTTTCATCCCGGGAGTCTCGGTCTCGAAAATCTCGAGAGTCTCGACGATTTTGCGGTGTTTTCGAGACCCGAGACTACTACCTCCCGTTTTCGAGACTATCGAGACTTTTGAGACTTAAGTCAAATAATAACCATTATTAAAAAAATGGCGAAGAAAACCAATCCAGGCTAAAAAATTACTTGCCAACAGCATTTACTGACAGGGTTTTCGCAGATAACCCTATATCATCGTGTTCGCAGTGAAGTAGCGCTCATTTTTATTTAAGATTTGTCTATTATACAAATTGATGAACTAGTATCAACTTAACTGTCTAAGTGTTAATACATGCCAACCCTATAAATACGCCAGAAAAATGGTAAGAATGAAGAAGATATTGAAAGAAGAGTTATTGCAGGTAATAGAGTGAATGGAGCTCCGAAGGCGTTTATGAACAGTCAAAACGTGTCCAAAGGCACGTTTCGCTGTGCATAGAGGGGTGCTAGTGCCTACCCTTATGTATGGTAGTGAAAGTTGGGTATGACAGAAGAGATTTGAAAGTAGAATAAACGCTGTAGAAATGAGAGCACTGAGAAATATGTGTGGTGTGTCTTTGACTGACAGTAAAGAATTATGTGATAAGAGAGTGTTGTGACAAGCATTGAGAAAGGCATGTTAAAATGGTAAGGGCACATGGAGAGAATGGATGACGGAAGACTGACAAAGAAGATATATAAGGCAAGTGTGAATAGGACAGGATGAAGGGTAAGACCTAGGCGGACGTTTTCTGACCAGATTGGAGACATCCTAATAAAAGGGCAGGTCAGAAGTACCCTAAACAGAAGAGCATGCATGAGAAACTTGATGAGAGTGAATGAAGCAAGAGAGGTATGTCAGAATCGTTGCAAATGGCGTTCCGTGGTCTTTGCCTACCCCTCCGGGAAACAGGTGTGAGTCTACGTATGTATGTATGTAAATTGAGAACCCAATATTTACGTAACCTTTAGGGTTCATACGTTCTGTTAGTAATGTTAGTACTAAAGGAGAATGCTCATTCTTTTGTGG
The DNA here is from genome assembly GCA_944739405.2 of Euclidia mi. Taxonomy (NCBI): domain Eukaryota; kingdom Metazoa; phylum Arthropoda; class Insecta; order Lepidoptera; family Erebidae; genus Euclidia; species Euclidia mi. Next base: position 27,580,400 of record OX123198.2, read on the forward strand.
ACATGTCGTTGCGTATAATGTATGTTCGTATGAACTTTTCCTAGTCTGGACAGGATCTTTTGGCCAACTCACTCGTGATATATTTTTTACATGTTAAGTTTGATATAAAATACTTTTCATCCGTTAACCAGATCGGTGAATATCGCTTTTCTACGAATATTAGGCTATCATCAGATCCTTTCTAGCTGACTATTACAAAAAAAATACTTGAATGTAATTTATTATGTTGTAACAGTATCTTGATTAATAAATTACATTATTTAAACTCATTGTATTAACCACCTGAATGCCTAACCTATGAGTTTAAAAGCTTTTTTTAAAGAATCTCGAAAGTCTCATTTTTTCCGGGAATTTCGAGACCGGGCTGAGTCTCGAAATGTTTTCCCGGGACTCGAAAATGTATCGAGACTGAAAGCCTTAGTGCAGACATAGGTTTCCCGGCGAAGTCATCTATTTGTCTTTGTTACCTTGCTTTTCATTTTAGATGACAATATCTTTACATTGTGGCATTCGTTTCAATGATCAAACAACAAAATAAATAATCACAAACGGATTAACATTTAGGAAATCTTGAAAAATATTAATGTAGCTTATCTCAAAATGTTAGAATGCGTCATATAAAAATACGATATAAAAATGCATTAATCAAGTTACTGGTGCATATGTCAGAATTAAATTAATGTCTAAATATGAGAAAATGTTAGCCTTGTCTTGTACCTAGGTGGATATTGAAGCCACTTATAATAATTATAGATACATATAAATTGATATATTTTCAATCCGTTTATCCGTCCGTCACGGCGATTACACGAAATTGGCGAAAAAATAATCTTACTTCATAGTATTATATTTGTTACTCTTTCACCATTGAGCTCGATTGAAAACACAATTGGACCTTAAATTGGTATAGCAAGCTATGTAAGTTTGTGTCTACGTTATGAAATCGCGATTGAGATTACAACTCACTAAACATTACTAACCCAGTTCCCAACAGTGGAAGATTTCTTTCATTATGTTTGCCGAGTTAACGTGATAACTCCCGCTGAAGATTTCTTTGTTCTTATCTTGTTATCAAAGATTACGAACAAGCTTTTACAAACAAGTGGTATATGACTACGGCAGTAATATGACGTGCTCAATATTTTAATAGTAAACAGAAAAACGAGCACACTAATGACGATGACAAATTTCCAGTAACACGATATCAAATCAGTTGAATTAATAATAAATAATGTAAGCTAACGCATTAAGTTAGGTAGGGGATTATAATAGTTAGTAAATGGACTAATATTCATAATTTCAGCAGAACGGGCCAATGTCTATATTTTATGAGTATTATGAAAAGATATCGTTGAACTTGCAATTTTAGTACCTACTATGAGATTTTTTTCTAATAAGAGATGAATTTTCTCGAATCAATCAGTTGACACACTTAAGCCCTGTTCTGCATTCGATTAGTGTGATGTATTATGACTGCACGGTTGGCGTAGTGGTTTAAGCGGCCGCCTCACCGCTTGACATTGCGCCGAGTGTTGTGGGTTCGATTCCCACACAAGACAACACTTTGTGTGATCCATAAATTGTTGTTTCGAGTCTGGGTGTTCATTGTCCTCGTTAGATATATGTTTGTAAAGTCCCCTGCGACCTGCGACACAGGATTGAGTCCTAATGCGGGAATTGACTTTCTTAAAAAAGAAAAAAAAAAGTGTGACCGGCAAACGCCCAATCAACTAGATTCTACCACCTATTATATTTCTTAACGTGAGCTAGCATCTTGTTTCTGTTTCCATGGACTACCTTGTCTATATTAAAGCTACACAAGTCCATTTTCCTACGTGAGTCACACACCGGGAGCTCAATCATGTAGATGATGAGTACTCTAGTAGTAAAGCACCTTTTTAACCGACTTCAAAAAAAGGAGGTTCTCAGTTTGACCTGTATGTATGTATGTATGTATGTATGTATGTATGTATGTATGTATGTATGTATGTATGTATGTATGTATGTATGTATGTATGTATGTATGTATTTATGTATGTTTGTCCGCGATTATCTCGCGTTTGGCTGAACCGATTTTGATGCGGTTTTCAGAAAAGTATTTGTTACACTTAGGAGAAGGTTTAAGGCCCTTAACCGACTTCAAAGAAAGAAGGTTCTGAGTTTGACCCGTATATATGTAAGTTTACCCACGATTAACTCAGTTTGGCTGAACCAATTTTTATGCAGTTTTCAGAAAAAAGTATTTGTTACACTAAGGAGAAAGTTTTAGTATTTTAACCGACTTCAAAAAAATAAGGTTCTCAGTTTGACCCATATACATACAGGGTCTCACAAGACCCATCACCAAGCCGAAGTCTACTCGTTGTGGACATCATGCCAAGTCATACTAACCAAAAATAATACCTGATAAACGATTTTTTTTAAGTTTTCACACTTTTTAAACAGCAATTAAAAGCGCGCGCGTGCAATACTCGAAATACCTACTTACCCATGGGGTCATAGGGTATCTAAAGAACATATTGGCGGGGTAAATGCATCGATTTTGTACCTAATTAGAAAAATTCAATTCTGTCCGTGTGGTGATGGATTAAGAATACGAATTGTCACCACCCCATATCATCGCATGTGTGTCGTAAGAACCGACAGAGGGAGCATAGTATGCAGAGAACAGCACTGCAAGAGAAGGAAAACTTGATACAAACCCTATACCAACCCGCTTGGCCAGCGTAGTATAGTAGGCCAATTCCTCCTTTCAAAGGAGAGGCCTAGTCCAGCAGTGGACTATCAAAGGCTGATGATGATAGAAAAATTCCATACTAACTTTGAGGCTCAATATATCCTGAACCTGTAATTACCCAGGTATGGTGCCGAAGTAAAAATAATCGTAGTGATTGGTACAACATGGGATTTCAATTTTCGTTAAGGGTCTTTTTACACCCTGTATATTGGTTCTTAGTATGTTTGTATGTATTATGTGTGTGTTTGTACGTGTGTACGTGTGTGCGCGCGCGCGCGCGCGTTTGTGTATTTGTATGTGTACGTGTGTGTGTGTGTGTGTGTGTGTGTGTGTGTGTGTGTGTATGTGTGTGTGTGTGTGTGTGTGTACGAGTGTGTGCGTGTGTGTGTGTGTGTGTACGCGTGTACGTGTCTGCGATTAACAAAAAACAAAGAAAGTTGGTGAAAGAATCTAATGCGAGAGCATGTTTCTCATTCTTGTCATTTCGGATAAGGCTCTGTTGTCGTGGGAATGGTTGAGTAATTTGTTCGAGTCAATATCACTTAAAGCCATGCCTTTTAGGGATTTAACCAACCTCATTGTATTGGCCTATAGCAAAGATTTTAGGCCCTAGGTCCACGGAACTAAGTGTACATCCTTGCAACTTGTGCACCGTCACAGCCCAACTCAATATGACTGGCAACATCCGCCTCTCGATATCACCATAACCGCAATTGCTTTAATAGGCCGCTCGCACTGGAGCTATGGAAATGTATCCATCATCATCTTTAAGACGCAATGCTGCGCGATGGATCATCAAATAATATCAAAATGGCATAATGCAGTTCACCTGGCTCAAGTTGATCTCTTCTTAGTGCCGGCCATCCTTTAGGAACACCCATTGCCCCGTTCGCTAAGCCATCCGTTATTGACATATTTCTCCGGAGCATAATACGAGAGCTCACAGCCAATTCAATAGTATGTACAAGACCACCGCATTTGTTTGGATCAGCCAGAGCAGCATTTGCGGAGGGCGTCCTTCCGTATGTGGCTGATTCCTTAGACTCATCTCTCTCTTCTAGCATCAAGCCTAAGCCCATAGGCACACAGAATAAAAGTAGGTACCTATGTCAAAGTCATGATTACAGACTGATACTAGCAGAAAACTTATCACTAAAATAATTGAATCTAACTATAAACAAACTATTAATTAGCCCAAAACTTAAAGTAAATGGAGTACCTATCACTGAAAAGTATGAAATAAATAAAAGAGTAGTCAACACAAAACCTGATGTAAACGAACGAAGTACCTAACACTAAAAAGTATGAAATAAAAATAATAAGAAAAAAAAAACAAAACGAAAATGAAAACTTAAAAATCGCAACAAAAATGTTAACTAGTTATTTAGTTTCTACCATCAAAAACAAAAAAGAATACTGGCAAACATAGAAAATAATACGACGAATATATCAAATCAATAAAGCCTCAAAAATATCTAAATTAATAAAATTTATAATAATCTACCTATATACTCTAAAAAGCAACAAGTATATAAAATATATAAAAAGTATGAAATAAATTCTTAATTATAAAATAATTATACTTCTTAGCTATTTTGGGCTGTAAGTAGATACTATGTAGATTGAATGCGCTGGTTTGGAAAGGATGACGCCAAACAACAGGCTTTTAGAGTTTGGTTTGGCACCGACTTCAAAAACTAAGTATTTTGTATAAGTTATATAGGTACTATGTATTAGCGTATGTAAAAATTATTTCGTACTTTTCAGTGGGCCGATTTTTTGAAGGCGGTTCTCTTTTTTTTTAAAAGAAACTAAATTTTTTTTTTTTTTTTTTTTTTTTATGGAATAGGGGGCAAACGAGCAGACGGATCGCCTGATGTTAAGCGATTACCGCCGCCCATGGACACCCGCAACACCAGAGGAGTCACAAGTGCGTTGCCGGCCTTTTAAGAAGGAATACGCTCTTTTTTTGAAGGTTTGAAGGTCGTATTGGTTCGGAAAAACCGCAGGTGACAGATCATTCCACAGTTTAGAGGTGCGAGGCAGAAAGTTTCTAGAGAAACGCACCGTTGTGGATTGCCAACCATCTAAATGATGGGGATGGAAATGCTGTCGCGTAGAACGATGGCGGAAAGAGGCCTAATACCTAATTAACATTTTTGTTGCGATTTTTAAGTTTTCATTTTCGTTTTGTTTTTTTTTTCTTATTATTTTTTCTGCATTGTCTTTAAATAACTTTAATAAGTTATAGTAATCCTTTACCTTTTTCGTGTACTTAATTTATCGGTTTCGTTTATATTAACTGCGTTCGAAAGTTGAAGGATTTGTTTCAATTAAATCTACTTTGAAATTTTAAATTCTGCTATTAAGTACTATTTACTACACTAAGTGATTTCTAACAATTGCTCTAAATGATGACGAAAGCTGTGACAATAATTATGCAAAAAATAGCGTAAAGCTATCGTTGCTGTGCCAACACTGAATATCTACAGTCTAACTTTGCGGTAATCGTTACTGAATCTTATCATGCAATGTTGTAATACATTGAATTCAATTGAAAACAAAAAAAGCAACAATATAATATACGTAAAACTAGGTTGGTGTAATAATAATGCAATGGTTCTACTTCTACAGCCGGCATTGTGACAGTTCGCTATTGCTGTTGATAGTGGACAAACAATATCGCATGTTGCCAATTTAACAGTGAACCACTATCGGTTTATTTAAATATAAATAAAAGAGGTTAACAGACTCAACTCAAGGCCAGTGTCTATTGAATTTAGTAATATTTAGATTAATTCTGTAACATGAGTAATAAATAATTTCTAATGGTGTTTTTTCGATGATATAGGCATGGACTCTGAATGTTTCTATACGCACAGGTATTCATGTATTTCGATAGAGATTTATGTAAATGATTACATCCAAAAGGTCAAAAAGCAGCTTAGATTAGAAAACAAAATTTTCTTTTTTGATTGCTGTCGCTGTGGAAATCCCAAAAAGGGTCTTAGAACTTAACAATTGATTTACTCGTATTAACTATATTATTATCTAAATTACTTAAGACGTTCTCTCATAATATCATTCTAAACTAAAATTCAAAGTTCCTACGAAATTTAAGTCAATTAATGCTTCAAAAATACTAATTTGTGTACATAAAATAACATTTTTACACCTATGGGTAAGCGAGGGACTAAACCTCAAACAGTATTAATTTAGTCAGTTTTATTGGAAGGCCAATCTTTATAGGTGCATAAGTAATAGAGCACGCAATTTGCGGGAATCCCAAGACATGAAATAGTTATTTGTGCAACAAGACAGCAACGTTGTTTTTTGTTTCGAGTGCTGATTTTGAGTCCCGAGCAAGCGAAGGATTCTATGATTGATTCACGAGCGTAGCGAGTGAATCAAAGTTAGAATCCTGAGCGTAGTGAGGGTCTCAATAGCACGAGATACAAAAAACTTTGCTCTCGTGTAGCACACATAATTTTTCACCACAGCAGTGAGAACACATATTACTTAGGAGACATAGAAATGAACAGGAATAGATTGAATTCTGTATTAATCACTGATTTAACTCTTCTGGTGTTAAAGTACACTCTTCATCGCTAGTTTCAATCATATTTTTAGATTAGGTATTTTATATAGATATTAATATAATTTAACACGTTACGCTATACTGTATCAGCATCACCGAAATTTTTATTCCCGCTACTTTTTTAAATCACGTTTCAATACCGCGTCCCTGATGTTTATTTTTCAATTAATGTATCATTGTTGTAATTCCAAATAAAAATGTATTGGTTAAATACCAATTTTATACTATTCTTTTCATTTAAATCCAATAATAAATTAAAACATATAAACAAAAACATTAAAAAAAGTATGCAATTTCTTTTTTACAAATATCTTTTTTTATTTGCGTTTCCGAAGGTGTTTTCTTTGAGGTCGAATTCCAAAATCGAATTTCGAATTCGAAGGGGTTTGTTTTTCACTCTCTTTTTATATGCATGTGAAAGAGACAGAGCACAGTAAAATTCGAATGTTTCAAATTTATGGCTGAACAATGTCAATTCGTGGCACTGAAGATTGAAAAATTAAAAAGCTACTTTGCCTCACGCTCGAATCAAAATCGCGTTTTGTTCACTGTTGTCTCGCAGCAAAAGCGGCATGTTTGAGCTGCTGTGGTGAAAATAATTTTATCCTACTTAGGTCGAATTTCGTACACTGAATTGCATTGCTTGATCGAGAATCTAGTTATATGATGTGACGTATGTTGTACATATGTATAATTACCGGGTACCTACGTATCTAATTGCAAACTATCGTGGAAATGAGCACTGTAGGTACAGCCAGACACTAGATTTGTAAGTATTATAACTGCATGAGAATCAGTAGGTACATTTACTTGCAGTCGTAGTCATATAGTCCACATAATCGGGAAGTAATATGATTAGAAAAGCGTAATTTTTTTTTCTGTATCTTTTCGGTGGTACATACAATATTTGCGTATTTAAGCCTATTCTATTAACTTTAGTTTTATCACCATGCGAGCCATCCAATCAAAAGGAAGGTTTAGAGCGGTTAATTGGCTGACTGCACTTTCAGCGTCATGGTTTAAGCTGCTGCCACACAGCTTGTTCTCCGCGATAAACATATGTGCTGGTGATTTATTTAATATGCCTTAATTCTGCATCAACAGCGATCGAGTCTCGCATATCGTTCCATCCAGGAAGAATTACGAACATGTAAAATGGTAGGTACACAACGCGATATGCATTTGCGAAGTATTAAAGATTCTCGAAACGAATTTATCATCCGATAATGGCGGTATTATCTTACGATCTAAACTTAGTCACAAACAGCGTCGCTGAGGCTGACATACCTACACGATATTATCTGCAGATTTTAATCAACATATGACTGATTATGACGATTGCTTCAGACATCGAACTCTCCAGTCATTGATACAGTCATCAGAGTAAGAGAGTCATTATCAGTGCTAAGAGAGTTGTCGAGAACGTCATCGTCTCAAGAAATCAATTGTAATTGCGACTCTGATAGAAACTACTTTCTGTCAACCACTTAACAGAAGTAGTTGTAAGTTAGTGTAATGGAATGTGCTTTCAGTTGGACATTTGTGTGTAGCTTATAGTCTTGAACTGGAGAGCTCAACATTATCACAGAGTGTGTATCACCGTAGCACTTACCTTAGTACCTAATATTGTCTCTCTAAGTATTCTAACACCTTTTTTTTTTTTGTTTTACGAGGTGAAAAATCCCTTTTTTATTTTTTGTTAGACTAGTAAGCGGACCCCAGATTGAAACTGGGATAACGCTAAGAGAGAAAGAAGAGGTGGAAAATCCCTTCGGATCTCCGACTCTTGGGGAAATGAGAGCCGGAGTATGTGGTGTAACCACTAAAAACTACCTCGACTTTCTCCTGTACCCGTTTGTCGGAGGGTAGGGAATCGCATAAGCATTCGTCGCTACCCCCCCGGAATAAGGTGTTGGGCTCCGCCGCCAAAACACCCAGCGGCCGCAGAGGATAGGGAGGACGGCAACAAAACTCCGAATCTCCTCTTCCTCTGCGGCCCCACCGCTACGCATCGAATGGTGCGCCCCTATTTGGTCGCGGGAGATAGGGCGCACGGTAACGCAACACCGACACGCCTCTCCTCCCGCGACCGCGCCCGACTGCGAGGGACAGACAGAACTGTCCTCCGCACCCGCACCGTTAGACTCATCCTGCGCAGGCCCCTCTAAGCCCACGCGGAGCATCCACTCCTGGGATCTCTCTTAGCTTCACCGCGGCTGTCCAATCCACGGTTACTGAGCCCCCCCACCACGACAAAGTGCAGATCCTACGGGGGGGGAGTATTCTAACACCTGATAAACATTCAAACAATATATTGTTATAACTTGTACAGTTTGCATCCAACTTGCACATAACTGCTCGTTTTATATTTAGGTACCGATTACTACTGCTTAGACGAATCATGCTAAATGTAGGTATACCTACCAATCGTTAGCATTTGCTTGTCTGCCTAATATGATTCCTTCGCTTATGGTTGAGTTGGCGTTAAATGTGGATTATTCTAACTAATCATCATATCTTTACGTTAAACATGCTTCAATTCTAACGTTGATGTTGTCTTTCGTAAAACAAATAGAGCAGAATAGCCAGGCAAGAAAAGATTACGCTTCCCTTGCCGACGGGTGAAAAAAGTGAACTAAATATCTAAGTAGATACTGGATATAATAAAGGCAATAATAGTACCTAAGCTTTATTTTGAAGAAAGCAATGGCGCGTCAATAATTCCCTCCCCTGTGGCTGCAAATAGTATCATAGCCTACTAACGATATCACAAACAACAGAAAGTAAAACATCTGTCATCTGGTGACCGTAATACGCGGTTCACACATTATTAAACGAAAAATAAAGTTATCCGTTAACACTGATACGATAAGTGCTCTCAAGTTAAAATGTTGAATACCGTTATCTAAGCATTAATATTGGATGTAGGGAGACCAGTGTTGCCCTACTTTCTCGTCAGTGCCGCGCACCGGATGTCGAAAGCAATGACGAAAGTTCTGCTATGTCGACGTAAACTACTTCCATTTCCGGACAACTAGGCCTCTTGTCGGTGTTTTCTTATTCAATCTGTGGTATAGACTATTTCCTCAATGCTACTATAAATGTGTAATCACTGATTGTACAAAAGTTACACAACATTCGAACAATAGAAAATGAAACTAAAGATTATGGATAAAATCACTTGAATGTGATGTCTAAATATAAAAATAGATATTATTGAGCAATAATATTTATTTACGGACGTTAGGGAATCGCTGTGGTCAATGATTTTTTCCGATTTTATTACATAATATATTAATTTTCACTATAACATATATACAACAGAATAAAACTACTGATAGAACCAAACTATCCTTAAGTAAACCAATTAATCTAATTAAGTAATAATAATAAAATAGAAGAGGAAAAACAACTACGAGTCTACGACGCGTCAAAAATTTCCTCCGCAACGCTGTCGGTTGGTCGCGTGCCCAGAAGGATGGCAGTATTGCCACGTTGTATGGCAATGCTTATTCTCTCTACAAAATATAAACCAGTCGGTCACGGAAAGCGTCGATCAATCTTTTGGCGATTTCTTTGTACAGAGCGCGTGCACTAGGGCCCTATGGCCCCAGCGTTTCGCCCCCAAACGGCTCAAAAACGTAATTACCAGAAAGGTTTCCGTATTTGCGCCGTTTGAGGGTCTCCGCTGATACAGCAACAGCGCCAGCCGATTCAGCTGTGCTTGAAAGAGGTGACGGCGCAAAGGTATTGACGCATGTCGTGTCCCACACCAGAGGCCTGCCCATCTTCCAAGGTAATAAAGACATACCGTCTGGTCCCTTTCCATCGTCGCGTACCAAACCATTAGGTTCAAGATGAGCTGGTACTCCGGCGGTGACAAGAGCTCGATGGAGTATGTCGTTAATGTAGGCATGTCGGGAAACACGCCCAGCATTCCTGCTGCACGATAGGCCATGGTGGCCAAGACTTTCGTAGGGCGCACCGCAGAAACACACACAGCTCCCAAGCGTAGGCAAGAAGCGATGCGGCAAGTTGTATCGTCCTACATAGATAGATAGATAGATAGAAAATTCTTTATTGTACACCAGATACAATACAAATGCTACATATAATGTTATACAATTTTACAAATGTACAATAGGCGGCCTTATCGCTATAAGCAATTTCTTCCAGGCAACCTTGGGATGGACTAGAAGAGATCAGATAAATAAAAACAGTGGTGTAGTCATAAAATGAAGTAAGGATCCATAATATATACATACATAAGTACATCAAAATAGTATATCACAAGTACATAAATAGATAAATACATGAATACATAAGTACATAAAAACATCAATACATAAATAAATATAAAATTACATATAGCTATACAAAATACATAGATACATTGAACTAAATAGAATATAAAAAATCAGTTACATAGCCAAGTAATGCTGTTTTATGGCGCTTTTGAATATGCCAAGCGAGTTTGCTTGCCTAATTTCTATCGGCAACGCATTCCACAAGCGTACTGCTTGCACAGTAAAGGATTTGTCATAGAAATTTGTGGAATGTGTTGGCATCTGCAGCCTCAGATCCTTAGACGACCTCAGAAACTTTGCATGTGTGTCATGAATGAACTTAAAACGTTCTTTGAGATACGAAGGGGTGTCCGGGTTGAATAGGATATTATACAGTAATATAAGAACTTGAGTATTCCTGCGAAGACGAATTGGGAGCCACTTGAGTTTGCTACGAAATTCTGATACATGATCATATTTACGTAATCCAAATATGAATCTGATACAAAAGTTTTGGAGACGCTCAAGTTTATCCAGTTGCTCCTCAGTGAGGTCAAGATAGCTGACATCAGCATAATCGAGTACTGGGAAAAGTAATGACTGTGCAAGCGCAATTTTAGTGGACGTTGGGAGAAAATTCCGCAGCCTACGCAACGAGCCTGCTGACGCAAATAGTTTTCGACTAGTCTCCTGCATTTGATACCCCCAGGATAAAGTTTTATCCATGCATAACCCCAAATTTTTCACGTGATCAGTAATAGCTAATACGTTGCCGTCGAATTTAATCTCAGGCAGCATTGACCAATTTAACTTAGAGATCATTCTGGGACTGCCGATAAGGATTATTTGCGTTTTAGATGGATTAATCTTGAGCCCATACTTTTTACTCCACTCACAGATTTGTGCTAAGTCCGAGTTTATATCAGAAAATACATCTGCTACCGATTCTAGTGGTGCCTGCGAGTAAATTTGTAAGTCGTCTGAATAAAGGTGGTAGGACGAACTTAACTGTTGAGAGATAGAATTTATAAAAATTGCGGAAAGTAACGGAGATAAAACGCCACCCTGTGGAACACCGGCAGTCGTATTACACCAAGAAGAGTACGATTCCTCAACGCGTATACGCTGTCGCCGCCCAAACAGATAACTATGAAACCAGTTAATCACCGTTGGAGATATGTTAATAGAGCGAAGTATGCCAAGCAGGATGTGGAAATCTACGGTGTTGAAAGCATTGCTAAAATCAAGTAGGGACAGAAGCGTGAGCTTTCCACTATCCATGCCCAGTCTTATCTCATCGGTAATATGTACCAGTGCGGTAGCAGTACTATGTCCAGGACGAAAACCAGATTGGAAGGGATTTAGGAGAGCGTTCTTAGTGAGGAATGTGGAAAGTTGTTTATGTATCAGACGCTCAAGAACTTTAAACAGGAATGGCAGTATAGATATAGGGCGGTAATCGGAGAAGGAAGATGGTTTCGGATTCTTCGGGAGAGGAATTATTTGCATTTGCATCTTTCCAAGCTGAGGGAAAGATACCGGTAGTTATAGAATAATTTAGAATATGGCACAGGATAGAAAGGATTTCATCAAGGATAGGAAGAATCATGTTTCGACTGATACAGTCACTACCAACGGCATTGGATGAGATTGCAATTATGCTCTTTTTAACATCACAACAAGTAAATTGCTCGAAAACAAAAGTAGAATAACTGGGAGTTGGGATTTTTGAAAGATCTAGTAAAGTATTTGTTTTAGTGGTCCCATCAAAATTGGACGAAGCTTTGAAATGTACGTTTAGAGAATTTATATCTATGTCTTTAAGATGGACTTACATAGTTCCTATGTTGGACGATGGAAGTGCTTGAAGCCATAACCCCGATTCCCATTCATCCACAGCCAACAAGTGGGCGCGCTCTGCAACACTGGATGCAGTACTTAAAAGATATTCTCTCATCTTGGTACAGAGCGGCCCGTCCCATTCTCTCTGAGAGAATAGATGTCGGGGTAAATCAGAGCTCGGGCAAGCCATTTTCCAAGCGTTAATGGTATCAGTGTTGCACGGCACTTCAGAATTAACAAGTGTGGGTTCTAGAATTTTCCTGATCAATTCCTCAGTGCCGGGGATCGAGGGCAAAAACGCTGGTAGACTTACATCGTAATTTTGTGAACGCCGAGGCCGCCTAAACGAACTGGTAAAGTCGCTTGAAGCCACACTCGGTCGTTCATGTCAAGATTAAGAATTTTGCTCAAGGTATGCCGAATAATATTATCAATGATTTTCAAAAGGGATAAATGTTTCAAAAAAGGAGAAGACCGCAAGTAACTAATATGTAAATTTTGGAACAAAAAGGCAGTGCCGAATAATCGTGAAAGCCGAATGAATATTAATTTTATAAAGCCGTCCCGAGGTTTCCCAAAATTTTGTAGTTTTTCATTTATAAAAGTTTCAAAAGCTTTGTCGAAAATCGGGGACCCAAGGAGGCGGAAGGAACATTTATTGATGATTTTAATATTTTGCGCCAAAGAATTGAATTTTGATAAAATTGAAAGCTTATCCAAATTGTCATTAATAAAAATTTGCCATTTTGTATGAATTTAGTTCCAAACCAATTGCTTAAAATGTATTTTTTATTAGCTCTATATCTTGTAAAACCGTGTTAACATCACCTCCTAGGGTCCCGTCCTTTTGAATTTATTTATTATTATTATTGGGTGAATGGCTAAACTAAAAATGACTGGCCCGAGAGGGTCACCTTGTTGACAACCAACAGCAGATTCCAAAACAATGTCTTTTGATTTGGATGGATTTCTATAGCATTGCCAAAGGATTTTTTTTTTCCGATTAAACTAAAAATATTTAAATGTTATCAAGAACTAGTATTCTTCTTCTTGTCGTGTCTAACTAGTATGAATTATTGTGATGAGAACTGGTAACAAACGTACCTATAGGATCTAGAATTTATTAATAGACAAAGCGCTGTTATACAACGAGAACACTATTTCTACACAACAGTGGAATAATGATACAAAAATTAACGCAACGATCATATGCACAACTTCAATATTTCTTAGTTGCAAGATACATTAAAAAAAGCTATACCTACTAAGGTATTTTTTTATAACACTGATACAAAGATTAATACTCGTCGAGCCTCTTATTCAATCGAGATTATTAAAATAAAAACTAATCAATGTTAGTTAAAAGTTTAAAAATAAATATCTGATGGCAATTGTCTAATTAAGAACATATTCAATATAATCATATTTTTTTTTATGAAAATAACATGTTTTTATGAAATAACAACGACTATACAATAAAAAAATTATTATTAATCTAGAGCATATTGTAATATTATAATAATAATTATTATAAATTATATATTTATTGATTGTCGATAAAATAAAAAATAAAAATCCCTATAACCCCAGGTGACCCTGGGGTTATAGGGATGTTGACTTTTATATGGATGGATATAGGTATTGCAAGTAAGTGTTATGTATATACTTAGTCTGGCCATCAATACTGTCACAATAAAAAATAAACAAAATATTACATTTGAATTTCTCGTTTTGGCGCCAATACATAGTACAATATTTTGCGATATTAAAATGGAGCGGAGTGATAAAGAGAACCCAATCGCTGTGATTGCATTACACAAAGTAGGTATGGAGCCAAAAGCAATTTTTAAAACTCTCCATACACTTGGTATTAGTCAAATGTTTGTGTACCGGGCTATTAATAGGTACAATGAGACCTCCTCTGTTTGTGGCTGAAAAAGACTTGGCCGCCCACGTAGTGTTCGTACGAAAAAGATGGTCAAAGCAGTAAGGGAAAGAATTCGAAGAAATCCTGTCCGAAAGCAAACGATTTTATCTCGGGAGATGAAGATAGCACCTAGAACCATGTCGCGTATTTAAAACATGACTTAGGACTTGCAGCCTATAAGAGACGCACTGGTCATTTCTTAACTGATAATTTTAAAAAAAGAATAGGGTGGTAAAATCGAAACAAACTACTGAAGCGGTACGCAAAGGGAGGTCACAAAAAATTTTGTTTACGGATGATTTTTTTTTTACAATTGAGCAACATTTAACAAACAAAATTACCGTATTTATGCTCCAAGCTCTAAGGAAGCTTCCCAATTAGTCGACAGAGTGCAACGTGGGCATTATCCGACTTCAGTGATGGTTTGGTGGGGTGTTAGCTATGAAGGAGTGACTGAGCCATATTTTTGTGAAAAAGGTATCAAAACATCGGCATAAGTGTATCAAAATACAATTTTTGAGAAGGTAGTTAAGCCCCTTAACAACACCATGTTCAATAACCAAGTATGGTCCTTCCAGCAAGACTTGGCAACGGGTCATAGAGCTCGGTCCACGCAGTCTTGGTTGGAAGCGAACGTTTCGGACTTCATCAGAGCTGAAGATTAGCCGTCGTCTAGTCCCGATCTTAATCCGCTGGATTATGATTTATGGTCAGTTTTAGAGAATACGGCTTGCTCTAAACCCCATGATAATTTGGATTCCCTAAAACAATCCATACGATTGGCAGTGAAGAATTTTCCCATGGAAAAAGAGTGCATGCTTCTATGGATAACTGGCCTCAACGTTTAAAGGACTGTATTGCAGCCAATGGAGACCACTTCGAATAATCTTTTTATATATTTTTTTTTTATATTTATGTATTAAACTAACACACTGTAAAAGTAATAAATGTTATTTGCAATTAAAAATATATTTTTTCTTTGTTATAATATTTATGGCAAGACTAGGTATAACACCTCGTTAAGATGATATGTCATATCAGCCTTTAGACTTCCAATGATGGACATAGGCCTTTCCCAAGGCCTCCCCTCCACAGAGACCGAATTTGAGCTGCCCGCAGCTAATCGTTTCCGGCGATCCCAACAAGATCGTCCATCCATCGGTCCATCTTCAAGGAGGCCTACATCTGCTGCGTCGTTCAGTAAGTGGACACCATTCTAGGACCCTGCTGCACCAACTTCCATCGGTTCTTAGAGCTATGTTTAACATCTAAGGCGGTATAATTTAATTTTGGTTAATCTTCTATCCAAACATTAGTAGCAGCAAGACCAAGATAATGGTGATGAAGTGGACCACCAATAACAACTAGCAAAGGTGACACATATTGCGACCTGTTACGGGGCTCTGTCCTACACATTGGTACTTCGGTGCTTTATTCTTAAAATATGGAGGTTATCAAAGACAAGAGGCGAATGGTCAAAGCCACAACTGCGATGCATTAACTGGGACCAGGCTCGTAAGAACACTATTTTAACCATATTTCATACTCATCGGAGATGTGTACATAGTGTGCACTGAAAAGGAGAAATATAGAAGCTTTAAAGATGTTCCTGAGTATCACTTATGATGATTTGCTCGAGGAAAACGACTCCATACTTCAAGTACTCGGCATCATGCATCGGATACCATGTCTTCTAGATCAGTATCGAGACGAAACTAAGAATATGTATGCGTAAAGCGTTCGGTTCTCCAGGGAGTTACCAGACTGCGTGGCAAATTGCCCACGCAATGTGCTAATCAATAAAAATCAACAGTTGGAGACCTTCTACATAAATGCACAACTAATGTTGACTATAAATGACCGACGAGAAGCTATGATCCTAAGGCTCACATTAGCCCTGAATGATGATGTCTCCTCATCGTCACTACGATCTCTCTGAGAAGACCGACACGATTGAGAACTTGAACACAACAATACACAGTTATAAAATTTTACTGTTAATTTACTTTAATATAGTATTTAAAACGTCATCTGTAGTGGTGCACCTGCCGATCAACGGACGAGGCTCTGGCCAACATAATATCCCGATTAGCGGTAATAGGCTCGCCACCTATTACGTGGGATCAAAACACTGGCGAAAAGTGGGCGTTTAATATGCCTCTGCCTACCCCTTCGGGGAAACAGGCGTGAGTATGTATGTTATCTGTAACTAAAATTATCTTATCTTTAGGTATAACAAAAACTGCGCTCATATTTACATCTGTATTTTACATGCCTTTAAACAGCTTTGCTCAAGATTTCAGTTAATGAAACTAGTTTGTTACTACTAGAATTAATAGACAAAGTGATGATTTCAAAAACTAGGTAAAATCACAATACAGAGTTTTTGCAGAGTCATATTGAAATGCTGTATTATATATTATTGTAGCATATATTTCTTAAAGCTTATGTAAGGACTTTAAAAAAATTGTGGGTCGTAGTTAGTTATTATTATGAGACGGTTTTCCTCTTTTCGATAGTTACATAAACTTTGTTACAGACTATCTACATTTTAAGCGCGTCTGTAAAGGTGGAAAAAAGAGAATGAGTCTAACTAGCTATTGTGGCGTTGTGCGACAGTAACGCGCATATATTCATGGCAGCCGGGACCTATTGCTTAACGTGCGCTCAGTAGCACAGGGCAAGCGATAATTAAGAGCGTATAAGCCTCGAGTGGCGGCTCGAGTTTAGGTTTTTATAGTTTCGAAAAGTCAGGGTGCGCGTCGTGGCCCTCTGCATGGCAGTTTGTATGTTTGGTTTCTCCACTACGCTATTGTGGCATACATTATATTATATTATGCCGCTATTGTGGTTGCGTCGTGACAATAGAGTATGTAAAACCGTTATGTAAATACTTCCTTACGTTGAAAGTTGAATTAACCTCATAAGAAATATACAAACAAGTAAACCATTTATTGTACATCTAGGTCATATACCTAGTAGGTACAAATTGATGTTTATTTGCTTCTTATCTCAAGATTTTATTTTGATAATTACGATCTTTCATACAAAGTTGAATGCCTGTCTTCAACCAGTCTGCACTTCTTTTTTTACAACAAAAGTTTACTTAGGTTATGTCCTTTTCCAAGATCTAATCCAGCTCTGAATCAATTTTTATCGAAAACAGTTCAGCGATTTAGGTATGAAAGCGTTACAGACAAATAGTCCAACTTTCGCATTTATTATATTGGCATAAGTAGGCACTATAATAACAAAGAACTCGATAAGTGATAATGATAACAAAGACCATTAAAATAATATAAAATAATAACAAATTGGTAACTGATTTCATATAAAGTAGATTAGTTACAGTCATCAAACCATTTTCCCCTTTATTATTAATAGAGGAATGGCCATAACGCACTCTATAATAATATTATTACTTCAAAGTGCTTATTATGAAATACCGAGAATTCTCTAGACTTTTATTGCTAATTACTGACTGAAGTCGTTATGATACTGTGTACTGTTATTACAGTCTTGCCTGTATTAAATACATATTATTGTATACATATATGTACGAGTATAATATGTAAGGGCGTTGACAACAGTGTACCTAATACCTACTTTCTATTTTTTATTTATTTTTAGCCTCACGCCTGTATCCCCGAAGGGGTTGCCAGAGGTGTAAGTATTACACCCACATTTCGCCATGAATTTTTAGGTCCCACGTAATAGAGGGCGAGCCAATTGCCGTTACCGGGCACATCACCAGACTGCGGGCTGCTACTGAGTATTAGGAAAAACCCAGTAAAACTTTTGCCCGACCCGGGAATCGAACCCGGGATCTCCGATCAGCAGTCGCAAACGCTATCCACTGGACCACGGAGGCAGCCTACTTTCTGCAAAGGTTTTAAAACCAAGTGAAGGCATCTCCCCCAGTGGGAGAGACAAACCGACTACTACGACTGCACGGTTGGCGAAGTGGTTTAAACGGCCGCTTTGCCGCTTGACACTGCGCGAGTGTTATGGGTTCGATTCCCACACGAGACAACACTTTTTGTGATTCATAAATTGTTGTTTCGAGTCTGGGTGTTCATTGTGTCCGTTAGTTGAATGTTTGTAATGTACCCCGCGATGCAGGATTTAATCCTAATGCGGGAGTTGTCTTTCTAAAAAACAAAAAAAAATAAAAACAAAACTACGCAGAGGGTCTCGAGTTCAGACCCACTATAGTTAAATGCGTATAAATAGCTTAATTTTCGCTTGCTAAACTATAAACATGTCTGAAAGTTCTTCAGAATGCTTTCGAAGGACTTGTGAAGTTTGCCAGCCCGGACTTTGCCAGCAAGGTGGACTATGGTCTATTTCTTTTTATAGGCAGGTGAGGCTCGTGCCCAGCTGTTGAAAAGTTTATAAACAGATTAGAATATGTACCATATATTCAAGCCACGTGGTTGGCGGCTAGCCAATAACAATTTACAAGGGTGATATCAGTCAGAATCGATCACGGAGCGATATATATCTTAGTAGATTTTAGTAGACACATATATACGTGGGTAGATTAAAAATCTTATCTACTGAAATCAATAAATCCATCAGTCTGTATCAATCCACTACCGGATATACGCCTCTGCCAAATTTGCTACGATATGACGTATTCGTGACCTGTAATGTAAACAACTAGTCTATTCCAGTGACCTTCCTCAGAATGGTAGATAGCCCCAACGGACTCTCTAAGGCTCTTTGCTCTTTTGATACAAGTTCACTTCCTGGCGACCCACACTATAGGTACTGCAGAGTTTTCATCTGTTTGCGACCCTCAACATGCACCGTACCAAGCAAACGCGCATGAAAATAAAAAGGCCCTAAGGGCGGTTTCAGATTAGCGTATTTTTCTGCGTGTATAAGGTCGTTTTAACATACGGGCTTACACGCGCGCTACATTACTCGCTTGAAAAAACCGAACTCGCGTAAACGGGCATATTTCGGCATGTTCGCTCGAAAAGGTAGTGATATCGTGTCAATGTCAACATGGACTCTGACGGCTTAAGCTTATACTAGCTTAGAAGCGCATCAACGCTCGTACGAGTTGCGCGTGTGCCAAAAAGGCGTGCCTCTACACGCCTACATGCGCTTCCAAAAACGAGCTTATACGCGCGTATAAAACGCTAATCTGAAACCGTCCTAACTCAGTACGCCAATACGCCCATCAAATTCGGTTTGACCCAATCATTTGTTTCACATAGCAGTTTTAAATGAGTTGTCAAATGCAAAAATAATCTTTAAATCCGTTTAGCTGACTGCTATGCAGAGTCTCGGGTTCGAATCCACGGCGCGCACGAATGTCTTTTCGAAGTTATTTGCGTATTAAATTGTTAATTAAACTATAATAGGGGGTGGTGACACTTGTATTCTATGACGGCATAGAATACAAGTGTCACCACCCCCTATCTTCCCGTGGGAGTCGTAAGAGGCGACTAAGGGATAACACGATGCAAATACCATCTTTGCGTAGAGACGGAAAACTCGACATCAAACCCTATACGACTGCCTCGTTGGTCTCGCGGCATAAATGTGCGCGTGGGATCGGGAGGTCCCGGGTTCAATTTCTGGGTCGGGCAGTGTTATTGGGTTTTTCTGTCACGAAATTCTCAGTAGCAGCACGGAGTCTGGAAGTGTGCCCGGTACGGCAATAGGCTCGCCCCTTATTCGTGGGACTAAAGTATATCTGGCGAAAAGTGGGTGTAGAAATACACCTCTGCCTACCCCTTCGGGGATAAAAGGCGTGATGATATGTATGTACGATATCAATTATCGCTTGCTAAAAGGTGAAGGAAAACGTCGTGAGGAAACCTGCGTGTCTGAGACTTCTCTATTATGTTCTCGAAAGACAATTGAAGTCTGCTAGCCCGCACTTGGCCAGCGCGGTGGACTATGACCTTACACTTCTCATAGTGAGAAGAGGCCCGTGCCCAGCAGTGGGACAGTAGGTACATATACAGGGCCAATGATGATTTATTTTTTATATAAATTTTAAATATGAACTACGTACGTATAGACATTTTACGAGATTGGTTATCACAGGACGGCTGGTGGCTAGTGACTCGGTGACGCGCGACGGTCGTGCCAGGCACGGTCCGCCCGGTGAGTACAACGACGCGAAATAAAAAATAAACAAACGTATAACATCACCATTCATATCGAATGATTCACTTTAGGATAATACTTTTTTATGGAAAATACACGATCGATAGCAGCTCTGTGGCCTGTGGGTAAGGATGAAGAGGTCGTGTGAACTAAACCCGCACATTATCTATTGTCGTAAACCAAAGCAAATTGTAGATAGATTGATAGATTACACTTTATTGAACACCAAAACAAACAAAGTATTTACATAAGAAATATGTATGTATGTCCTATTGATTTTCTGAAACGGAAACATGGCGTTAGATTTTTCTGTACCAATATTTTTTAATCTTCACGGCAGAAGAACTAAATTGTCTTTCATGAAATTCTGCCTAATGATAGCTTAGAAAATTCGCTTCTAAAATAATACTTAACTGTCCATGGATTTCTCAAGCAAACCGACTTGCAAAGAGGCAAAGGCATGGTTTCTTTGGTATGAATCTTCGATCAACAATGTATTGTTGATTATATAAGTGATGTTATAAACAGTTTAAACTGAGTTTAGAATATCCAAGAGTGCAGTCTTGCGAATATTTTAAAGATTATAGTTGTTCTCCAGTGCAGTTGTTTTGTTTACAGACTAATTAATATAAGTAAGACATAATTATTGTTATTGTAATAATAAATAACTATTATGTTTTACAGCTGTTGATATGCTATTCAATTTTATAACTGATAGCAACGTATTTTTCCTAACGGCTTAATGCTGTGATGATAGTGGTCAACAACCCGCCACCGGTAACATTCTTGCTCCTTTGACCTGCTTCGTTTCTCCAGCTGGCACGGGTAAAGAAAATCATAGAAAACTCCGACACCAGAGTTGGCCACGCTCACTAAATAGATAAAGAAGCTACACTGCCTTCTTAAATAATAATTTTAGTGTCATGCCTAAATGTAAATGCATTAATAACAGATGTTTATCCGAACACGCGTCAAGGCCGTAAAGATTCCGCGCAGGTGTTTATCTCTCAAAATCTTCCGGCAACACATACATACATTACTGATCGCGACTTAGAGGCATCTGCATAGGTTCAATGATGTTATGTACATTAAATGCATCGATTATACAGATAATGCCTTGGTTTAGATTTGTTTGGATACATTTTTCTTAACTTCCCACTTCCTTTTAAACGTTGACAAAGTAAATTATTAAGTGATGCGTTGAACAGAAAGACCAGTCAAAAAAAGAAAAATATTCCTTCTTTTGGTTAATTATAACAAGATTTTGTTATGAAACTAAACCGCTAATGGGTGTTTGCAATCTGGACCTCTTACATAAATACAGGGACAGTTTTACCAATGTCTGACAAGTCCTTGTTAAAGCATTTTTTAGATCACACACACAAATAACATTTAAATTTTGACTTTATCTAGCCAGTGGCGTAGCGTGGGGGGGGCCGGGGGGGCCATGGCCCCGGGCGGCACATTTAAGGGGGCGGCAAAAGAGGCCGGGAAAAAAAAAAATTAATACTTGGCGCTCTCACTGACACGATCCTAGTAGGATCGTGCGGCGGCGCGGGCGCAGTAGAAAGAACAACAATCGAAAACAAAATCATCATTATTTTCATTACGTGAAGACTTGCTGGTGTCCGTTTATTAATTCTTGAATAGGTTGCAATATTCCGGTGATCTGCGAGCCTGTTATGAGTAATTAATAAATCCATATATCAATGTGCCGCCCCTATTGCCATGGCGCAACTGGCGCACACAGGCGCCAAGGCAATAGGGGCGACGCGTGCCAGATAAAATAATACAACATTATCTTTATAGTTGAATAGGAAAGAAAGCAGGTACAGGTCTCCTAAGGCAATAGTCACACCTGCGGTTTAACTAAGTATACGCTATTTGAACTTTGACTCCAATATTTATGATATGTGCGTTAAAATTAAAGCCGATTATTTCACATAATACAATCGCTTTCTGCTAATTTTTGGACGCAACAGCCCCAATTCCCGGCAGCGTCGTTATTCCCGGCCAAGGACGTGGTGGCGGGTACGGCGGTGCATGTGTTCTGTAAGACTATCGGGCTACGGCAGGCTACCAAAATCAATTATACAGTATACCTTGCGTCTTATAACGAACATAATCTACGGCAAAAGAACACCTCGCCGAGCTCAAGGTAGAAATAAGTCACATAACGTGGCACATACTGCGGTTATCAGAAGTCCGATGACAGGGGGAGGACATGGTAAGTAACTCTAGAGTCAGGTGACTTTTGCTACCATCGAGAAGGCGACCTACTCTTGGGGTGGCGTCGGTTTCCTGCTCAGGAGGGACAGTTTGTGGAAGTCGGTAGTGTGTCGACCCGGGTAGCGTACCTCGTACTTAAACTCACCAATAGGGGCCTAAAGGGGGGTCTAAAGGTGATGATTCAAGTAGGTATATGCTCGCAACTCAACTCACTCTTACGAGATGGCTGAGGTCATATACCGGGACACTGTTAAGGCAACACCTAGTAAGACCAAATCTCAGTACTTCAACTCAAAAGCGGAAGTACAAGAACGCGGCGAAACGAAAATCGGAGGAAACTGCGCGGCGTGGGGCACAAGAATCATATGGCCGAATGCCAGTTAACTACCTCGTAGAGGGCCTTTTCTTAATGAACTCCTTTTGTAAGAAGAAGCCTCACAGGCAATGGACGCCAAGACGCCAGTGGTGGCCAAACCGCAATAATGTGACAAGCAAGGTGAAAGACTATAATATCAAGACGGACCAAAACCACATAAAGACGGTGATCAATACGATAAACACCTGAAGCGATCACCGACGAGTACGAGGCTCTCTTAATATAAACCTCAGAACTCAAAGGGCCCAGTCAATGAAGCCTTCTCTGAGACTTACATTGCTCCTCCCACCGACAGCATTAAGCAGAGGACAGCCAGTGGTCATGGTATTAGGAGATTCGTCTCGAAAGATCTGCTCCGCATAGAGAAAAAACAAGTAGTCTAAACTGCCAGCCGAGACTCTCGAACTGATGAGGAAAAGACGCGAGATGCCATCCTTTCGGCTGTCTTCGCTGGAAGGACAGGCCGTAAAACGACAAATAGGTACGAAATCATACGCAACGAGATCTACGACGCATTAACACTCGGGCCATCGAGGCTGCGATCGAGGAAACCCCGGGGATCATAAGTCTTCGCTCTGCAGTTGAGGCGACACAATCAAACGACACTACAGTCGCGGATGGCCGCATCGTGAACTCAAAGTTCGAGATTCTCGAAAACGTTGAAAGGTTTTTTTTGTTTTTTGTTTACCTCGCGGGCAGACCGACGACCACAGTGTCCTACTGACAAACCACTACACCGAAGCCGTCCCGAATGTCGAATAGAGTGAGGTGTAGTCGGCTCTTAAAAACAACAAATCATCTAGTGATGACGGAAATTCATCGACATTTAACTTATTAAAATCCTACTTATTTGCCTTCTAGGCCTAGACTAAGCTATACATATATTGCAGTAGAGAAACGGTCGCTGCCGTGCGCGACCCATTAACACCGCTGAGAGGTGCCACGTTTTGCCGTAATATTATTATACCGTATGCTCGTACACAGATTAATAGTATGCTCTATGATATTCGACCAAGTGAGAGGAATCAAATGACAGCATTTATTTTTTAATCCTTTAAGACGTTCAGCGTGTAAAGCAGCGTCCAAACTAAAGGACATACTGATAAACATACAAACATACCAAAACCCAAAAACGTTATACCTACTCTTGAAGAAACATTGGGGTAAAAAGGGGGCGGCGAATTGCCGAACGGCCCCGGGCGGCAGAAACCCACGCTACGCCACTGTATCTAGCAGATAAGGTCTATCCGAAGGTAGTGTAATTGGGCCTAATTAAATTATTAACTTTATACTATTTAATTAAAATTTATTTAGTAATTATCATATAATATGTATCTGATAAATTATGGGAACGACAACATTATCATTTGATGCCAAGCCTGAAGCCTTAAGCATTCCAAAAAATTATTACTTAATCCTGATGACTCACCTTGTCTACCTGCCAAAATATTATTTATTTTGCTACAGCACGTGCAAACGTGCATACTAAAGAGGCAAAATTGATGGCCTTTGCTACACATCCTCATTCGGTAAATTCATTCAAAGTTCAAGTTCGTTTGGTGTAAATGTTAGATACAATTTCGAGAACACCCGGATTTTGACGGTCTGTCAAGAGTGAGATGAATATCTTAGGCAGACTATCGGTGTTGGGATTGAATACCCTGAAATCCATACTAATTTTATAAACCTGAGATTTTTTTTATTTGTTTATTTGGTTGTAACGCTTAATCTCAGTAACTACGGGTCCGATTTAAATATTTTTGTGTTGGATGGTCAATTTATCGAGGAAGGCGAGCTACGGGACCCACAGCTTATAGCGTGATGTAATATAGTCTATAGACTTAGTAGTAGTAGAGTCAATAACGTCACGCTATGAGCTGCGGGTACAGAGCAGGAGCCCTAAGCAGCAGAGGTGTAACCGCTGGCTCAGCTAGTATATTAAAAACACAGATCTAGAATATCGCTATACACTTGAGTTTGATGTCACTCCAGTACTCTGCCAAATCTACAAAAATATCGACCTCGAAAGTTGTAGTGGATCGTATCATAACGCAAATATTCCACCACATTTACACAACACCATCTAGTCCCAAACTAAGCAGAAGCTTGTACTTTGGGGATCACTGTACTCTTGTATCTTTTTTGTTTTCTGGTGTACAATAAAGAGTTTTAATCTAATCTAATCTAATCTAATGGGTACTAGATAATGGATAAACATACATATATGTATACTTTTTTTTGTAAATACATACATATTATACATAGAAACACCCAGGCCAAGACAAACATCCATGTTCACGCACACAAATGTTTGACTTGAGCGGGAATCGAATCCGCGACCTTCAGCGTAGCAGTCACTTACACTCCCGCGGCGCCAACCGGTCGTCAATGGAAGGATAGTCATGATGTTTTTATATTGACCACCTTCTAGCCGTAGGCGTTGTAATTGCGTGACTGATGTGATGTTAATGAAGACGATTAGTCACCACAGCGAGATAAAAAATCAATAAACTCAGCAAATCAATGAATCGCTATAATTATACGGTCTGAGATATTTCCTATAGAGCTATTTCATAATATAAATTCTTATAAGTAAACCGACAATGTAACTCAGACATTGTTATTTCGGTAAATTTAGATTAATGTTATAAAAGAGTTGCATAAAAAAGCAACGTAGTGTAGTTTTCCTGCTTGTAGGAATCAAATAGGTAAGTGCATGTCTAGATTATTCAAAGTAGTTTTGCACATTTATGATATTACTACTTTAGACCATATTATTAAATGATATTATGCCTTGTTTACTGGTACTATCCATATTGATCTACCTACAATTATAATAAAAGGCTATAAGAAAGCTTTTAAACGTTGTCTTTCGCTAGTAATCTTAGATAAAGTTTAGCAGATAGAGGTTTTGCCTCGTAGAGCTATCCTCGTCAATTGCCTAGCACGTTATTAAACATCGCCTGACGCTGTTATAATCAAGCCTCATCTCAATATAGAGCGGGAAATACATAATTAAACAAATCGCTAAGAAAATAGAGAAGATATTTAATTCCACATAAAAACATTACAATACTTATAGTTAATAATATTAGAAGGACACGTAAAGCTGAAATTAAGAAATTATACGAAATATAATTCTTGGAATGAAGTGTTACGCAATTGGTAAATTATGTCTTAAGCTATATTAAAATCGTTGTTCGGGATGTTTGGTTGAGCGTTCACCGGTAGCCTTTGTGGTACTTGTATGACAGATAAGCGTCGACTCCGTGAAGAATCCCAACTACGACACCGATGTACTGAAACACACAAAAAAAGCACGTCAGGCAAAAATGCTCTCGTCCTTTAGAATGTGCCAAATGCTATGGGTTCGAAATAGAAGTCTTTGTTAGCTCGAAACTTGGCTCACCATACAGCCTTTAGGCCTCCCTCACATTGTTCACGAGCGTTCCTCGAGCGTACGCTCGGCGTCAGTCGGCGTCCGTTCAGCGTGCGCCCGGCGTTCATTTTTTGCTACAGAGTGAACGCCGAGCGCATGCCGGGCGTACGCTCAAGGAACGCTGTCGCCCAATGTGAGGTCGGCCTTATCAGTCCGCTGCAGGACGTAGACCTCTCCCAATTTGAGGTACAATGTCATTGTGAGTAAATATAAGGATTCGGGCTACTATTCAACGCTGGCGAGACGGGTTGGTAAAGGGTTTAATGTTAGGTTTACCGTCACTTCACAAAAATGTCATTTACTTTGTGGATTTTTCTTAGTTGCCTCTTACAACACCCATCTATCATCACCTTCTCCATATCCTACACGAGTTAAAATGTTGTTATAAACTTGGGATCAATAAAGTTGTATTTTCTAAGAAAGGTCAGGCAAGTTAGATATTTATAAATACAAGATTACAATACTGACATAACTAGTAACTTCTTATTGATTTTAGCGACAAACGAACGAGTGCTAATCGCCGCTCACGGACAGCAACGTCGGAAGTCCTTACTTTCAAATATCCACATGTATGTGTTAAAAGTTTATATTTAAATTAAATTCAGTATTCCCTCTTTAAAAAAATTTGAGATTGGGCGAATTTATCCAACTGTATTTTGGAATTTGAGGCAATACTACTAAAACTGAAATCTTTGTACATATTAAATTTTTTGTTAGCTGTCCATGGCCTTTCTAACCAAATGATCCCAAGGTCAGACAAATTATGATTACTTGTCTAACCGATTTCAATAGGTATCACAATTTCTGATGTTTGTTTTCGATTCGAAGGCATTGAATGATAATATTCATATTTAATCGGTGGATCTTATCACTGTTATCAGATTTAAGATAAAGATATTTTTAATTTACGCGCTTTTGAACATTGCACCCCATATCAGAATATCAGAATTGTAGTAAACTACTTCAAAATAACAAAGTAAACTATAACAAACTAAAATTTTAAGAAAGGATCGATATTTATTTATTTATTTAAATAACATGGAAGACTTACAGCTAAGCAATCAAAATAAAAAGAGTAGTAAAGAAATCAGTAAGCCAATTACAAGTCCTCACGTATAAAGATATGATATATTTATATGTTATGAGTGTTATGACGAATTATTTGACAGAATCCTGTTACCCCAGCTAATCAATGTTTTTTTTTTCTAGAATAACCCTGCTACGAATCTCTCTGCATCTGTCTTCGAAAAGCTCTGCATCATCCAAAGGTTTATTAAGACAAAATGTAAGTATTAGACAACAAATCCATATTGTACAGTTTATTCTGCTGGCAATTTAAAGAAATGATTGAACAGGTTTGTACGGTAATACCATAATGGTACGCATCAAAGGATATTATTTTTGTTTATCCTTTTGGTTATCCTTGGCCTTGTTAATCGAACAAACAAACGCAATAATAAATAGGTATGAAAACATAATTTCGTTCGTGCAGTGAAAGCAATAGAGCAAGTAGTTCCCCGGTCGGGACCAGTCATACTGATAAGAACAAGGTTTATTATACTACATAATATGTAACCCTGAAATAAGTAATACAACTAATACAATTTGTATGTGAGTAATATTTTTGTCTTCAGTAATGTAATGACTCCAGGATTTTAGATTCAGAAAGGAAGCTTATTTTGTTTTGACCCTAGTCAAGGTAGTATTTAACGCCTAATAGGATGGGAGGTGGAGCAGGATGAGGGCGAAGATGTAGGGGATGGGACCTCCCGCAGTCTCACTCACCGAACGAAATGCAACTGTATCAGAGTGAGAGGGTAGTACTTCCCCGGTCGAGCCGGCACATTTATGCTGTAATCATGGCTCTACTATTTATTAGTTAGATCAAGAGAATGCTACTCATTTTCATGGAAGCACTCAGATACTTTGGGCGACTTGCGCAAGTTAGTCCTCTTCTCCGCTGGATTCGCCCCCCGTTTATCTCTGTTGAAATGTTCGAGTTGGCTACTTACATACACAGCTGTCATAGCGGGGTAGGCCGCGTACATGTTGACGAGCACGTATCTCGGGTACAGGTAGAAGTTCACGGCGAAGCCCATGTACGACGACGCAGATAGGTAAAGGAAACAAGCCACCGCGTTGAACAGACACTCCTGAAAAATACAGATTTACAATTAAACATTTTCTTACTACTTTGCTGTTTAACTAGCTTCTTATTATTACTATAAGGGCCATAAAAATATACGAAACTTTGAGAAGGATGAGAATGAGGATAAAGGGTGAGTCAGCTGGGATCTCACTAATAATTATTTTACGGCACAACACTTTTAATGATGAGTTTAAACTGGTGTTAATGGGCTGCATGAGCCAGACACTAAAATTGACTAACGGAACCAATTCCCTCAGAGTTTTACAACAGTCTGAAATTGAATGCAAACGTGAAGTGACTAAACCCTTGGTAGATGATCCTGGATTACATACAACCGAACTCAGTTTGTCATTAGATAACACACTTTTAGTCGACCGCAGATGGTCATAATAACATCTATGGTTCAGCACACATGACTACATGGTCGATGTGTATCAAAATCGTTATCACTCTAATATAATGTGCCACGACAACGTACGGTACGTGACGTGATGCGTGCAATCTAAACAGTCATAACTGACGTCCATGTTCCACGCTCTTTTAGAACATTCGTTGACAGTTTGGCTGTCTCGTATCGCATGGTACCTTTATATTATTATTGTCCGTTGGCCTTATGATAGTACCGACTATTTTATCTGGATATGGCCCACCCGCCTTCTCACTACTGTAACAGCTGAGTATCTGTTCAACTGCAGTGACCATAGTATGGACACTCGTGAATGCCCGGGGAAAGTTAAACTGTCTTGGCACCGGCAAAGAGTTTAATCAGAAGTAGGTACATATTTATCTAATGGCGTGAATTTAGAGTATCCAAATATGGTGAATTGATGACAGTGGGTGTGCACTTGCGTTCACGAGCAATATCTAGCGCGATGTCCGACAACGAAAGACTACAAGGTTGATTGATTCAATTAGGTATCAATAAACTGATATGCATAATGGATAGCTAAAATGCAATTACTTTGAGTAACATTTTGCTTTAATGAGCGCATTAATTCTTTTTGTGTATTATAATTATACTTATCTCACATTATAACAGTAAAATATTTACCTATCAATAATGTGTCCTATTCGCCAAACTGCTGGACATAGAACTCCTATCATACCAGTAGCGTAGTAGGATAAGAATGCGTGGAAACGCCGACAGTCACGTATAAATTTTTAAGTACATATATCGTACGAGAATTTTGCCTGTTTAAGTCTAACGGCCATTTTCAATATTCGAACTATAGATAGATCTGTAGATTTTAGATTCGTGTTTGACATATTTTGTATGGAGCTTATGTCAAAGACTGTCAAAAACGAATCTAAAATCTACAGATCTATCTATAATTCGAATATTGAATTCCGTAGTAAAGCGATTGAAATTTTGGTAAAATCTATATTTTTCATCTTTTATTGAGACAACCACAGATAATGATTTTTTTTTGGCAATAATAAGTGACGAAAGAATTTCGATCAACTCTGTCTTCTACCTTTTGTTACTGAAAATATGGACAGTTGTCTTTTTATGTTTTGATGGATGGGATGGACAATAAAGTATTAGTAGATACAGTACTGCAGTTACCCTTTCAGGTACAAAAATCTTTAAAAACTTCATAGTTACTATCCAAGTTCCCTCCTAACGGTTAAGCTATTGCAGTTGACGGTACGCCGTCAAATAATAAGCATACTCGTAGCTTTTATAAATATGGACATATTAATATGTTGTTTTATGAAGAGATTTGTAGTTTTGCCACAGTTTTGCGGTTCTACCTACATATACCAATTTAATATTCATTCCTAGCCTTTCTTTATTCGACAAACAATTGGGTGTACAAATAGGATCAAAATTTCAATCAAATTACAGCACCTCTTGATAAGGGCCTCTAAAATAATATATATGAGTGTAAAGTATGTATCACTCATATGACTGACAATAAAGGATAAAAAATATGAAAACTTTATCCATGATAACAATAATTTTGGAAAATGTTTAATAATTGTTCTTCATCATCATGTCAGCCTAGAGACGTCCACTGCTGGACAAAGGCCTCCCCCAAGGTTCTCCACACAGACCCTATTATTGTTCTTACTCTAAAAATATTATTCATGACGAACGCTTAAATTATTGGTCATGTGATGATATAAAATTATTTTCAGAAGCTAGGTGTGACTAACCTTATCTTTTAACAATAAGACTATCTGTATGATCTAAGATAAAATTCCTCACGTTTTGACACATGCTAATATTAATATGCAATTATAATATTCATATTACGCATTATTTATTGCTGATAAACAACATACAAAACTGATATTCTGTCATATCTCGTAGGATTATTAAGCGAACTCCGGGCTCCAAGTAAGTCTTGGATGCAGCCAGCATAACGCTATGGCAATGATGACAAAACACTTTCCGACTTTGTACAGAGAGGTAATATTCTGCAACATTAGAGACTTGCCGAAACAATGGCTGGTACATACGGAAAAAAGTCGGTTACCTAAACATTGGTATTATTTGTGTTATCCGTGGATTGTTATGTGTTCTGTATTATTTATTTTAATAACCTACTGGTGGAATAACAAATTCAAAAACCGCACATGAATAATACAACGCACTTAAAATGCTTGTCTATATTTGTAGCAGCCACACACGACGCATCATTTCCGGCGTGGCTTTTGTGCTAGAAATATAAGCTGTCTACCTACAATATAAATGTCTCCTTAAAAGTAGAGACAACAGAGCGCCCTGTGGTAAAAAAATAAAGCACGTTTTTTTTTTATTGTATAACATTGACACAGGGTTTCAATACTTTAGACTAAATTTATATCAACTCTGGTTGGAACTCCAGTTTCGAAGTGTCCGTTTTCATCCCAGAAGGCTGTATTTATTTGTCGATAGCGAGAACCTTAAGAACAATTGGATTTGAATATATGGGTAATGAGATAATACTTATACCTATATCTGTAAAAATCAGCATAGCTCGGTGCGTAAACAGTAACACAAATTATTACGACAGAAGCTTTTATATCGATTGTTACTCGGCTCTACTTTTCTTTTTAGCTAGAACATAATTAGCATTTAGTAAACAGATGGATAACCTTGGGGGAGGCTAATGTCCAGCAGTGGACGTGTCTAGGCTGTCATGATGATGGCAAGATGAAACAGATGGAATAATCATTGATGTAGTCGTACAAAATCAGTTACTTCACAATTGGGCAGATTAATGTTAAAATACATAAATACATACATAGACTCACGCCTGTTTCCCCGAAGGGGTAGGCAGAGGCATATTAAACGCCCACTTTTCGCCAGTGTTTTGATCCCACGTTATAGGTGGCGAGCCTATTGCCGCTTATCGGGATATTTATTAAATTGTTTATATTTACTAATGTTAATACTTTTTAACATTAGTCTGCGATGAGTGGAAGACTACATAAATAGTCAGATGGCTAAACACTTAGTTCATATTAAGGGGCCAGATAGAACGAACGAACATCGTCTTTTGTATTCTACTTATAAGTTATTATGTAGATATAAGTAGGTATATTACTGTAAAATTTTTAGTAATACTTACAAAAATAGACTGTCGAATAAGCTGCTGAGTGTTAGACGAGAGGACATAGCAGGTGATGAGAAGCGCGGTGGTGAGCAGGCAAGCCGAGGCGGTCGTCAGGAAGCCATGGAACGCAGAGCCCATGCTGCCCGCCTCCGACAGGCCGTACTTCACCAGCAGGCTCTGGCATAACCCACCTAACATCTGTGGGGCAGAACTTTAAGTTAGTCCATAGTGAATCATCATTATCGGCGTTATCCCGGTTGCATCCAGGACTCACACGCCATGGAGTCCGAGGTCCGCTTACTAGTCTAACCAGATATGACAGAATATCAACTTTTCCACAGAGCGACTGCCGTCTGACCTCGGCAACCCAAAGGGATAGCGATATTCCATGGTTTAGACCAGTACCAGTTTATTTGAGGGTACTGACTCCCCGTAAAGACTGTCAAAGATCTTCATGAAAACCGGGACCGGCGGTTTAACGTGCTCTCCGAGGTACGGGACAACCGATAGTTAACAATTTAATACGCACATAACTCCTAAAAGTCATTGGTGCGCGCCGTGGATTCGAACCCGATACCCTCTGCATGGCAGTCCGTTGGTATCTCCACTAAGCTATCGCTGCCATAACTTGGTTGGGTGATTATGTATATTATTTACTCAGATGTAAGAATGCTGGGCACGGGCCTCTTCTCACTATGAGAAGGGTAAGGCCATAGTACACAACGCTGGTCAACTGGGGGTTGGCAGACTTCACATGTCTTTCGAGAACATTATTGAAAATTCTCAGACATGCAGGTCTCCTCACGATGTTTTCCTTCACCGTTTAGCAAGCGATAATTAACAATTTAATACGCACTTAACTCCGAAAAGTCATTGGTGCGTGCCGTGGATTCGAACCCGAGACCCTCTGCGTAGCAGTCTGTCGGTCTCTCCACTCAGCTATCGCTGCCTTTTCCATGTCTGAATAATTTAGGATTTTTATTATTAAAATACTAATTATTAATTATAATTTATTGAACAGCTGACTGAGGCCAAATAATATAATTATTATATAGTAATATATTCTACCACATTCACACAACACCATCTAGTCCCAAACTAAGCAGAATCTTGTACTATGGGTACTAGATAATGGATAAACATACATATATATTTTTTTTGTAAATACATACATAGTACATAATAAATTAGTGAGTCTTAATTAGGGAATGCAAATCTCGCGAGACAAATCTCGCGAGATTTGCATTCCCTAATTACAAAACTGCCAATCTCGCGAGATCTCGCCAATTTCGAGATCTCGCGAGATTGGCAGTTTTGTATGTTTTTTTGTAAATAATTGCAATATTTAAATAAATTAGGACAAAAATAATAACCACTTTAAGTATTATAAGATAAAAATTATTTTTCACGAATTTTCAATGGACTTTTATGCTTCAAACATTGTTTGACGTACCTACCTATCTGTCTATAATATTTTTCAATAAACTTTTATGAAGTAAACATTTACCGACGGATCTGTCAAATAAGAAATGAAAGAAACAACCAGTCTTCGCTTCTAATATCAAATAAAAATAATAATAAAACATTTCTTTTATAATAAACAAAACAACGAGAGGTCAAAAGAATAAAAACTTACTTATCATCTATGTTGCTAAACTGTAAAACTGTATCAATTAGGTAAATAAACCTATATCTACTCTGTAGACCTTTTAGATATTATAGATTAATTAACAAAATAATAATATACCAATAAGGCAGACTATTAGAAATTACAGATTTTAATCAACAAAATATATCAATCAAAGGAAAGATTGGTTCAGTTCAAATCACAAGCCATTATTACGAATTATTTTCAAAGTAGCTCCTGCAGAAGCACAAAATGACCAAAGAATCGTCTGCTAAACGGCTTTCTTTTCTGTTGGCCAGATAACCAGCCGCTGAGAAGGCCCTTTCGGATTCAACTCTAATTGAAACCGCAGTTCTCAGGCAGACATCCACGAACTGCAAATGTTTGCCTTTTGACCCCCCGGACTCGTATAAATTCATTTCATTTTTTATTTATGCCGATACCGACAGATTGCGATCCGTCCGTGTCAGTTCGCGCTTCGAATAAGACTTTTTTATGCTCGAGTGCAATCTCGTAAATCTCGCGAGATCTCGCCCATTTTTCGACCGAGATTAATCGCGCTAAAAAAGGCCGAGATCTCGCGAAAACGAGATTGCATTCCCTAGTCTTAATCGCGAACCGAGCGCGGTCTCTCAGCGAAACGTCGGAAACAAATAGGTATTTATACCTTAAATAAATTAATTTTACGCGATTAAGACCCGCTAATTTATTATGTATGATGTATACATACAAATCGCGAAATTAAAATCGGTTTAAAATCAATTTATACATACGTATTATACATAGAAACACCCAGACCAAGACAAACATCCATGTTCAAGCACACAAATGTTTGACTTGAGCGGGAATAGAACCCGCGACCTTCGGCGTAACAGTAGCTTACACTCCCGCGGCGCCAACCGCTCGTCAATGCGTTTTGTATGTAAAAATACGCTTCTATATAACATCAAAAGTACAATTTTTTTACAGATTAAAATTGTTTAAGAAAATCCTTGAGTATTTCTACGTATGTACGTATCTATGTATTGTCTACTGTACCCTTTAGAGTGTATGTATGCGTAACCAACTGATTAGTTGACTAGTTTTGCAAACAGGTTACTTGGATAGGTAATGTTAATATCCACAAGTGTCTTCCAAATATTTTATTCCCTACTGTTTAATGAGTTGAAAACTTTATGTAAAGTTTTCACTAGTTTCAAACAAGTTTTTAAATAATTAAATCAAAAGCGAGTAGGACTCGCCCGTGAATGTTTCGTAGTATTTCGTAGTTTTCGTAGTATCCATTAAACATTACCCATTACCCATTATCTGCACCTAATTACCCACCACCACTAACCACTATCACTTTTTCGCCAGGACAAATAACGTTGTTTTCCATAGTGTTTGTATTAACGACAATGTTATATTAAAATTTGCTGTTTTTTAACATGTGCTAAAGAACTGCTAACTAATGGAAGTTGGAAGTTTTTATTACAATCTATATTATCTATAGCATATATTTCTTTTTGATTGTTTTTTTTCCGTCCGTGTGGTGACGGATTAAAAAAAAATACGGAATATCACCACCCCATATCATCCCACCCTATAGCAACCCGTTTGGCCATCGTGGTATAGTAGGCCAATTCCCACTTTCAAAGGAGAGGCCTAGTCCAGCAGTAGACTGTTAAAGGCTGATGATGATGATATTTTTTTTTAGATTTTTCTCTCTCTTACTTTAAAAAAGGGGGGCACGCATTTTACCGCTTTATTATTAAAAGCATTTATCATTCCTCGTTGGTCTCGCGGCATAAATGTGCGCGTGGGATTGGGAGGTCTTGGGTTCGATTCCCGGGTCGGGCAAAGTGTTATTAGGTTTTTCCGCTAGGAAATTTTCAGTAGCAGCACGGAGTCTGGTAATGTGCCCGGTACGGCAATAGGCTCGCCCCCTATTACGTGGGACTAAAGTAAATCTGGCGAAATGTGGGTGTAATATTTACACCTCTGCCTACCCCTTCGGGGATACAGGCGTGAGACGATAAAAAAAAAACTTTCAGACGATTGCCTTTGAAACAATGGTTTTAGTAACCTCACTCATTTTTGGAGACCTATCTATAAACACGCCATATGCATATGTCGGATGGAATAAAATATTATTCACGTCACTTCCATGTATGGATAATTTTTTGAGATTAATTTTACTTACCTGTTTTATATTTTTTTAATAACAGTCGTAAACCGCTTCACAGAATACATCTACCCACCAATTTCCAAATGTGTAGTCTTAATAGTTTCGGAATAAACTGTCTGTGACATACGGATTACGGACAGACAAACAAATAGACAGACAGACATGACAATCTATAAGGGAGCCGATTTTTGCCATTTTTGGCTACGGAACCCTAAAAATCATCGTTTATACTATGTATATGGGTTTCTTATTTCATATATTGAATACATTTTAGAGATTCTGTTTCATCTCGCAGCCAATGAACAAAGCAAGAGGCAAAGCGACGGGATGCCGACAGAGAACTGACGCCGCGCCGATAAAAAAAAATATTGTCAATAATGAATAATAAAGGTAACCAGTAGTTTCAGTCAAGGTCCTGAAACATTCCATTCTTTGAGTTTAACGCGTTTTGCACTTTCAAAGTGCAGACTGCTTCAAATTGATTGTCAATTATACCTACATCCGTGTCAATTTCCGCTGAAAGAGAGACGAGATGTACATATTGTGAGGTCAATCCTTGACGCATCACTCGGCCCGGTCGACCCCGCCGCCCGCGCCTTGCAACGGACAATAAATACGGCCGCGCGGTGATGGGAGCTCTTTTTTGGCGCCTTCAGACCGAGCTAAGTACACCAGCTGCTATTCCTGGACGACCATCGAGAGCGGACCCTCAACAAATTCCTTACCATCGCCGAATCCCGCGACCCTGATTATATCTTTTCGAATAGCATTTTTTTGTAATTTTTTCGTAAGTAAAACGCTTTGCTAAATGATGTTTAGATTTACTTGACGAATTAAATTAATTTTTATTGTAACATTTAACCACGTTTCTCATTTAAACACACCCTAAGTAGGGACTACGTTACAATACAATTATGTAAATCACTCTGCTGGGCTTCTCTTTTTAAATAAATATGGCAATGTTCAGGTATTAAACCCTTTCTTTTAATCACAATTTTACATAGAACAGTATCTAAGATATATACCTACAGGTTGTCACATGACCCATCACAAAACCGAAGTCTACTCGTTTTAGACATCATGCCAAGTAATACCTACTAAGCAAAATAATACCTACTTGAGAAACGAACTTTTTTCTTAAGGTGACACATTTTTAAGCCGCAATTAAAAGTGCACGTATGGGATGCTCGGAATACCTACTTACCCATGAGTGCATAGGATATCTATAGAACACATTGGCAGATTGGCTAATTAGAAAAAAAATTATAGTGACTTTCAGTCTCAATATCTCCTGAATCAGTAACTTCCCAGGTATGGTGCCGTAGTAAAAAATGTTCATAATGATTGGTGCAATATGCGATTTCAGTTTTCGTTAAGGGTCTTTTTACACCCCGTATATTATACCTTTAGCATATCGGATTTTTAATTACTTCGCCTACAGTAACATGAATCATGCAACGTGCAAGTACAATGGCGCGATGGCGGTCTGAAATGGTACATAATTAAATAAGAGAGATAAAAAATAAAATCGTAGAAATAACCTTAACTGATTAACTTTATATTGTTCAGAAAGTTAAAAATGCATATACCTACGTCTGTAAGCATATTTATTTTCCATAGAAGACAAAGGAGACATTTTATAATTTTTCTCGTTATTTATTAAATTTCGGTTTCCATGCAATTTCTATTTAATCTTTCTTTATATTTATCTACCACCAACTAAGTAAGTACATAACACGCTTAAATAATTTAATTACCGAAGCGCCACTTGTACATTATTTACTTGCATAGAAAAACCATCTCATTGTAATCTATCTAAAGGATTGTGACCCAATTGGAATTGCGAATGATGAAACCAGAACGCAATGTTTTATGATTCATACCTTGGTCCAAACACTAATGGAGATAGCAAATTTAAACTCCGTTAATAAATAGTAATTGTTGTAACATATCGAAGTTTGCATATTGATACCTAATGGCTTTAACTTTAGGATAATGTAACTTTAAACTTTACATATAATTTAATTTGTTACGAAAGACTTCCACATTGACAAAAGACTTCTGAGTAAGTATTCATTCATTTTGTGGCTTATTAACACCTTACCACTACACCGCGTAGTGTCGTAGGTTCGAAACCGAAAAGCACAAAGAGTTTTATTGATTGCACACTTGCATCGTCAGAATTTGTCGATGTTTCGTATTTCTAAATCCATTCTTAACAGAGACTTTTTTTAGTTCTATCTGCCTATAAACAATGAAATATATCTGATCCTAGAAAATTATGTATATAAAATAGTCTACAATATTCTGTTTATTTAATTAATACACACTTTTTAGAGCCTGATGCCACATATACTTTCCTTAAAATGTTTAAGAGCAAACCTTATTAGTACGATTGCCACAGAAATAGGTAATGTATTGTAAAGCTTGCTTACATATATGAAATAATGAAATATAATAGAAACAACTATTATAATATACTACTCGAGACTGCCTCGTTGGTCTCGCGGCATAAATGTGCGCGTGGGATTGGGAGGTCTCGGGTTCGATTCCCGGGTCGGGCAAAGTGTTATTGGGTTTTTCCGTTAGGAAATTCTCATAAGCAGCTCGGAGTCTGGTAATGTGCCCGGTATGGCAATAGGCTCGCCCCCTATTACGTGGGACCTAAAAAAAATCATGGCGAAATGTGGGTGTAATACTACACCTCTGCCTACCCCTTTGGGGATACAGGCGTGAGTCTATAAATAAAAAAAATATATATATAATATATAATATTATAATGCAAAACTTATGATATATTCTGTAATAAGACTAGGAAATACTTATTTTATTCAAATACGCAAATACGCATTTTATTCTGCAGCCTTGTAAATATCTATCAAAAGTTAGCCTAAATATTTTATAGCTAGGTATGTTCATTTAAAGTAAGCGGAAGTTCCTCTTACAAGCTTACTCTTGATTTGGCTTCTTAACGAGTGTCGATGGATCTTTGTTTAATTTTCTTTTTATTCTGAACGACGACGTATTAAAACTATTTAATGTTTCTTATTATGTATTGTTATTTTATAGAGGAATTTGTCAGAGCAGAGCAAATTCTTTATCATATCTACTCAACGTGTACATAGAAATATACAAAATTAAATAATTTACAACTACCGTCTTTTAGTATAAGGCTTTCAAGTAGCGTAATTTCTGTAACGCCGAGAAGATATTTCAAGCAATGACTACTTACAGCTTCAGCTAGCTTTATCAGTCCGTGGTGGGAGGTCAGATAGCCAAGGTTGAGGCATTCGCAGCATCGGCAACAGCAGCACTTTATTCCGTTACCGCCCCCTCCGCCACTCGGACCAACGCGCACTATCGTCGGACCACGGGTCATTTTAACTCACAAATTACACTATATCGTCTGAAACCACGAAGCACTTCAATAGCACATCTCGTTCGAAACTCTACACAGGAAATAAGGGAGAGTTCAATCCTCTTACACGGTCAGTGTTACTCATAATAAAATATTTTTAGACATTTGCGTGGTTTTTAGTTGTTTAGATGCGCGTTCAACGAACTCTGGCATATAGTTTAAATATTTAGGACAATGTGGAACACTTTTTTATTTTAAATAGTGTGAAATATATTGTGCACTGTTGTGTGGTAGATGTGTCTCGTTGGGAGCGAAGTTAAAACAGTTTTGAACATGTCGCGTGCCCGCGCGCGGCGTGTGCGCCTAATTACAAAAATAGAGCGACGCACTCGCGACGGGAGGGTTGATTCCTATTTTGGGATATTATTTACACTCATTAACCTTATTTTATTTGGCTAACAATATACAAGTACACACAATCTTTTCCGTTACACTGTGTTAATTTTTGAACTAATCAGTCATCGAACAGTAAGTTATTTAATTAAATGAATATCATCTTCATCTTGTAGTCATACTAGATGCATCATAAGAACATTGTCATAAGTAAAATGCGTATTAATTTGTTGTATAAGTGTTGTGTACCTTGTTCACGAAGGCCTGAACGAGACCATAATTATAATACATTTTGAAATACTGCCTGCATAGCGCAGTTGCTTAAGCGGCCGCCTCAAAGTTTATCACTGTGCAGAGTGTAGTGAATTCGATCTGAACGACAACACGTCGTGTGATTCACGAATTTTTGGTATTCTGTGCCCGCTAATTGAATGTTTTTAAAAGTTAACCGCAATCTAAGATGTATTTATGGTGCTGGCGCGGGCGTTATCTTTATTGATTTAAAATAATAAAATGCTTGCGGTACCTACTGACTGACTAACAACTTTCGGCGGAAGAAGCTGAAATTTGGCATGTATATTTCTTGGGGACCGTAAGAGGTGCACTAAGAAGGGATTGCCCGAAATTCTCACGGGATTGGAAGAAACAGCATTGGAAGAAGTATCTGCGGGCATCCTCTAGGAATTTATATTTCAGCAAATATTTGATTTTGATAATAAATATAAAATGAGGAAGTCGACTGCAGCCTCTAATGCTCATGACAATTTTGACCTCATTTGGCTCAATGGCTGGCCGGCTGCTCTGGTAGTTAGTGAGTCTGTCTGTTCGATTCCCACGCATGGGAAGTATTTGCGTCATAACTACGTTTATGTCTTTGTTACGTATTCAGAATAATATATAATTTATATGTTTATCAGCCTCCGTGGTCCAGTGGATAGCGTATGTGCCCAGTAACGGCAATAGGCTCGCTCTCTATTACGTGGGACCTAAAGATTCATGGCGAAATGTGAGTGTAATATTACACTTCTGCCTATCCTTTCGGGGATACAGGCGTGAGTCTATAAAAAAATAAAATAAAATGTTTATCAGTTGTAAAGTTGCCATTATACAAACATTCTTAGTGTGGGCACATTGTTGTGTCTGAGTTGTGCCAGAATCTTATTTAGGTATATTTATTATCTGTAATTTTTAATGAACAATTTTTGTCATTTTTGATTTTGACTGTTCCGTGGATAGCGTATGCGTCAGCTAATCTGCTGGTCTCGGGTTCGATTCCCGGGTCGGGCAAAATTGTTACTGAGTTTTTCTGAATTCTCAGTAGCAGCGAGAGTCTGCCAATGTGCCTGGTAACGGCAATAGACTCGCCTCCTATTACGAGGGACCTAATAAATTCAGAAGGCGAAATTTGGGTGTAATATTATACCTCTACCTAGCCCTTCGAGGATGAGGCGGGAGGATATAAAAAAAAATTTTCATTGAGCACGCAAATTATGAGAAGTCTATGTCCAGCTCATCATCCATCATTATATATGAGGGAAAGCTCTGCGATAATTTCTTTCTTTCTTTCTTTAGAAGACAACTCCCGCACTAGGACTGAATCCTGTGTCGCGGGGGACTTTACAAACATACATCTAACGGACACAATGAACACCCAGACTCGAAACAACAATTTATGAATCACACAAAGTGTTGTCTCGTGTGGGGATCGAACCCACAACACTGCGCGTAGCGTCAAGCAGCGAGGCGACCACTTAAACCACTACGCTAAACGTGCAGTCAAATTATATAAATTTCTATTCTCCCGGCCTATCCTCCACAGGAACCGAGACAAACGAGGGCAAGATTTGCGTCAGCCGAGGATGAGGACACTCTGACGTCTCTCTCAACACTCTTCAAGGACTTGCCGCCACTATTGTACAGTTTCGTGCTCTGAGTCTCAGAAGTCGCTCTTTCCATTCCGCTACCAGGAACTGGATCTCCTGAAACAGATCGTACTTCTGTCGGCCACAGCGTAGCGTGATGTTTTGTGTTGTTAGGTTGTGCGTCCATACTAGTACTCCAGACTGCACGACTTTTCCGTAGAGCCTCTGGGAGGAGACGTTTGGCCCACAGCCTTGCTTGGGCAACAGCCTTGATATGGCGACCGCTGCTCTATCAATTTCGATTCGAAAGTCCTTTTAGCTAACGTGGTCGTTCCGATGTGTACCTACCAACCCTATCCTATCATAATATATGCTGCGACAGTTTAAGTGTGCCGCAGATTTGGAGAGGGCCATCTCAAAGCCCAATTGCCGGCTCTGTCCAATAACTTGTGCGACTCCAACATTCGCTCTTATTGCCGCCTCACAGTGCGTGGTATCTCTCACAGTGACAGGGGTATTATCTATAAGCTGCTAACTGGCATAATATACTCGTTTATAATAATACCGATTGGCAACGTCCCGTTTTGTGCTAAATAATAAATGATCATTTTACACAAGGATGATAATAATAATATAAAAATAAATAAGAATTAATTCGTTGAAATGAAAATAACACAGATAAAATCATGTTCAACAGTTACTGAGTTTATTAATACAAGAATTGCAAGTTTCCAATCAATTAGTTTTACAGGTAGTAGAGCCTTACTGATTTCAGCATGAATGGGCCGGCTCGACCGGGGAAATACTACCCTCTCACAGAAAATAGACGTAAAGTAACAGTACCTCAACCGTTAGTACAATATAGTCTGTGACCTCAACTGTTGCGTTTCGTTCGGTGAGTGAGAGTGCCGGAGGCACTATCCCCTATTCCTTCTCCCTCATCCCGCTCCTCATCCTATCCCTTTTCTCAACCCCAAGGGGCGGCAACGCACTTGTGACTCCTGTTATGTTGCTTGTGTCCATGGGCGGCGGTAATTGCTCACCATCTGGAGATCCGTATGCTCGTTTCCGCCTCCTATTATAAAAAAAAAATAGTTTACGGCACATTAAGCAATTCTGAAATTTTACGGTTCACCCTTGAAATAACACTACAGATCTTCAAAAGTACAAATATTTATTGTTTTATTCTTTTATATTTGACATCGGAAGGCGTACTACTGTAAATGCTTCGAAAATAGTATAAATATCAGTAATGCATTCAGTAAGTATTTAAAACATTTACTTACAAAGAAAATATATTTGTTGTTATCAGTTTCTTAGTTTCGATTTTACATACAAAAATATTTTATACGTTTTGAGATTCTTGTGTATTTAATGTATAATAAAGTGGACAAAATAAATACTTAGATTACTATGTGGCAGTTAACTACGATGAATTCATATTTGTATACAGTGAACCCCCGGTAATCCGGCCCCTGGCTAATCCGGCGCCCGCTGTAATCCGACATAACTTCGCGTCCAAATCTTAGTTATGGATCTGTAATTTTTCGGATTACGCGG
This sequence comes from Euclidia mi, assembly GCA_944739405.2. Taxonomy (NCBI): domain Eukaryota; kingdom Metazoa; phylum Arthropoda; class Insecta; order Lepidoptera; family Erebidae; genus Euclidia; species Euclidia mi. The sequence continues at coordinate 27,623,624 of OX123198.2, forward strand.
ATTTACGTTTGTAAAAATTTCCGTATTATAGGGGTTGGTCTTACGCAGTAGTGCAGTACTCTATAATCCGACAAACTCGATGGTTCGACACTGCCTTGCAAAACGTTTGTCGGAGTACCGAGTATCCGCTGTATTAAAATAACATTACATGCCATAATTTGATATATTTTTTATGTATATTACAACATCACAGAGTCATGGCGTATTTAGAAATATGATCGCGATCATGGGTAAAGGTACCTATAATGATTAGATTACATACAGTTCGTTATATCTATGGCATATTGTTATGGTACTATAAGAAACTAGGTATGTACTTTTAATGCTATCAAACAAAAAGTATAAAAAATCAAAAATCTAAATAACTTATGTGCAATAATTTACGTTGTAAGTAGATATCGACGGCTCTTTGCTTCATACATATTATTGACTCCATCAGCTACCAGTTAAACGCCGCTTTTATGTGAATCAATAAAACGATGGCCATAAACTCTTCGGAATTTACAAAAATAAACTAAGAATAACATTTTTCATACTTCCAGCACAACATAAGAGCGCTTGTACACGCTAAGAAATGTCGCCGGCCCTATGTAAGAATTCGTATCGTCTCTACATCCGACCCGTGTACAACTTGCTAAATATCTTGTTTATGCAAAAAATGATCGAGCCTAAATCCGAAATAATTCTTGTCTTTTACATGATGATTCGATCTTATCTGAAGCGAACACGGTGGATTTTCTGAGCGTGTACAAGCGCCCTAGCGCTTCAAAAAGAATATTTCTATAACTTGTTAAAAACCACGTGTTTTTTAAAATCTGTCTAATAAAATTCAATATGAAATATATGCGTATTATACATACATATATCATTATGCACAACGCAATCAATAACTAAATTAGCTAGATAAAGAATATTAAATGATACAGATTGTTCAGCGCTCGTAGATACGACGACTGTATGCATGTTATTTGTGATAGCGTTTCCATATTAATTTATTGATATCTAATATAATTAGTATCGGCACTGACTTTGACATTGTTATGATTTGATTTTTAAATACTTATGTAAAGTAATAATGACTAAAGACATAGATACATAGACGGAGCTGACGGAGCATTACTTTGAAGGCTATGAATATTTGAGACCGAAAATCTCGGCATTATAACGCTTGTTGTTGTCTCCTCATAGGTTTCCAGAAATCATACATTGTGTAATTATTATGTTATATTTCCAACTACTGTTTGACCCATTGGCACTGCAACGGCAGAGTGGTGCGAATGGCCCAAGATGTCTTTTGAAAGGGGAATTCGAAACACGGGACACCCAGTGTGCAATGCTCTTGTAGTAGGTACAATTTGGATTCATAAATAAAGTAAAAATGCTGATTATTTATTGGTACAAATAATTAGAAATGTAGAATAAAAGTAAAAATATGTGTTTATAACGCATGTTTTGATTTTATTTTATTTATAGACTCACGCCTGTATCCCCCGCAGGGGTAGGCAGAGGTGTAATATTACACCCACATTTCGCCATGAATTTTTAGGTCCCACGTAATAGGGGGCGAGCCTATTGCCGTACCGGGCACATTACCAGACTCCGTGCTGCTACTGAGAATTTCCTAACGGAAAACCCAATAATACTTTGCCCAACCCGGGAATCGAACCCGAGACCTCCCAATCCCACGCGCACATTTATGCCGCGAGACCAACGAGGCAGTCAAGGATTAAGAGAAGGAGGCATGTTTTAACTTTTAGCGTAATGACTGATCTCTCTGGCTGTGCCCCGAAGCAACTCAATTGTCTCATAACAAGGTGTTCTTAGGCAATTCGCACCACAGCACGGGTAAAGGACCCATATGGAAAGAGCTCTATGCAATTGTCACTGCATCACGCAACTAAGTACTGTACATAATCTAAATATTAGTCTCTTCCTACTACAGGATTGTCAATTTTATGAATACATCGTGCAGTTCATGTATCTATGTCTATAGTAATTAATATATTTTAAGCCTATGGTTTTCATAACTTAATAAATGAACGTATTGACTAGCTTAACTAAGACGTAAAAGTACTTAATATTTACGTAAATTTGATAATTGATAACACAGTGCAATGTAAGAAGTTTGCGCATATGAAATCTCGGTTTGATTTGACTTATCAATGTTTAATATTGAAAAAATACTCTTTAATTTGAGATAAAACTGTGATATAAATTACATCAAACGTGTAATTAATATTTAATCACATTTAACGGAGGAAGACAAACATTTTTTTCTATTTTAAGTACAATATCTATATCATAGCATCTCTTAAAACTGAGTCACGTGGAAAAACAGTAGCTTAATCCAGTATATTTTTAGACTTGCCTCGTTGTACCAAATAAAAAAAAGAATAATAAATTATAATTTGTTATAAAACGTTGACAGATGCTATTTCCTATCATGGTATTACTCTATCGAATATGAAGAACATTTATTTTATTAATTTATTTATTTATTTGTTGGTTACTTGTGTCTGTGTTACCCTGTGCGCACCGTAGTTATTAAACTGAATGTGATTTTATGGTAGGTACTTATTCCCCCCCGTTGGATATCCACCTTGTCGTGGTGGGAGGGCTCAGTAACCGTGGGTTTGATGTACACCCACGGTGAAGCTAAGCGGGGTCCCGGGAGGGGACGCTCCACGTGGGCTTGCGTGAGGCCGGCGTAGGATGCGTCCCAAGGTGCGGGTGCGGGGGACAGTTCTGTCTGTCCCTCGCAGTCGGGTGCGGTCTGATGGGTACATGAGGAGCACGGGGTGATTTTTAGTAAGTAAGAGTCTGACAGTCCCCTTCGTCCTTACTCCCCACGGCGAAGGGACTCCATGAGGCTTTTCCAACCCGAAAAAAAAATATGTAGGTACTTATTAAAAGGACTCTCTGTCAGTTGGCTACATAAATCTGAATAAAATTATTAATACTTCTTTTAATCTCGTAGCCTCTTCCAAGATAATATGCCTGTTTCTTTATCAAATCAAATCAAATTAAATAAAAAAATAATAATAAGTAGTAATATCATTAGATACGAATACCTTCGATTGCATTATCTTAAAGCCTTCAAAATATATAAAATAGTATAATTTTTTTTATCCCGTGTAATTGACTAAATCATCTGGAAGCCCTTTGCATATAACCACACAGATTTATACACTTTAAGTAAAATGGTGACGAATGTTTATAACTACGGGTTTTAACTAAAGTATGACAGAGATTTGCGCTTGAATATTTTGAACAGTCAACAGTTTTGTAAACGTCTAAATGCCGCGGTACTGTCGGTTCGCCAGGAAGGTACTGATCAAGTACAAGGCAGCCATCACGAGTCCCATTATCTGAAGCAATAAAAAAAACTATTACAGTATACACAGAAGACAAGGAAAGCGAAAATATAGCTTAATATTAATATGATGACAAATTCAGAACTAGGTCATAGAGGCGTCCTTCCTTGGGATTGAGTTTGGTTAAACGTGGTGCCATAGGGGCTCGTTTCCCCAGGAGCTGGAGATCCGAAGGGATTTTCCACCTCGTAAAAAAACAAAAAAAAAGTCATAGAGGCGTACGCTGTCGTTCACTATAGGGACAACTTGATTACTATATTTAGCTCGATCCCGATACACTGAAAAGTGCAATACCAGACATCTATTATAGATGTCTGGTATTGGGCATTCAAGAGGTTAAAGGTCTGAATACTTTGTCTATTCCTTCCTGATTTGTCTAGCAATAAAGTAGTAGGTACTCAAGTTAATCTGAGCTTATATCTTTTAAGTATAACTCAAAATATTAACTGCATATACAGAGTGCATATATACAATATTTGCATTAAATTAATATGCCGAGGATACATACAAGGTTTTGTATGCAACAGACGCACTCGTATATATGCTACTGACAATCACAAAACATATTATAATTTTAAATAAATTCGCTAACACAAATTAAATAAACAACGTAAGATACAGACCACCTAGTAATAAGGTAACCGTATCCTTACCAGAACTCTACATTAAATATTATTAGTAGCGCCCACAAATATTCAATTTTATGTGAACCCATTACCGCCTCAAATAAATAAAATAATAATACACGAACATACGAAAAGTTGTTGTAGTTTTTTTTATTATTTCTAGGCGTAAATATTGTGGGAGAGTAAACACAGTATAAAAATAAAACCTATACAATGATGTCTTTAGAGCTGCGAGTAAACATTTTATTAAATCTGGTCAGTAACCCATTCGGCAAGTCTGTAATTGTAGATTGTTGATTTGTCGCCTCATAGTAGGTATGTCAGTGCCCGTCAGGTTGGTCTAATTTGAAAGTCAATTTAGTTTAACCGTTACGGATGATAAGGACATCTGGTGCTTAAAATCAGTTAGTAATAAAAGCCGAAGCTTTAAACATGTTTTGTGGATCAAAGTGTTGTGCCGTTTGGGATTATCACATTTTCCAACAAACCCTGGACATAATTTGAAACGGCGAGGCAACTACTTGAATTACTACGCCATCTGTACAATCTACTTAATATTCGCAATTAAACAATACTATATAGATATGATTTATAAAACTAAGTTCATTAATTATATTAACATGCAAAATAATAATATTTTAGCCTTTAAGGAAAATAATTAAATTTTCCTTTAAATTATTAATAAACTGATTCATTCAAACGTATATAATAAATCTGATGATGACATGTCAACCAAGTAAGGAATTATACACAAATAGCTGGGTACGCCTTGGGGGTTCAATATGTTCTATCTATCACCTGCAAGAAATGCAGATGAAAGATGCCATGCTTCATCAAGATGCTCTATCATTGCCTCTAGTGGCTTATCTTCTAGTAGAGTCAGTTAACTGGAGGATGGTGGTCAAATTACCCAAAGCTAGATGGAAGTCAATGCAAATGTGCTAAAAGGGGCAGTAGCGTCTAGCATCAAACACTTCCGTCACTGCGATCGCCAATACGCGATTGTAAGCGTGGCGATTACGGCAAAGAGCCCCAAAATACAGAGAGCATGAATACATTTGTAATCAAATATTTAAATGCAACTTAGAACACAAGAAATAATATTTTGGGGCTTCTAATTTTAGGCTTAAAATGAATAGGTGATGTACGATTTGTATAAGACTGTACATACATAGTTGTTCATAACTGGTATTTTAATTTGTACGAACCACATTTGTGGTTCTGCCGAGGGTCCGAGTCCGAGCCCGATTGTTTTTGTCTGCTATTTAAACATGTTAAAGTCCTTTCTGATGTGATATTTCGTCCTAGTGAGACAGTTCTCTTTAGATAATAAAGGCAAAGATTAAATTTTAACACCGTCTTGCACTTTGCATGTTAGTCCTACGGTTGATGAAATATGAAAATAAAAACTCATTTTGAGGAAAATAGTAGATATACATACCGCTGCAGCTAAATAAGGATCGTAGTCTGATCTATAACTGCTCTTTTGATGGTTGACTTCTATGAGTAACGTGAGGCCGGCACACAGGTACAGGATAAACGCAACGCCGTGATATATGACCTCCTGAAACATTTTCAATTCAAAACACATGAGAATGTTGACGGAACAATGTTATATACTGTGATTTAAAATTGCATTGCGGCCTGCAACAAGGTGGGCCGACGATCTGGATAGGATTACGTGAGGCGGTTGGATGGCTCAGGATCGGTGTGTGTGAAGAGCGTTGAAGGAGGCCTATATCCAACAATAAACGTCTCTAGACTATGATGATTTAAAATGTGATGACAAGTCATCATCTTCTGTCCAACGATCCTTTAGCCCAGAGATATTTTATTTTTTATATTAAACAGTCAAACGAGAAGAGGGTATACATAGCTTCAAGTTACGTCAGTCACAGCACAGTATACATTTCTGTTTTACTTGACAAAACATTATTTCTCGTGCTACCTTCAGATATAATTATCATCATCATCAGCCTTTAACAGTCCACTGCTGGACTGGCCTCTCCTTTGAAAGGAGGATATAATTATATTGTTATTGAACTTCAATTTAATTTCGTAACTGTTAAATCCGAACCATTTTAAATCCACTCACAGAAACAACATTGTAATTTAACTTACATATATCGTTTTAGATATCATGGAGGCTGTTGACAAGGACACGAGGCAGGACGTGAGCAGGCAGAAGGTGCCGATGAGGAAGGCGACGGCTATGATCAGGTAGAACAGCTCGGCCTTGTAGTGGTAAGACCGCGAGTAGCCGTTGTCCATGTAGTAACCCACCAGGCCCACACATGCTGCTCCTAGTAACTGGAATTGATAGATATACAAATCAGTTTAAAGGATACAAAATATAATATGATATATACATAGTACATTGTCCGTGTGGTGACGGATTAAGAATACGGAATGTCACCACCCCGTATCATCCCATGCCGACAGAGGGAGCATATTATGCAGAGAACAACACTGTAAAAGAAGGAAAACTTGATACAAACCTTATACCAACCCGTTTGGCCAGCGTGATATAGTAGGCCAATTCCTCCTTTCAAAGGAGAGGCCTAGTCCAGGAGTGGACTGTTAAAGGCTGATGATGATGATGATATATATAGTATTCACATACTAAAATTAATGTACCTATCGAGTTTCAAGAACGTAATAATTTTCAAAAGTTAAGCCCAACTACCTCTTATTTGTCCTGATGTTTTCACGTAGGTCCATAAATTATCAAATTTCTCTATCTATCTAGGTAGATAGAAAATTCTTTATTGTACACCAGAAAAAAATACAAGTATACAGTGATCAAATAATAAAGATCTTAAAACCGGTCGGAGAAGGCCTAATAATGCTGAAATCAGCCAATGTCTACTCATTACAATACTATTATCACTACCTAAATCATCAATACAATCTGCTTGTTCGTATCTTTTGCGCTACCATAACATAAAATCACGTATGAAATTAAAACTGCACGGTTGGCGTAGTGGTGTAAGCGGCCGCCTCGCGGCTTGACACTGCGAAGAGTGTTATGGGTTCGATCCCCACACGAGGCAACACAATGTGTTATTCACAAATTGTTGTTTAGAGTCTGAGTGATCATTGTGTCCGTTAGTTGTATGTTTGTAAAATCCCCTGCGATACAGGATTTAGTCCTAGTGCGCGATTTGTCTTTTAAAAAGTAGAAAAAGAAATGTTCAGTTGTAGAGAAACAAAATGTCCACTATAAATGCTAGTCACGAAGCGACAATAAATCGTACGTTTTTTATCTAACTCTACTTACTTTGCACTTCCTATGGACATCCGGAATGAATTATTAAGCGGATACTATATATACATAAAAAAACTCTTAGTATTCTCGTTTATAACTTCACAGATTTATTTCAATGCTAATTAACAGCACAAGGTATTATCAACCTGGATATATAACGGTGCCTAGCGAAGCGAGTTTAAAAATCTCTCAGGTTCGTGTTATCTATCGTTTTTGTCTGTGTCACTAATCGACTTGACAAATATGGGGTTCCATAAAATAAGAGGGTTGATTGGAAATTCTTTGCTTATAAAGTTTGGGAACCAGTATCCTACTGAATAAATCATGGCAGATTAATGAAGGCATACATATTGCAATACTCCAATACCATTTCAATATAATTTAATGTCTATAAGGTTTGCCAAGAATACTATTTGTTTTATTTTGAAATTAATTACTTCAGTATTTGCCACGATGCTTCTATGAGGGATGTAGCATACACATAGATAGAGTCGTGTGAAAATAACTGACTTTGACGAATATAAGGGTGGTCTTATATTTCATCAGTAAAATGAATTTATTTATTTTATACAAAAGCAACCACCGTACTAGGAATGAATTATATATCACGGTGGATTTTACAAGCATTTGAACAACAGAGAAAATATAAATTCGGATCGAACCTATGTGAATAGCACAAACTCTTGTCTTGCAGAGATCCAACACTAACCTCAGCGTAGGTGTAAACGAGGCGAGCGCTCAAACCATTAGGTAAGACATTTACGACCTACGCACGTCGAAGTTATTTAAAATGATCATACTGGCGCAATTTAAAGAAATAACTTGAAGCATGGTAACGACCATATTTTTCTATTGAGCATTTGTATAGATAAAATCTTCAGCTCACCTTTTCGTCTAAATCTAAGAGCGTGAACGCGGTCACGGCTGGCCGCCAGTCAGCGCGTTTAAATCGTGCATTTTCCTATGAAAATGGAAGGGCGGTAAACCGCATGCGGCGCGCTGCATTGTGGCCAGCTACTATTACGTTCATGCTCTAAAATACTCTAAATTAAGAAGAATGAAATTACAAAGGCTAAACAAAATAAGCCGTTATACCCTGTGCCTAAACATCGCTTTCAAAATGTGTGCATGTTTAACACCTCCCTAACCGGTTTGGGTAAATATAATTTGTTTATAAACACTTCATACCACTTTCTCAGAAATTGCAATGTGTTCATGTTTGAGTATCAAGTAAGTACCTACATATATACATAAGTATTCCTACCTGAGACGGTACCTCAGTATAAGCGTTTTCAGAAACAATAGAGTATTCTGATCCCACATCATCTAAGTATACGAATAATTCAATATTTAAGCGTGAGAATAAGTACAAATGCCTTTGATAGTTATAAATTAAATGATTGTAAATTGTCTACACTTACGTTACAAACTTTGAATTATGATGGGAGCTCAGATTTATCTTCGCGAGACTTTCAGTTAGGTACCCAGAGTAAGTAGGTATGACTGTAATGATTACATAATTATATTACGAGTAACGTAAAAATGCTCTAAATCATACTTTACTGCCTTTGCCTGTATAAATATTCCAAGTGATCTTGACATTGATGTAAACCTTGCGAGTAAATATATTGGTATGGGAAATACCACGTTGTTTGGCAAGGCATTCTAACTAAACCTTGTAGTTTGCACAAGGTTTTTCCCTAAACAGATTGGATGAGCAACCCTCAATATTCTGAGCATGAAGAATTATTGCTATAGCGCACTCTGCGGTGCAAAACATCGGTGTTTGTTTATTTCCAGTACTCCGAGAATAACTCGCTTGGATGAAGTCACGATTGCCTCGTAAAATCCGAGGTTGAAGAAAGACCAACCTTCAATTTAGAAAATGCATTTTTATGAAATCTTTACATCTGTACAAATAAATAAATTGAAGTGTATTTGTTTTCATACAAACTTGTATAATAACAATATTCTTTATTCATACGGCCAGTATTTTTTTACTGTTTGTATGTATCTAACGATAATTTAAACGGGTTAATTGGATTTTCAACACCTTTTTTCTGACATTCAGAAATATATTTTTGTGTACATTTAAAACATTTTATTATAAATTCAAGGCGGACAACGATGCGGGTTGCACTCAATTGTAAACCAATACAATTATCACATAATACGAACGCATGCAAGAATGTGCCCGATGACTGATAAGAACTCATTGCAGGCTTAAGACAAATCTAAAAGACTATACAATATTAACAAACCTCAACTTTTAAAACAAAGTAGTATAAACGAGACTTCTTGTAATTATTAAAAATTTTAAGAACAGCTCTCCGAATACATTTTGTCATCATTCAATTAATCTGCTACCATTAAAGTGTTCATGGTCCTAAATGCAGTAACAAGAGTTAATTGCATCGAAGTGAGTCACGTAGCGAACACATAGTAAGTGCTATACCAATAATAATGTGTATGTGTATTCTTGCGGACAATTCAATAACACACGATGACGTTATAAGTGATATCATCGCCTCCGAGTTCAAAGAAACCCGGACGGAAAACGTATTAAACAATTCAGTCTAAACTAAACGTAGGCCGCAAATATAAATTACACTTTTAAAGAGAATTCGTGGGTTAGGCAAGTGCCTTCGAATTTTTCAGACTTTTCTTACTTCGTAAAAATAGGTGATTCCTACTATATTTAGACATGCTATTCAGTACTAATAGTAGAAAGGAGTATGAAACTTAGACGGTTAAAATTTACAAAGAGAAGGATTGCAGCACGTAAATATACCTAATAATGCAATAGTCACAGGTCACAGATGTCACAGCGAAAGAATAATTAAAGATCTATGTTATAGTACTCTCTCTTTATCTCCAAGTATATAAAGAGGTCTAACTTGGGCCTCTACGTGATCATCGTGACCGTTTTACTAAAAATAAAGTTAATAAATAAATAACTACAGCCAGTTTTGTGTTTTCTCAGTGACAAACTCGTATCTTGCTTTATCTTAAGAAAATAATAATTAATTTACTACTGCTGCAAAAATGAATATAATTAAAAAAATATATAGCTACTACAAAAATACATCTCCTAGCTCAATATATTGTTCTTGAAGGAGCCTCTAGTTTGATGTGCTTACGTATTGCTCAACCACGGTATTTACGTAACAGAAACTGGGTTACACACTGGATCAAAATATCTGGAGAAGGCAGGAAACGTAGTTCATAGCAACGTAAGCACATCGTTTTTATTAATTCAAGGTGTTTTATAAGGTTCAATTTCAAACAAAATCATCATCTACTTCGGAACAATAATAGGGAATTTCGAAAAGCTTAATGTCTTTTTGCTCGTATGGCGTAGTGATTTTCGTAGCAGCCTCGCCCCAAACTCTATGTCGAGTGTCGTGGGTTCGATCCCCACAGAATACAACAAGGTGTGTGATCCACAAATTATTGTTTGGGTGTAACTTCATGTCCGTTGATAGAATAGTCCTCCACAACACAGATTTACTCCTAGACAATAAATGTTGTGTCGCACGCAACAACTTTGGGTTGGACCGTATTAGAATACAAGCTTATTATAAGAAAAACACAATCAAGCGTTTCGGAGTCCTTACCAATTGTGCTAGTTTGAGCAGACCAGGCGTCGTGCAGAGGTAGTTACTGTTGATGAACACGGCGGTGCCCGACGAAGCCACCGTGGTCCGCGTGATCGTCACTGAGTGAGACATGTTGGCCCTGCAATAACAAACAATTTGCACTACATATTGTATTCGATATCAGCTAGGTAATAAACAGGATCTCTTAATATACCAATTAGTCCAATTTTCCAAATCATTAACGATCTTAACCTCGATTGGGTTAACGACTCTATTATTTGATGTCATTTCAATGTACCTGACACCTTTTGTGTTATTTGAAGTGAATGAATAGTAAATTGAGAAACAATATTTTTGATATGTCAAATACATTTCCAGATTCAAACCTATGGGGTGGAGCTATGGAGGACCCTTACCATACAGAGATCTTGAGATCGTTGGGATATTCATCTCTGAATGTTCAATGTAATTGCGCGAAAATAAAGTAAACCATCCATAACATTGAAATAAAGTTAAACATGACCAGTATGTATACAAGGTTTCTTAGATCCCTCGGTATTGTCATGTTGAAAGACGTATAAAGTCTGCCAAGCTGCACTGGGTTAGCATACCAGGCCACCAGGCTATGACCTAACCTTTGAACCGAGAGGAAGTCCGTGCCAGCATTGCAACAGCTTATAAAAAGACTACATTGTAAACATCGATTAAACTCACTTCGTTAAACCACTAGGGTGTTATCGATCAGACGATCAATGACATAATCACACTAAATTTATGAATATTTACTAACGAATGTGAAAAGAATGAAGATGTTGATCAATAAAACCATTTTCTACATCTCAACCAGTCGGAGGAAACTAAAAAGGTCTATAAGTTTAATCAAGGCTATCCAAAGCAAGTTATGTTTCGCCACACGAGCGATTAAGTCATACTCATGACAATGTTTAAATTATGTCATCTCCGAAAAAGGGTCGCTTAGGTCAACATGTTGGCGGGCCATGACAACCGCGATGTTTATGTGTCGAGGTCGTCAGCTCTCGGAAATATATATACCTACAAACTGCATTCATATACACATGTATGCCTTGCATTACACGTAATATATTCGACATGCATTCAGCTGTCTGTCACTGGTGGCACCTAAGATTGCCGCGGGCACCATGCATGACATTGATTAGCGTAACCGTCATGTTACGCATATTCTAATTCTACCCTCTCTACTCTACCATATAGCTGTCAACGAATCACCTAGAGCTAAGTACTAATAAAATTTATAATCCATGGACCATAAATAACAAATGACCTTGCATGTGCGGCATGTCATGGACACGATGATGCAAAGATTATAAATTTTATAAATGTATTGAAAATTTAAATACACTTCATTTATGTAAACAAACTACAATATAAACCTATTTCAATCTGGTGGTATTATTACCGGTGCAATAAGATAGAGAAGGTATTTTATAGGGGTAGAATATTGGTAAGGTACTTACAGTGTTTATGTCTTCAGGAACACTTGGATGTCGGTAAGGAAAACGCTTAAAGCGCACGTTAGTACGAGCGGGCAGTGGAGGATCGACTGTGAAGTGGGCGCCAGACGGCCACCGGTGACTCACCTCTCGTATCGACATTGCGCACACTACAAACATGAGGCAGCCAAGTCCGCGCACCAAGGATTACTTACTACTTACCTCTGTATATTTTGTGTGACTAAACTTACACAAAACACTTACTTTTCAAAACAAAGGATCTTATAGAGCTGCCTGGTTGTCTCGTGTCTAGACTCTCTAGCAATTACGTATACTGTCTATTTGATGTATGGGATTATTTGGGCTTTGAATGTTTCTTCAACCTATGCTAAAGAATTTTCTCTAGCTGGCCATTGTTATTATGGACTATATATATATAATCATCTTAATATATAAATTCCTTGCGTTACTGACCGACTGACAGACACGCTACAGCCAAAACTATTGGGTGCAGGAAGCTGAAATTTGGCATGTATGTTCCTTGGGGACCGGGTGCACTAAGAAGAGATTTCCCAAAATTCCCACGGGATCGGCCAAAATGGGTAAATTTAAAAAAAATGCAGGTGTAGCTGCTGGCGTCCTCTAGTACTATATAATAATATATAGTAGGTACTACTATTCTATCTCAGCTCTATCAAGGAGCGCGCGTATTACTGCACATCACAGTTTATTAAAATTTTGGGCATATGATATCAATGCATACCTACATTGACATAGCGAATAAGTATTAAGCATTTTGCACCGTAAACTTGTTTAGAAAGATACATTTCTGTTAATACTAAGTTGAATCCCGATTTCTTTATTTACTCACTATCTTTCATTTTGTGATTTAAACAAGCTTCAGTTAGTTCGTTCATTTAGGTTTTCAAATCTTCTAAAAAATTATGAAGGTATTTGGTATACGAAAGGTATAAAAAGCTGTATACATATTTTGTTTTTGTGTGTCTCTCCCTTTCAGCTCATCTCTTTTGGGACGGGATATTTAGAGGCAATTACTTAAGGTAAAGTTGAAACCTCTTTTTCATTTACACGCGAAAAAAGTACTGTATGCTATAAATTTATTTAACTCATCTCATCATCATCATCATCAGCCCTTTATACTGTCCCACTGCTGGGCCTCTTCCCATTATGAGAAGGGTTTAATTCATCTTCTATTATATAAAAATGAATCGCTGAATGTGTTGCTAAGCGCAAATCTCGAGAGCAGCTGAACCGATTTCGCCAATTCTTTTTTTATAATATTCCTTGAAGCACGAGGATGGTTCTTACGGGGAGAAAAAGTAAAAAAATCTAAATGAATCGCTGAATGTGTTGCTAAGCGCAAATCTCGAGAGCAGCTGAACCGATTTCGCCAATTCTTTTTTTATAATATTCCTTGAAGCACGAGGATGGTTCTTACGGGGAGAAAAAGTAAAAAAATCTAAATGAATCGCTGAATGTGTTGCTAAGCGCAAATCTCGAGAGCAGCTGAACCGATTTCGCTAATTCTTTTTTTATAATATTCCTTGAAGCACGAGGATGATTCTTACGGGGAGAAAAAGTAAAAAAAAGAAGAAATAAAGAATCGACTGTTAAGCGGTACGAAGTTATGCTATATAGTATGTTATATAGCGGTAGAAATAATTCAAGACAATAAATAATGATTTTATAACTACTTACTATTTCCAACAACCTTTCCTATGTATGTAAGTACAATATTATATTATTATTATATCCTCTGAAGTGACTCACATTGGCGTGTTTTGAATGTAGTATGATTTCCTTTTCATATCATATTAGTTATTTTCCAGTACAATAACTGTAAAATATTATTAATAAGGAAAAACAATAACAACAAAATAAATATATATGTTAAAATATATTTATTAACTTTTTACAAATTAGTTTAATAAAATTAACTATTTCTTAAAAACTCCACATAACACCTGACATTCAACACAACTTAAATATTTCAGTACTTAACAAAAACATCAAAATGTAACTTTAAATGTATTAAGTATATTAAAAATATGTGTAGATATTGGTACCAAATATGTATTACAATCGTATAAAGTGTAATAAAAGTGCTCGAGCCAGTACAGATATACAATATAAAGAATATAGTTTATTTATCTTTAAATGCTACACTTTCTTATTCACATAAGCGAGCGCGGATCCAGTTTGGTGGCAATATCGGTCGCTTGGCATATTATATAAGAGTGTCTACAGCCTTAAGGCACAAATAACCGGGCCGTGTCGGTAAGTAGACGGGTCGTCGTTCCTCCCTTGCTTAGCCGCCGAATCCCGTCTCCTATCCTAACATGGCCATGTATGCAAGAAAATTTGTAGGTAGACCTGTTTCGGCGGATGGCCATGCCCAAAGCTTTATTTTAGGGCCAGAATCCACGCCTGCACATAAGGTGTATCAGAACTCGTTTGAATAAAATCGTATTCACGCCACTGCGCCGCGCGACTTTCACATCACAACCGCACGCCCGGTAACATTGATATTTAGTATTTATTTTAAATATTTTTATGAGCGTATAAGTTGATAATATATCCAATATAATTCGTTATATTTCATAAGACCTTTACGAGATAAATAAGACTAGTCTAACGAAATTAAATATAACAATCATGTACCTAACTACAATCGCTCGCTGTGGGAATTATGACAGTGGTGTTCAACTCATTCAGTGGTGGACATCTTTCATCTTAAACGATTAGGTATACCTAAGTAATTTTAAGAAACATAAAGTATGATTTCTTCTTGTGTGATGTTTAAATTTAATATAACTGAAATACTTGTATAAGACTATTCATGATGAGTAATTTTCAGTTTTCCTTGTAGGTACTCATCTTATTATAAATAGGGTACACATAATACAATATAATACACCTTACCTACAACTCGCTGCTTAGGTACTTTTTGATTCGTTTATTTTGACTGTTGATAATAATTATTAGATATACATTTGATGCCACCATTTGTTCAATTATTTTTAACCCTTAAAATAGTTTCTTTGTATTCTCAATTGTTCATCAAAACCTAAACATTAAAAGCTTAATGTACACAATCTATGGCCATTAATTTATGAATGTAATAGTCTATTAAAATAACAAACAATTTTTGTTATAACTTTTAGGTCAACTACTTTATGATGAAGAGATTAAAAATAATACGCTGCGCATTTACACAATGCAATAATTTCGATATACCCATCTTATACAATTAAAATTACAATATAACATACTCTATAAACATTTTTGCGACGAAATATTTGTCAGATATTGTCAATAGATAAAAATAATAAATATAATAAACATTTTACTTAACAACAAAAGGATTTAAAGTTATATATAGAAATGTGGCCTAGCAGTTAATAAACACATTCACAATGCCCTTAATTTGAAAAAAAGATCATGAAAACGGAATTATTATATTCCCATAAGAGATAATACTTTCAAACATATAACTTCAAATATATTTTAACCTTCGACCGAAATACAAACACCTTTTACAGTATGTTTATATACTTATAGTGCTTACAGTAAAGTATGCACAGAACAGTAGAGTATGTAGATAAGTAGTAATATTTAGGCGATGGAAAGCGGGCTGAATGTGAGCGAGGGGATAAATGTAATGATGGGCTTCTGTAGGGGTGAAGATTGCGAGCGCTCACGCCGCCGGCACTGACGCTGCCGTGTTCCGGTGCTCCTTGTACAGCAGGAACGCGCTGGCGCCGTACGCGACCGTGTTGAAGATACCAAACACCTGCAAAAAATAATAATTCAACGTAAATTTTATACTGCTTCAATCATTTCTTCAGTTTAGTTTTCGTATCAGATAGGCAGAACTGCTACTGTTTTCAGTGGCAAATCTAGGGATAGGGCAAGAATGTTCAAAAATATGCTCAAAAAAGCAGCAAGTACTTTCAAAGACAGCATGCTTTTAGTGTTATCCTAGACATCCTCCCTTCAACAGGTTCAAGCCGAAAACTGAATATTTGTCGTCTTTATTATTATCATCCTAACGTTATCGCAGTCGCATCCGCAACTTTCGTCTTGGAGTCCGAAATTTGATTTCTAGTCTATCCAAATTTGACAGAGTTTTGACTCTACGCAGAGATACGGCCGTCTGACAGCCGCAACCCAGTACCATACCGATACTCCATGTCCTAGATCAGTGCGACTGCACGTAATTGGCACAATTTGTTTTCGTATCAAGTAGGCAGACAAAAGTCACATCAGTATAATTTTGAAGTTGCTGAAAATGGCATCCAGCAGCGCATATTTTGTACTTATATCATAACCAGAAGACGCTCGCAGCTACGTCCGCACAGTTGTTTTTAATTTTAAGCTTTTCTGCCCGTTCGCGTGGTAATTTCGGGAAATCCCTTCTTAGTGCACCCCTACGGTCCCCAAGGAAGATACATGCCAAATTTCAGCTTCCTGCGCCTGATAGTTTTGAGTGTAGCTTGTCTGTCAGTCAGTCAGTAACGCAAGGATTTTATATATACAGATTATTAATCTTTATTTAGGTAATCTACTATTGATATACTTATAACAATGTCGTATATCCGACCAAATATGTGCACTACCTACTTTTTACACTTGTACACTACCTACTACTTGTACATTTTAGAAATTTGTTTGTTTGTAAAGAAACACCCAGAGCTGTTCGAGAAATTCGGTGATTCAGAAACCAGCCGTACACGACACAAAGACAAATTACGATTACCAAAAATAAGATTAGATATACTTAGGAGAAGCAGTTATTGTATGTCCATCCAAATATTTAATAAACTACCAAACAATATTAGCACATTGCCTTTGACACTACTTAAAAAATTTATGTTTAAACTATTATTAAGCAAAAAATATTATAGCATTAAGGAATACTTAGACGATAAGAATTCAATATTATAACAACAACCTGACCCTACTAATTAATATATTTACACGCCAGAAATGGCAGGATATGCTGGATATATTTCGTTTATAAGAACCTTGTACCATATTCTAGTAAATAAATAAAGTATATGTATAGTATATTTCATTTCTAGTCAAATTAGACATTTTGTCTTTTGTACCGCTCTTATAGCATAAGAAATAAGGATTACAATCGTACTGCAACTGTTAAGCTTGATTTGTCACTGTATGCATTAACTCTAAACTTGAAGCAGATATCAAATTAAATGCAGCTAACGTAACAACAAGAAAAAAATATTTATTAATAATCGCATGCAATAACTCCATCAAGGAAACCATTGAATTAAAAAACAGAAATATAGCGATTACTTCCCGGAATCATTTAAGGTAAAGTATAAAATTCAATAAAAGATAACTACTATATATAAACTCTACAGTAGTAATAATTTACGAATTTCCTTAATTTATTTATAATTTCGGTGAAACATTTTGGTGAAACAATGGGATATACGCATGTATTTTTTAAAACTTCTGACACAATAAACAGGATTGGTATGAGTTTCACTTGTCTGTGGCATCGTATCTAACCCATAAATGAATGGACCATATGGGTAGGATAATCTTTGTTTGAAAACTGACATGATCAAGGTACTTAGCTACAATTTATGAAGTGCTACACAAAGTTTTAAACTTACTATTTAATTAACTGTTGCTACACCATCATAAAATTAAAAAACGTCATAAAATCCTCAACAATGAAGGTATCGTTCTTACTTAAATTTTTTTTACAGAGACAAAAAGTGGGTCTCCGGGCTCCGAGACACCACCTTCTGGTTTAACCAGATATGACAGAATATTGAAGACTGCCATCTAACCTTTACAACCCAAAGTTGGTTGGTTTGGTTTCGTTGAAGGCAAAGATTTTCGGCAAATTATCCAAGTGTACTTTCACAAAACCACTTTTGGTCATTGGTGAGGGAGAGTTGTTTGTTTGTCCGCAAAATGGCAAATAAAGAACAGAGAAAGTATTATATATATATATAGCTAGAGGAGGCCCACAGCACATTTTGGAGGAATTCTGGCAGCATTCCTTACGATGTTTAATATTGAGGTTCAACCTGCATGTCTGAGAGTTCTCCATTGTTTTCGAAAGGGACGTGAAGCCTGTCAACGCGAACTTGACCAGCGTGTTGGACTAGGGCCTAACCCTTAGCATGGTGTGAATTTCGCTTGTAATTGCTCGTATTTCGGTCGGTTTTGGTGTATCTGCGCATTAAATGGAATAATTTTACGCCCATGTAGGGTCAAAAATGCACCATATCCGACTAAACCTGCTTTAAAGATTTCGTTCCGAACGGAGTACGAGCAATTACCTGCTAATTAAGTGACTGCACCCATATTTGATTGAATAATTTGGCCATCGTCATATTAATAAACACTTGAACGATTAATTCAGCTGAAGAATTATAAATATAGAACATCCATATCAATAGGGGACCATATAATAGACATAAAAATATATGATAATTATTCATAAACTATCCTATTGTTAGGAAAAACAAATCAGTTGTGAAAACTTTTTTCCAAAAAGATAATAGGAAATCTTTTAAATTAAGTAATATTTTAAGTGAATATTACAAACTTCATCGAATGGAAAAAAGAAATAGTGAAACTAAGCAACACAAATAAGTAAATGTAAGTCGATATGCAAATTAGAAATAGAAAGTTAAACTTTATTTGATTCGTCGACAAGCAGAATATACAAAATCGTGTTAATAAGACTATAGACTACTTTTGGACGTCGTTTTATAAAAAAGTTAATTAATTTGCACCACAACATTCGGAGGCACTCGTAATAAAAAATGATGTATTAACTAGTTAAATTCTTTTTATGTATGTAGGACTTTGTCAGTAATATTTTTACAATATATGTTTCAACCAATCACTTAGGAAATTTTGTTTTTTTGCTGCACACTGGGCCTGGTAATTATTTTTCATCCTTCCTTTCATGAAATCATTTTACTAAACGGAACCACCTGTTTCGGATTACAACATCGTTAGAACATCCTTTCAAACGTTTAACAGTAAACAGCCTAATTGTGCAATTATATAGAAATTATAGTAGAAAATCATGATGATTAACGCGGCAGACTTGATCAGCTTTCAAGACTGGTTTACGATAGTTGAAATTATTTATGACTTATTAAAAGTTGGTGCAAATTATTTCGGCGAGTCGTAAATCTTCTGAATGTATTAATTTCTTGTGTTACTGACTGACTGACAGACTACGCACAGCCAAAACTATTAGGTGCAAGAAGCTGAAATTTAGCATGATTCTGCGTGATGTTGCTTGGGGACCGTAGGAGTGCACTAAGAAGGGATTTTCGGAAATTCCCACGGGATCGGGCAAAAACAGGTAGGGCAGTAAAAGTTACATTGAAATAAATTGTCGGTGTAGCTACGTGTTTCCTCTAGTTAGTAATAAAAAACTTACAGCAGCTGCAACATTTGCTCCGTAGCCACTAGCGTAATAGCCAGCCGTCGCCGCGAACAATACGATGAAGGCAATCAGGTACATAAACGTCTCCAAACCCACGCTGATCAGCTCCTGAAATTTAACGAAATAGATTCCGATAAACATTTGATAGAATCGCTGACATAGTAGGGTCAATGAACTTGCGATTAGTCTTGGCTGCAGGACCTTCACTACGATCTATTATGCATTAAAATGCAGGCTGTATAATGTCTACCACTGGAAATGCTTGTCTGTTAAATAAGCAAAAAATAGCACCAGTTTTTTAACAAACTAAACTATTTCATTTCGGAGTATCTAGTAAGTCTAGTAAGTCTAATTCTAAAATTAAGCACACGCTTGCGTGGCACAAGAACATGTTAAAGTTAAATAATTTTGACGTTTTATTACAACACCAGACTAAATTATATGTTAGATTTTTTATCAAGGACAATCGTTATTTATTTCCGTTCGAATTTTGTTTCAACCAATTTTGGTGTCAGATGACTAACAAAAACGGATCAAGGAAAATTCAAGCATGAATTAAACTTTACGAACAATATTTAGTGTATATTCTATAATAATCCGGACAATATACAACATATAATATTATAAACTGGTCAAAATTTTCTTCTCAGGGCTTTATTGTACGTGAAGGTATCATTGAGAAGATAAAGATTTATTATCTCAGGTAGTCGTAATTTTAGTTCTAATACTACGTAATTTTTCTGAATCACCATCCTGATCTGAACCACGATCCACCATCATCTGAACACCGCTAAGATTTTCCGCGGATTAATGACCCTCTCCAGTTATTATTTAACTTTCGTCGTCAGGTAGGTTAGTTGTACGCAGTTGGTTGGATATTGTTGGTCGTTAAATTATTTTGGTTGCTGATTAGTACATACTATACCTAAATATTTCTAGCGGATTATAAGTGAAGATTTTGGCTGTTCTTTTCTTCGCATACTTTGGATTGCATTTGCTTTGTTTCGGTTTTGTAGTTTTGGTTATAGACTCAGCTTTGTATTTGGCATTTGTTTTTTTTTCGTTTGGTTTAAGCATAGGTTTTAATCGGTTCGACTTTTTTAAAATGGCTAAAGAAAATCTGAACGTTAATGGAGAAGTTGAAGAATGTACTGTGGTACCTATTGTTGGTGACGGTGCATGTTTGTTTAGTGCTCTCTCTCTTATTTAATGTACGGAACACAAGATAGAGCGATGGAGGTGCGTTCAGACATTTCTTCATAATGATGATTCTTTAATATCGAGAATCATCATCATCCTTTTAGCTTTGACCAGTCGATGGCCTGAAGCTTGGCGGCCACTTTGTAATCAAATATAACTATATTTGATGGATTATTGTGTCCGGTAATACGGAGTATGTTTTAAAAGACGGTAATAAGTTTTTACTTACAGACAAAACCCAGTTGATGGGTATTTTGAGAGCGTCCTTGATACTGAGTAGGTGGACGAAGCTCCACATGAGTGTGGTGATGAAGCTGGTGACGGCGACGAACACGAACCACGTCGAGTACCATGGCGACGCTAGCGCCATACACAGGATACCCAGAACCTGGAACACGAGAAAACAACGCTGTTAGTACTGATGTCAACGAAATAAGTGAACTGAGCTCATTTGATTAAGAAAAAATATTTTGTATTTGATCTATTTTTGTTGTACTTGGCTACTTATCAAGCTGGACACTTTGACCTTCGCAACGTTTTTATGGCGTAAGAAATAAGTCTTAAAATCATACTGCGACTGTCAAGCTTGACTTGTCACTTTGTGTACGATTTAGTTTCGAGGAGTAAGCTCATATTACTCGTACGTAAGATGTTTAGACTTGAGGAGCGATATAGAACCGTTTTATTTCTAAGCTGTCCTTCGATTCGGATATAAATGTCATTCGATTTATCTCATTTGCAACTAGAAATACCGCCTCGTCCATTAATTTAATGGCTTCAGTAAAATTAATTTTATTAATGTGAGTATTAAATTAAAACTGGTGAGAAGAAAACAAGAACATAAAAATAATTATGATATTTCGTTAGGTTAGTTCGGAGGATTCTTGTCAGGGGCCTAGGGTCCCCCCCCCCGTGGAATCTCCACCTTGTCGTGGTGGGGGGGCTTAGTAACCGTGGATTGGTCACCCGCGGTGAAGCTAAGAGGGATCCAGGAGGGGACGCTCCGCGTGGGCTTGATTGAGGCCTGCGCAGGATGCGTCCAAAGGGGCGGGTGCGAGGGAGAGTTCTTCTGTCCTTCGCAGTCGGGTGCGGTCGCGGGAGGAGAGGCGTGTCGGTGTTGCGTTGCCGCGCGCCCTATCTCCCGCGACCAAATGGAGGCGCACCATTGTTGCGTCGCGGTGGGGCCGCAGAGGAAGAGGAGATGCGGTGTTGCGTTGCCGTCCTCCCTATCCTCTGCGGCCGCAGAGTGTTTTGGCGGCGGAGCCCAACACCTTCATCCGCCGCCAAGGGGGTTTTGTTCGGGCCCCGTCTGACCATCTGGCGGGCCAATACCCGTCGGGGGGTAGCGAGGAATGCTTCAGCGATACCCGACCCTCCGACATACGGGTACGTGAGGAATACGGGTTGGTTTTTAGTCAGTAAGAGTCTGACAGTCCCCTTCGCCCTTCCCCCAGGGCGGAGGGACTCCATGAGGATTTTCCAACCCGACACCAAAAAAAAAAAAGAAGGGGCCTGGGGTCCAATTCTACTAAATAAATATAGCTTCGATATCATGTCAGTGTCATACTGACGTCACAAAAAGCGTATTCTTCTAGAATATCTGAACGAAGTTGTAACGAGATCGTAAATTGAAGCAAGTGTCAAAATATGTGTGAACGACGAACTGTTTTAAGGAACTGTTTATTTCAATTTATACGATAATTTCATTAGGTTATCAGCATACCGCTTCTGAGTCCATTCAAAATATAATATCAATGTCATATAAAAATAGGAGAATTGGCCCCCTGGATTTGTCAGAATAATCGCATTCTATGCAGCAAAGTAATTGCCCACAAAAATATTTATATCATGTACCTATATCATGTCCGTGTCGTTTGACTACGTACAACTTCAAGCTCCACGCTCCACGTGCTCATGCAGGAATAAAACAACCGACATATATCATTGTTTTTTAATACACATAAGTAAAACTTACGAAAATACTATAAACTACAAACAACATGTAACTTTTCCATTAATACAAAAACGGACTGAAATGCCTATGGTTTTAGAACATCGCACGGCAGGAAGACTGTAGTATGCAAATTGAATAACCCAAGCCAATATTTGGTTGAATTTAAACCGCTACAGAATCACCACCTTATTTAGAATCGTAATATCACTAGAGCATGTAGTTATATACAATATCAAATTCGTATCGAAATACCTAGTAGCTTAAAATATTACGGACATGATTGTTAAGTTCCAATAAACAAAATACTTATTCAGTCATTAAGCTAAAAACTCCTCAAAGGTCCTTCAATGACAAATTAGTGTGATAAAAAAATGTTGATAAATTACTGCTAAACGTTGTATCTATCTTCCTCCGTCTTGAAGGTGATTTGGAACTAGTAAACCAATTCCGTCATTAACAACACTAACGTTTTTGCACTTCTAGATAAAAATAACTAGGTAACTATTTTTTTGTACTTTTATAAAAAAAAAATGATAATTATTTTCATATGAAAGACGTTTATCACAGAAACTATGATAGATTACTGTTTAACAAAAGAAGTACACACGCATATGATTAGAATATAATATGATTGGTGTCCAAAATGTCTAGTTTCCAACGACGATGAGAAGGATAATGTCCAAGAGAGGTTTAACTTATTTATAAATCGCAAAACATTTCTAGAATCATCAACTTTAAACTTTCACGATTTGTAGGTACATATAGGTTCATCATACAAGCTCATTTATAGGGTGTTACTCGCGTTTAATAACTTCATCCGATATCCGAGTCTACTGAAAGTACCTACTGTAAGGTTATATAATAATATAATAAGTCAATATTTCGATAGTTTCAAGACGGCAAAGGCAAACTGGGAGAGACATCATAAAAGCATGTCCATTAACCCAAACTAGGCTAATAGCTAAAAGCATAGTTATTACATATTTAAATAATAATAGTCATTTTGTCTGTAATACTAATAACTGTTAGTTGATCGTATTTTTTTTAACTCAATTATTTTGCCCTAGTAGGTATGATGAGCCCTATGTGTAATACGATAGTGAGAATATCATTATCCACCTAGCGTTGTCCCAGTAACCTGGGGTCCGCTCACTACTCTAACCGGATTTGACTGAATATTAGCTTTTCCACAGAGCCAGTACCATCTGACTGCTGCAACCCGAAGGACTAGCAATGTTCCATTCCAGACTAACAAGATATTAGGTAAATAGGTACTAGAATTTCAGATTTCGAATATCAAAAGTCTGTCATATTAGCAAATATTATTTTTAAAACCAAGCACTAAACACCATCTGGCGTTGATTGAATAGGAACATAAAGTATTTTATAGATATGAAATCTTCACAAGCTTTTAAAAATAACTCGTAAACATCGCTCAGTAATAGATAAAGTAGCGGTAATATCCCGGTACCACTAGGACAACGGTGTCAGGTAAATGTGAACCATTACCGTCCGTCGAAGAGCAAGCGCAAGTTAGCGCGCCGCCGCGCCGCCGACGGCCTCTAGAAACAAACCGGTTTGATATCGCGCACGAACACAAACCCTCTGTCGCAACGCTAACAGGTGTTGTTTGTAGAAATTCCATACAACCGAACCAACACATCATTCGATACAATCTTTAGACACGTCAACCACTCTACCTCATGTAGAGCGCCCGCCAAATGTGCAGCAAAAACTAATGTGGAATGGAATGGCAGCATAATGATGTGTGTCCTTAAGTTGTTCCACAAATGTGTGTCAAAAGAGGCACGTGCATAGTTGCACATAAATTGGAGAAAGTGCGTGGATGGGTCGCGAGGCAACTTCGGCTTGTGTCGTCGGCATGTGTACGTGTGCATATGACGCGACCGCCATACACAACCGCCGAGCCTTTGTCAACTGGTTCACAGCCCATCGTCGCTTTTACACGCTGTAGTCTCGCTCCAAATAACAAAAGGTGGCCGGATTTCCGATACTACTGTACCTATACGGTATCTACTCTATTGACGAAAGTCCTACGCATAATGGAACACACCCACATATTTTATGTGTGGTTATTAATGGTGAGATAACGACGATACAACAATTATATCATTTTGTTCTTCGAGAACATGAGTTGATGACTGATTTTTAGTTTACGATCGATTATTCTACGACTGACAAAAATCAATAGTACTGACCATTATTTTTTTGTGACTACAAGGTATCTTTTTATGTAAGAATCTCTCCCTGCAAGGCTATTTCCTTGACTTCCTCAATCGCTTTAACCTCCATTATTTTATTGATTTTTGTGTGTAGATACGATATAATTTTAACTTTCCCTTCAATCATTTCTTCTGCGTGTTACAAGTCATAAGGTATGGCTCCATGTTTATTAGTTATTATTTCGCTATGTACACCAACAACGTGACATCAATACCTAGTATCTTTCCAGTAATATGAGTTTGAACTTAATTTATGAATAAGAAGATAGTCGCTCGTCCATCAAAACTACATGAATAAATATAAGTAATGAGTCGGTATATAGACAAATATAATTATAGATGCTTACTCAATACTTCGTGGCGTGTATTTGTGCAGTTACACTACTCCCATATGTAGGTACAATGAGCAATAGTCCTTGAAGTAAATACAAATCCACAATGGCGGACTGGCGGCCCATTAAGCGCCACAATCGATCGATATAGCGTTAATTTTAATCTCAAGACTAGTGAATTTCTTAGAATATTAAGAGCTTAACATTTCTAAATACCGTTGCTACATTTCAACATTCGATTTGTGGAACAATATCCAGAAAAATGGACACGAAACAGTTAAATCTATAAAAAATGAGTGATTAATGTATTTGTCTGACACAGATGTGTAAAAAAGTGGGCTGTAGGTGTCGAACTCCATCCAGCAACGCAGCGGTTGCGAAGTGAAAATGCAATCAAATAACATAACATTGGGGTCAATGGGTGCGTGCGGCACAACGCGGCGCGGCCCGACTTGCCCAAACACCGTCTGCTCGGTTCATTGACCATACTTCCGCGTAGGGTTCACTTTTAACTACAATAGCTACTATTAATCAGAACTAACATCAGATTAATCGTACACAAAGAGCATCAAATTCGTTTGTCAATAGTCAACAAACTTGTGTTCTGTTAGTAGGACGATAATCTTACGTTGGCGCCACGGAGTAAACATACAACTTTCTCCGAAACTAAATAACTTCAACAAGATATTCACGTCTTATAAGGTCTCTAGAATTTCTTGCTAAAATATTTGAATAGAGCCATCACTTGTTTTATATCTAAAGCTAGCTTAAGTAATAGTTAATTATTCAGTAATTATATACGTAGTTACTCCACAGAGTAACTACTCATTATACAGAGAACCGGTCTAACAGCTTTAATAAGGTAACGTAGTCATTGTTTAAATATCACACAGTCAAATATTTTATTCAAAAGCCAAATTTTACTAAGTTGGTGTAATCATTAGACATTTAGGCGTTTTTGACCTTGACAGATAACATTTATAAAATTCATTAAATACTCACACATCAACGAGTTGCCAATCGTCTCTAATTTGACGTTGTGGCTGAATTTTAATTCGGTTCTCGCTCGAGCTCAAGACAATGACGCAATCCCCAGATCTAGTCGAGGCAATTCGAACAAGCAATCTACCTTGCCACCCATTGAGTCGCATACTTTAATGATAGATATGAACGGCATTCAACTCGTTTACCCAACTACACGGTGTCTCGTAGTCCACCGAGCGAGGGTCCGGCCTCCGCATTCTTTACTACACGTTGAATATTGACGGCATTTAATATTCATAACCTCTTTCATATCGATTTTACCGACAAATTGAACACAAAGCTAACCTTGATGGCTGCCATCGACTACACGAACAGAATAATCATTTGAAAGAAAGTTATTTCAATTTCATTGACCTTGATACCGCTACCGTGACTGTACGACAACGCAGCAGGGATCCGCTTAAGCGAGATGTTTACAAACAGTATGAACGTAATGCTCTAAAAAACTGCACTTCTTTTTGTAAAAATAAATCGAGTATGACGAAACTTTCGTACAAATTTGAACTCATCCGAAACAATACAGTATTTGACATTGTAAAGTGGTTTATGGGGCATTTTTATCGATCACGCAAAGTTTTACGGTGGTAGAGTTTTCGTGGTTTCAATGCGACGGTTAGGCTGAAGGTATAAACAGCCAACTGCAGAATATCGATATAACATAACAGCATCTTTACTGTTACGTTTCGTTCGGTGAGCACTAACACTGGAAGCTTATTCTTATGTTCATAAATAACTGGACTTCGATGTAGGAAGTGCAGTGAACTCTTTTTTTTATCTACATGGTATTTATTGCCGTATCAGTGGCAGATAGGCTTGGGTATCTATCTAGTGATAAAAAGTGATCGTGGATCGTACAAATGTCTGCGTTATGTCAGCATCACAGAGCAGTGATACGGAAACAGTTTTGAACCCCTGACGTTAAAGCAAGACGAGCAAGGAGTGAAAACGTCAGCATCGACTAGACAATTGTAAATTGACCCAGCGCTCGAAGCAGCGTAGGTTCCAAAAGAAACAGTGTATATAGTAGATACTGGTCAAAAAGAGGGAAGATAGCGTTCACAAAGCTTCTAAATTTTACCGCACCCAATACCAACGTAAGACTACTTATCGATAATTCCGATACATTTCGGATACCTAATCTTAAGTGTTAAGTTGATTTGTAGCGAGCCTCCTTTGCCTTGCAAATAAGACAGAATACCATCCTTTAATAAGCTTTGAGTTTTGAATAATGCGGGCTACATTATCAATTTAACATGTGGATCTAGTATTCGTCAAATGTTTTCTTGATGTGTCTACATATACTGGAACAGGTTTCGTCTTTATACCTAAAGAAGGCATTGGAATTAGTTCGTCAAATGCTTTTTTGAAGAATTTTTAGAGCGATAGAGCCTTAATACGTAAGAGTCGTAGTTTGTGAGGATGAGTAGTAGTTATCTATCTTATTTTAAAATGATTAAAGATATCAGTCATGGAGGCATAAACTCTCAACTGTTCTCTTAATTTCTCTACGTTTGCAAATAATGATGTCTATCAATAGACCCTATTGACTATTGTGGAACAAAAATCCGCAATATTTATGCATTGTGTTGTAGGACGTGTCGATGACAGTATTAACTACAAATGCAAATTACTGTATGAACGATTTTCATACTATAAGATAATACATATTCAATGTATAGTATGGAAGGTAACATAATCCTAGTCAAAAATGCACGTAATCCATCGACCCCAAACCACTAAGGATAGATGAAAAACCAAGAATAAACACAGTGATATCTTCTTATTACTCACAACTGATCATATCTAAAGCATAAGTGATTAAGAATACCAGAGGCATTACACAACCACACTTTCAGTTTAAACATACGAATATAATATAAATTTTAGTAAAACTTTCACTACGGGGAGATCTGACGTGGAAGGCACATACGGTGAATGTTCTACATGCATACGTAGCAGTATATAAACATCATTTACATTTTATGCTTACTTAATGTTTACAAGTACATTTGTAATAAATAAACGTAACATTCAAGAAAAATAAAAACTAGTTAATGTTCAAAATCAATATCTCTATACTCACCTAGAGTCATTGAGGTAACTATTTTTAACTTTTTACGGAGTATGTACAACACCATCTAGTCCCAAACTAAGCAGAGCTTGCAATATGGGTACTAGAAAATGGATAAACATACATATATACTTTTTTTGTAAATACATACATATTACACATAGAAACACCCAGACCAAGATAAACATCCATGTTCATGCACACAAATGTTTGACTTGAGCGGGAATCGAACCCGCGACCTTCTACGTAGCAGTCACTTACACTCCCGCTACGCCAACGGGCCGTCAGATTCAAACAACTTTGAGTTGATGGATTCATTGTACTACCTAGTATTGATTTTAATTACTCATAATTGTAATTACTATTCAGAATAAGTACTTCGGTCCATTATCACAAGCATTGGCTAAATCACTACTCATGCTACTACAAATAATTTTAAATCAAACACGTAGGTAATGGTTTGACAAAGACTGGACTAAGTTTTCCTACTCTTTGTGTCTACCTTTCTGCGTCAAATTAATCAAAACTGACTTATCACCTATTCCGTTAGTATCCGACGCAAGGACAGTCTATAAGACGTGATTTAGTCCAGTTTTAATAATTATTTATAATCAAATGAAGCACCTCTGTAACATTAATGTATAAACAGAGCGATGACTTCAGAAGTTTACGATCTTTGAACAAAACAATGGGAAGGATAGCGTGATGCACATTCACGTGGGACTGAGAATGCTCTGTGAATAGAATGTTGCGATTAGTTGACATTAACTCAGGCATTCTACATGCCGCTACGGGCTTACTGAATAACTAAAGCACAGGTGTAATAAACGTAATGTAATTCGTATTACTTGTTACACCAGCTGCTAGCGCACCGCACGTTGAAATAAGCCGGATTATCGATATAATTGCAAAACTAAATGCAGCAACTATAGGTACCTACATATGCAGAGACTCTGGAGTGGCGACCACGTACCGGGTGACGTAGCAGGGGTAATCCTACCGCAAGGTGGACCGAGGATGCGGGCAGCTCAGGGTCGGTCTGTGTGAAGACTCTTGGAGGAGGCCTATGTCAAGCAGTGGACGTCTCTAAGTTGACATGAATGAAGGGAGATTCCTGAGTGGAGACCAATGACTGCGCCTCATCTCCAATGAGTCGTCTTGAGTGATTTTGAAAATGATTACATTCTACATTTCTGTTTTCCAGAACCGCCTAGATTTGTGACTCCTACAGTCCAACAATTGGCTGCAAGTTTTATAACAAATAATTTTTGGCTAGACATCCTTCCTTCGCAATTTGTGCTCAAATTGGACGACTAATAAATAGTTAATAAACAACTGAGTTTGCAACTCCCACTCCCTATGACTTTTAGTACTTAGATTGAGTAATGCGAAGAGACTTCAGTGAACCTGACGGGGAGACGCGGCTCTTTGGAAATCGCTGCAAAGATGTCCCAGGAAACTCACTTTTTGACTGACGAAGGTTTTAACCCAGCCACTGCCAACCTATCAGGCGATATATTTGAAAATAAAGTGGTGATGGACCGTGAATAAGTGCAGAGACTATATCTTACTATACTTTACTAGTCTCTGATAAGTGATAGGTTTTCCATGGCAACACCAATCAAATAGGTGCCTCAAATATCGAATATGTTGATACTGTTGATAGGGTGCCATATAATATTCTTCTACGCATAATCCGTCCATTTATAAGTAAATTATGCGAACTATGCATAAGAATGAGGTATACATAACTTTAGCATCTGTATATAATACCTAATAATACAATAATCTTAATATATAAAATCCTTGCGTTACTGACTGACTGACAGACACGCTACAGCCGAAACTATTGGGCGCAGGAAGCTGAAATTTGGCATATTTGGTAGGGGTGCACTAAGAAGGGATTTCCCGAAATTCCCACGGGATCGTCCAAAACGGGTAAATTTAAAAAAATTGCAGGCGTAGCTGCTGGCGTCCTCTAGTAATTTTATAAAATTCTTCCTTTACTGACTGGGTGACAAGAAACAGCCAAAACTTTTCGTGTGTTCCTTGGGGACTACAGAGGTGCACTAAGAAGGGATAACTCAAAAATCTCACGGGTTCGAGTAGAAATAGACAAAATGAAAAAAGGTGCGAGTGTAGCTGTATCCTCTAAAATATTATACTAAAATTAAAGTTTAATATTTGAACTTTTACAAATATAAAGTAGGTATTTTTGCCGTTTAAGTATAACTGATCCTTAAAACCACTTGCTGCTCCTTGTGCAAAATGGCTGATTCAACAGAGGGATACTCTATTTTCTCTATCAAATTCTCCCTTTTTACTTTAATAATCCGGCTCTATTACAGGTAGTCGACATTTAGTTGATCGCAAAATGCAAAATATTTATTGGTATGGCAGCATAGTCGGTGCCATAAGGATAATAAACGTATTATGTCGTGTAATTAGCTACATTCTTAGTAATTTAATAAAGTTTAATTCAAGGCTGAGAGGATCAGTTACTCAATAGAGACGATTTGAGAGGTGTTGGAAGTCAAAAGGCAAAGGTCAACAGACGAATGCGAGAATCTTCTATCTACAGAGTTAATTGATGAAAGTACCCACAGTAACGACGAGCTGACGGACGCCTTGAACGATGAATTGTGCACGAATTAAAAATAGGACAAATAAAACGATTTTATTAAAACGTATGATGTTTCTGTTTGTCTATGATATCCGTGACCCGTTTTCTTAGATGCTGTTAACTGGGAACAAGAACATAACAACAGATGAGCGTCCTCCCGAAATAACCGTGCGCTCTGTAGCGTCGGATATATATAAACTGCTGTAAACGCGATTAAAACCGTGACATAATGAAAGATAACACGAACGATGGCTCTCGCCGTCACCTTAACTTCTAAATATTCAAAAGACCTTGATGAGAATCGCGATTTTAAAGTCAATGTTATTTTCGCCGTCCATTAGATCGTTTATCTTATATCAGACTATTTATGTATCCTCCTTACTTCTTCCATTTTGCTAAGTGACCGTTTACTTTGAATAGCACGTTGACGTAACTTCGTATTTTAAACATGAGTATCACATTTCTATGACATTTCTGTAACTATACCATTGAATAACGTATGTGAATGGCTGTGAATACGTAACTTAAACCTTTCTTTCATACAGTGTATTCGTCCACGTGAACCACCGAGCGTCGAGTGCGATGTGTCGTAAGCCCTCAACTTAAGAAACACAATGCTAAAATTTTGAAACACGTTTTTCCGTTCGACACGAGAAACGATACAGCTGCTTCTACATGTACTCATATATTATTTTGTGACATACTTTACAGTAGCTTATCTGCTTAAGGTTTTACACGAGGTAGGAGAGTAGACATGTTTGAATGTGGATTGGATTTAATAAAGAAACCATACCGACATCTTATCTTAACGACCTCACCAATTTACCTATTTGAGGACAGGAGTAATTAAAATTCAAAGACAACACACCCGTGGAATATACCTAGTTGTATAACGGTCTAGTAGTATAGCTGTAGTAGTATATAGCTGAGCAGTGAGAACGATGACGAGTACATGTACTACTAAATTATTGAGCGAGTGAAATGATGGGAAAACGACAAGTTGTCACACCGGCACCGCGGCACCGGGCTGCGCGAGTCGCCACGTCGCTCTCAGAGACGCAGTAGGTACTCGGTACCACCGCCGGCTATGGCCGAACACGCCGGACCACATGTTGACACTACTACTTTCATTTTGATGCCAACTTTCACCCGATGTCGCTCTCGAATAAGCTACGAATGCAAAATTTTAATCGTCTGTTAATATGCTCTTTATTTGTTCTCTCATTCAAATTCGGTAAATCGATACCTGAACAATTCCGTTCACTTTGTATTTCCGTGTGAACTAAACATATTATAACAATTTCTCTGTAACAGCCATTTACCAATCTTTCAACTAAATCTGAAAAGTTATCAAATCAACAAAGCTATTGAATCAAAACGAAGCACGAAGGCAATGGCGCGTCGTCTTTACGACTGTTTCGAACAACGGTTCACTTGTTTGATAACATTATAATCGATGCACACCATCTTGTATGCAAGCGTTTTATAAACTTACAACTATGCACTTATCTCGACAACAAAGAAAGAAAATCGTACATACCTACCTACAATATGCACTTGCAAGTTGCAACGTTCTTTTGTGACATAGCTATCCGGCATTTTAGTAACACAAACACAAGGTATTTTGTGATGATTAGGAACATGATAAGACATTATCTTGTTTACGTTTAGTGCTTGAACGTGGACAGTCTAGACGAGCGATGGTATACAATGACAAGTAATAAAATAAATAATGTCCTACGCAGTAATGCAGTCTGCAAACCCAACGGTAATCTCTAAGGCCATAATCACTAATCCTTATAAACTTTAGGGCAAAACAATAGAAACGTTAAGATAGCCGTAACATCGCCGAGAATGCCGGGATAGGAACAGTGCAGAACTAAGGATAGCTGTAGGCTAACTAAAGATAGCTATGATAAGATGTTGAATGGTTTACCTATGTGCGATAGGAGTCTACTAATATCTGTATACTTAATTAATATTATAAAGCTGAAGAATTTGTATGTTGCCTTTGGTTAAACGCACTTATCTCAGTAACTACTGGTTTTATTTGAATTGTTATTTTGTGTTGGATAGCTCATTTATCGAGGAAGGCTATATAACATTACGCTATGAGCCATGCCATGAGTACGGTTGCAGTACCCCTAAATAATGCGGTTGAAACCACGGGCTCAACTTGTATATTTATAATAGAGATAGAGTCGATAATGCTTCCCCGCCTAATGTTAATCTCATTACATACCTACAAGTAAAACTACCTTCTGGATAGGTAAAGTAACACAGTTGTGTATACCGTTAAGTAGTCTGGATAGCAAGCAAGCTAAGTGAATGGCAAGCTCAACATTAGGTATAGCTCCCGCTCTCCAAAAAAGAGTGAGGTAGACAACACCGTACCTACTAGGGCTGTGCCAACGGTGCCCAGGCACATGAAGTAGATCCTGGAGGTTCACAAAAGTGGCCCAATAATCTCATACAAAGAAGATTTTCAAGTGCGCAGTTATTCAGGTTCACATCTAGCGCTATAAAAAGCTAGTAGCGGCTCAGAAAGTAGAGTCAGTATTTCGGGTGGGAAACACGAAATACAGACTCTACCTCCAGAATCTAACTATCTTTGATATAAAACACTGCGAAGCTAAACCTAATTCGAATAATAAAAGTAAATAAGCTCATCCAAGACACGAAATTGTCAATTACAATGTTTTGAAAGCTGTAGTAGAAACGATATTTTGCAGCATTCATCTGAAACACAGATGTATAGTATATTGTGTCATCGTGTTTATTCATGGATATTCATAGAGTATGACGTAAACTTTGTAAACGTCTTCGTACATTTTGTAGCGGTGTGTTTTTTGTTCCCTCATATCAACGACCTTGTAGATGCACAATGAGTTTACGTTGCAGGTATTTGAAAGTAAAACCAAATATTTATGATGTTTGTTATCATAAAGATGAATTACTTTGTCGAGTGTTCTCGTCCAGCGTAGGATGTGCCCACATATGTTGTATGCATGTTTAGATATTTAACAAATTATACACCGAACGCTCGGCTTAGACATGGTAATGAACCATGGGTGTGTCGAATGTCGGTTTCCAATGAATGACGTCTCTCTCTCCATCGACCGTTGTCATGATACTTTATCGTATATTTGTATCTAATAATATATTTATCTTTACTTCTGACTAGCTATAACCACTTCATTTGTAACAATTTTGTCGCACAGTCTCTACATCTTACAAAATTGTACTTCTTATGACTTCAGCCGTTAAGTTATAACTAAAACTAAAAACACATAGGTAATATAAAATAAAACCTAATTATATTAGCCAATGGAACTAAATTATCGCTTAAAAATATTAATATTGTACAACATTATTTTGGTGCAATCGAGTGATTGAAACTCTTAATTACGGTTATCGGTCAGCTCTATACTTACATACCTACCTACTAACCACGATAAGTTCATGGGCATCAAACGCCATGGTAATATTAGTAATTAAGAGTATAGTTTGATATATCTAGATAGGTTGGAACAACGTTCAATCCTTTACATGTAGACACTCACTACTGCTGAAAACGAGGTACTTACCTAACTACCTAGTTACTTTCATAGCTGCAAATAACATAGGTATGTCGAATGTCGGTTTCCGTATGTATTATTTGAGCACTTATGAGCTTTAAACTTATTATAAAAAATACTTTATCATATTATTTATCAATGTAGCATGCAAGTTTGTGATAAAAAAGCGAAAGCGATGCATGTCCGCTTCCTTTCACAAAACATAATTTACGTTTAAATATTACTACATGTTGGTTCCTATACACAACGAATTTCCCTTTATAAAAATTACACATTCTTACCTCAAAAAGGAAAGGTAGTGCATTATACAATAATCAAATACCTGCCTACATAAGTACGTAAAATGTGTACACACAAAAAATAGGCACCTTGAAATTCATTGTCAATGCCTGCTATATTTTTTGTCAGTTAGCAATTGATAAGTCGATCTGTCATGATACAGACAGCAAAGTCTTATCTCTACGATAAGCGAATTAGTGACTAATGTTAACATTAGCGCCAAAATAAACAGGAAATAACTTCACTAGCATGTCTTAGAACAGGATAAGTTAATAATTCAACCTGTAATTGGAGCAATTAGTCTAATTAGTGTCAAAGAAGTTGAGCTCGAACTTCGTCCTTAAGATATAATTATAACGTTAGGTGATATTTGAAACTTACACGTAATAATTACTACCAAGCTACAATTTAGAGAATGGTAGTGTGAATCAAAATGATATCTATCTTCAATATCCGAAAGTCGTCAATACTTTGCAATGTTCATATCTTTACATAGTAAAGATATGAAGACATGTGTGTCTGTGTATTTACAAAAAGAAACGATAAAATCGCACACGAAAAGTTACTTTGTGGCTAATAGATAATTTGCTCTGCAGACAGGTATTGCAAAATTAAATGCAGGACATGTTTTACTTCATCATCATCAGCCTTTAACAGTCCACTGCTGGACTAGGCCTCTCCTTTGAAAGGAGGAATTGGCCTACTATGCCACGCTGGCCAAACGGGTTGGTATAGGGTTTGTATCAAGTTTTCCTTCTCTTACAGTGCTGTTCTCTGCATAATATGCTCCCTCTGTCGGCTCTTACGACACCCATGGGATGATATGGGGTGGTGACATTCCGTATTCTTAATCCGTCACCACACGGACGATGTTTTACTTAGCCATTCATTATTTACGCCGCATTAAGTACCGTGTACAAGATATAGTATGGGATTGCATAGAATTAATAGGGTAGCCGCTACTATGGTTATAATCTTATATTGATCCTACTTATATGGGCGCTTCGGTTGCTATTAAGAGCACAGGCAAGGAAGGACAAGCGATGATATCAGCAAGCGCCGAACACGAGTAGGCGAGGGCGAGCACACGCCCAGTCCAAATAATGACGAATCCTTCGTCTTGAAGTTTATATAAGGCCTTCTTCCTTGTATCCAAGCAGGTTTACCTACACAATACCTACCTACGTGCCGGTATACGTCATTTTCTTATTTAGGGTTTATTTCATATTTATATTGAATGGCAAATCTGAATCTTACATTTACGCGGTAGGCTGACGTGTTTCTTATGGTGTAATTAATGTGTCACGCGATGACCACTTAATTGCTTGGAATATGAAGTTAAATAAGGTAGTACCTATGTATGTTTAGAAGACACCTCATACCTAATAGTTTTGATGTTCAATGGTCAAAAGCGACCTGTTACGTTGATTTGGGCATTATTTTTCTGCTTGTCTGTACCTATAGCGTGCTCAGCCGCTATCTCAAGTCCCATCTTATCATAAAATTACTCAAAATTATTGGTTTAGAGTAAGAAAATGGCATGATTCCAATGACATCATTATTATTAGGTCGCACAAAACTAAATATATTTATGTTTGTACACTTTCTGTGTAAAGCTTAGCAACTGGACACAAATTAATAGTATCGTAAGTAAGGCTTAAAAAACTTACAGCAGTAGCATCTATGACTTATGCATATATCTAGGTTTTTGTTGTTACAAAATTGTTCCAAAGATTGTCTATATTATACAACCAATATGTTAAGATGTTTATGCGTCTAGTAAGGCTTTACTTCCATATAAGGAAAAATTTGATGTTAAACTAATGCGCTATGCAAACGCTACAGTTAGATAACTAGGTATGCAAGTATTTAGGTTGACGCCCAACTACAATAACACCTAATCGAGGCTTAACTTTAAACTAAGGACATTTTATTTATAGTATCTTGTCTTATACAATATGTATAGGTAGATGAAGGCTTCTCGCAACACATTCCAGTGCGTACCTACAGCTACAGAACCGCTTACAAAACCTCTAGGTAGTACGCGGCTGTCGGTGAATGGAGGTGTAAGTAAAGTTCGCCTCCTCCGCATGTGCCGGCTCGCGGGCTCGCTCGTCTACAACCTGCTGCGTCAGCCCCCGCACGCCCGCTCGCCCGCTCCCCGCCTGTTGCCTACTGACCTCCACGACACCAAAAAGCATTCTCAGCGACAATACGCAACGTTTTATGACCTCGATATCTCATATGCATAAAACACATTAAGCTTGTGTATACGCTCTCACGGCAGGTAAGCGTGCGTAACTCGGACGACACCGATTTGGATATACAACAGACACACATATTAAACTACTGTTAGAAAATTAACAATACCATGGACAGTTTCTTTTCCACTAGCGAGTAATTTATTCTATGAAACTACTTCTCGTTAGGCATTAATTACAGGTTTACTAACTAGTAGAGATGGGCCGAGTACTCGTTTGATACTCGGTACTCGGCGTACTCGGCGGGTTTTTTGATACTCGTACTCGGCCGAATAACTCGGTTTGAATGCCGAGTATACTTTGTTTAAGAAAAGCAATATATTAAGGTAGAAATAATTAAAACAACAGTGTTAATCAAAATGAAGTTATTACTAATTTAAGAAGTCTGACAATCTCAATTAATAAAATCAATATTATCTGCTGAAAAGGGTTTGCTGTATTTTCATTGTATTCAATTGCGACGATTACGTTGATGCTACTGGCTCACGATTTTGATATATTTCCCGCAAAGTTTCAGTTTCCAAATCTTTTAACTCCTCTGTGTGTTTTATTTTAATTTTTTTAACATTGCCGTCGTAGAAGCTTTTCGTCCAACACCACTACGTGAAATTACAGAATTGCATAAAGTACTTTGCTGTATCTTCTACAATCTCGGTATAAAACGCCCAAATTCGGGATCTTTTACGTGAAGTCATTATGTCAACAATCACTGATCAGGTACTACACACAGTCAATCGTTAATTAACAAACTTTTTCAATGATTTATCTATAATGACGCGCAACGTGAAGTATTTGTTTGAAAACTATCAAGCGACTGGTAGTTGAAAGGTGCGGACGGGCGGAGTGAGGGGTGTATTAACACGAACCTGTTTGTACTTGTTTACGCGCGCGAAATGAGAATTTGATTGAACCGAGTTACTCGGCCGAGTACTCGGTTGAAAAAAAATTGAGCCGAGTAAAACTTGTTACTCGTTACTCGGCAAAAGTGTAACTCGGCGCATCTCTACTAACTAGCCTACAAATTACGGTAACGCTATTACCCTATACGTAATAACGTTACTCATACCGCTATAACACTAATCATAATTAAACAATGAGCAAAATAATAGCCTAGGTGATTAGTAACATACCAAAAATATAGAACCTGCTTCATGAATATTTCCATGAGAAAATTAAAAATAATAAGTAGCCTACACTCTCGGCTTAAGGAGAAGTTAAATCGAGATTAACTTAGCTAAGTATTCAATAGGCTTATTGTTTGCAAAGCTGTATAATCATATGAAACATTACACTCACCAGTTGGACGATTTTTAAGAGGCCAGGAGGAGTTTTGAAGTAGTCGATGTCGATTTTAATCCAGTCCAAAGTGCCGCCCTGCTGCTGAGATGCAGGTCCTGTTGGTTTGTTGTGTTCCGAAGTCACCACTGTCTCGGGAGCCATCATTATTTGATATAAACGTCCGCGTTTTAAAAAGTATTTATATTCGGGTGCGCAAATCACGAGCACTGGCACAATAAACTTCAGTACACTGTGGACGCGACACACATTTTCGTCCGGCGACAGCGAGCGTAGTATCGTTCGGCGTTCGTGCAGCGCACTACTGTCGAAGTGTCGACTGTGTCGAGCGGAACGGAAGAGTGGGAACAAGAATGGTGGTGATGGCGTTTGTGCGCCACAACCGCGACACACCGCGACCCGCTCACGGAATACTACGCATATTATTAGTTAATGTAGGTGCTCGCATCTGTGTCACTTACGAAAAGAAATACTTGCCTAGGTAAGTATCTAAATTACCACCTACTTAGCACCTGATAAAAATAGATACGATTCAATTATCACGGGGCTAAGACTAGTCTGCGACTACTTTATTTTATACGACAAAAAGTAGGAAAGACTTGTCACACACCTTATACCTCACTTGCTCGTGACTTATCGACAATTACCTTTTCTTTTTCTATATTTAGACTCGACGGGTGGTTAAAACTTTTCGTGGCATCTAAACGCTGATTGAAACACCAATCGTCATAATTAATACACTAGGAGGTTCAATTAATACTTAGATAAAACTTGTTACTGCATCGTTAAGGGTATTTGTTTATTTCACATAATTATTTAGTCTAGGAGCACCTTAACGCTTAAGAATGTGCCCGGTAGATGGCAATAGGTTAGCCCCCTATTACATTGGGACCTTAACATAACTGGCGAAATGTGGGTGTGTATTTGTGTAATACCCCTCTGCCTACCCCTTCCGGGATAAAAGGCGTGAAGTTATGTTGTGTTATGTTAACAACTAAATTATTATATTTTAATATATTTAAGTACATAAATTATTGTGTAGTCTATATTTATTTTACATAATTATGACCCTTTATTTTATAGGTACAGAACTATTTTCAAATAAGTAGTGCCGCTAATAATTTGGGATTTGTAAAAATTATAGTGGTTGATCACAGTCAATCGTCGTCATCAGCCTTTAACAGTCCACTGCTGGACTAGGCCTCTCCTTTGAAAGGAGGAATTACTACTATACCACGCTGGCCAAACGGGTTGGTATAGGGTTTGTATCAAGTTTTCCTTCTCTTACAGTGCTGTTCTCTGCATAATATTATCCCTCTGTCGACTCTTAAGACACCCATGGGATGATATGGGGTGGTGACATTCCGTATTCTTAATCCGTCACCACACAGTCAATCATTATCATAAATTATGAAGGTGTACCTCATTATTTTGATCTGTGAATGTAACTGTGGGTGCATAGGGTTCCCACCAAGAACTTAGGGCCCCAAGCCAACCTCATCTGCAAGTGGTGCACCTGCCGATCAACGGACGAGGCTCTGGCAAACAAAATATCCCGATAAGCGGCAATAGGCTCGCCACCTATTACGTGGGATCAAAACACTAGCGAAAAGTGGGCGTTTGATATGCCTCTGCCTACCCCTTCGGAGAAACAGGCGTGAGTCTATGTATGTATGTATGTGAATGTAACTTCGTAACTAACTATAGGTACATTCTGAAGTTTTGTATCTTTTTAATAACGACGGTATTAATTTGTTAATATCTACATAACATAACTTCACGCCTTTTATCCCCGAAGGGATAGGCAGAGGTGTATTGCACACCCACATTTCGCCAGTTATGTTTGGGTCCCAATATAACAGGGGGCGAGCCTATTGCCATCTACTGGGCACAATATTAAGCGAGCGATAATTAACATTTTTTAATACACACATAACTTCGAAATGTCAGAGGTGTGTGCCCGGGGTAACTGGGGATCGCACCCGAGACCATCATCTCGGCAGTCCGTTACGTACACCACTGGGCTATCGCCGCTCTCTTATTATCTACATAATACTTTAATAAAACTATTGAATATTGCTACCACTAAGTTAACGCTCTACCGTCATCTATAGTCGTTGATAGTGCCACAAATGTAAAATAGATGTCGTCACAAGCGGCTAGTGAATGTTGTTTTGAAAACATGACTGGTTTTACCGACACAGACCATGCCTGATGATATGAGTTAAATCTTATCACAATGCTACACCTAGCGCCATCTATCATGCAGTAAAGTTAAAGTTAGTTTTAGTGAAACAAGTCTTGAATTTTGGGTCACGCATGACTAAAAAAAAGGGGGAAACTCCCCTTGGTTACTATCACGTTTACCTAGTCAAATTAAGGTAGGACACTGGACTTAGCTGAGCTTCTGACCCCGTGATATACTTGAAACACAGCATACTTGTAGACCTGGAATAGGTACCTTATAGACTTATTATAATAATGACCCATGCCCAGTTTGCTGGCAAACGGTTTCGTCGAAATCAGAAATAGCGGAATTATGAAAAAGACACTAACTACATCAAACTCTTTAACGTTCACAAATCATTTCTCCCTTCTTCGAGTACAAGTAGGAGAATAGAGAGAAGGATTGATTTGTATACACAACCCGTACCAAGAAAGCTTAAGATTGCTGACTGAATAATGATTAATGCAGTGTGGACTGAAGTCCAGATTCAGGATAGTGAAAATCTTTTTTCAGTGCTCCTTACGTGACCTAATACAAGGCGACCCTCGGCGGCTGGAATGGTTGACCAGTTCGCCGTATGGACGAGTCACTCAGGCCGACCCTAAGTCGATTGCTAAGAAGGTAATGGTAGCTCGTTTTATCAAAAGCTTGGGACGAAGGCTAAGCAAGAAGGCGCGACTAGGGCGTCCGTGACGGGTATCACCGACGGTGATGACCAGTGAAGTTTACCTTCAAGAACACGAATAGATTGAGGAAAAGTCTGTTTTCGAAATGTTTGCTTGAAGTCGTGTCACTCGGTGTCACTCTAAAGTGCCACCCGCCCTATAACAGCGGCGGCGCCCATGTTAAGTAGTCATTTTTGAACGTCTTTTGTCTGACATGAAGATGACGACGACATTTTATGTAGTAGGTAACTAAGGGGGTACATATACATATAAGCACCTACCTATATAAAATCCAACAACAGTCAACAAATTCCTTGGTTCTGTTTAATTCAATCTGCTTCAAGGATCTGGTGTGAAGCTTGAAAAAATGACCCAGTTCATGCTGCCATCAACACGATTTTGCCACGGCCGGGGAATTACCTACTAACTCGCAAAATAATTATCTTGATAGATGGGTGAGAGAACCATAGTATCTCATTCTTCGATAGATAAAGCCTTAAGTTTTATAGTAGGAAACAGGAAAGCAGAAAGCGCATGCACTGCAATCAGTGGCGGATCTATGAGGGGGCGAACCGGGGCATTTGTCCCGGGGCGGTAATGTCAGGGGGGCGCTAAAATCATGTCAGAGCATCGATGATGACTTATAGCCATAAAATCACTCTGAGACAAAAAAGGAGACACGTTTTACATATAATAATCTTGACACAAATTGTCTTAATATTTTGATCATTAGGGAAAAGCTGCCTCGTTTCTTATATGGACAAGACACGAAGTTCAATGAACACATAATGCCCAAATCAACTATTATCGGAATTGACCAGGTTTGCATATACTTTTCGCAGTTAGGTACATACAATCAACATTATGGGCGAAATTAACAGATGAGTGCAGGGCGGTAGTTGGGCAGTTGTGTCGTAATTTTTAGTATCTTATCTGTGCCATAATGTCGTGACCTACGAGGCTGAGACATGGAACATGACGGTGAAGCTAGCCCATTCAAGGGCGTCGCCAGCCGAGTACCAAGGAGGGGCAAGGTCGCCAGCTGATGGCTAGGGGGAGGGGAGGGCCAGTTGATATGGAAAATGAGAAAAGTATTGAGAAAAGTATGAAATTTAAAGACTTTTTACTCTCTAGCAGCTGCCCCCTCCCTGGTCCCCCCCTGGCAACGCCCATGAGCTCATTTAAACCATTTATTACTTAGCACATAAGTTTACAAAATGTTAGAACTTATATTATTTTTTATAGACTCACACCTGTATCCCCGAAGGGGTAGGCAGAGGTGTAATATTACACCCACATTTCGCCGGGAATTTTTAGGTCCCACGTAATAGGGGGCGAGCCTATTGCCGTACCGGGCACATTACGAGACTCCGTGCTGCTACTGAGAATTTCCTAACGGAAAAACCCAATAACACTTTGCCCGACCCGGGAATCGAACCCGAGACCTCCCAATCCCACGCGCACACACCGAGGCAGTCCTCCATGTTAGAACTTATCACTAATTATTAAACATCATTATTTTTATAACATCTAATACAAGTAGGAATTTCTATAAGTCATTTAAATATTCTCCCACCGACTTCATTTTACTTAGAGAGCTTTGACAAGCCCAATGCTAGGTATCTGGGTTGAGGGACAAAAAGGGTTGCAACGAGATTATCCGGCAGAAGACAAAAGTAACTGACATTGTTCAGAGTCGTATTCTGTGCCGTAACTAAAGCTGTGCTAGCGGTGCCCAGGCAGAGGGCGCTGACCCTGGAATTGAACACAGGCCCAAATATCACATACTTATAAAATTCTTTGGAGCTAAAAATATTCTTCGGGCGCTGTTTTACGGATCTCGCACTGGGCACATATGAGTTATATTATGGCACCGATTACAGCAAACTGTATAGACAGTGGCTGGCCATATCTGATTAAGCATATTTTTGGTAAGCGTTGTTGGACGCCTTATGGTCCGAACGATCGATGACCTGCGGATGGCCGGTAGTGGTAGGTTGGATGGCGAAAACGGAAGAGTAGGTGTTGTGGCGTACCCTAGAAGAAGTCTGCGACCAGCAGTTGACTATAAAAGGCATAAGCCTATCATCCCATTAGCGATGAGACGAGATTGACATAAAAATAAAATGTTACAACTTTTATTGAAGTATACGGCAAGTCCAAAGAATATTAAACCGCCGAAAATTCCAGAGAAACTAGAAGCTTATTGTCTGGATATGTAAAATGTCCAGGAATATTTTACGACTGGATTAAACATAGCTGACTTAAAGGAGTCCAATGAAGAGTTGTACAAATGAATGGGCTTGTGCCATATCTAGCACATTCTCTAAATTAGAACTAATTATTTTTAATAATATTAAAAGCTTGCACATAATTTTCTTTGTTATAATTAAATACCTATTTAAGATAAAAACTAAACATACAACTAATGATTAAGAAAAAAAAGAACAATACTCAATGTTTTATTGCACTCCATAAGTTACATAAGGTGTTACAATATGACAATATAAGATACATTATGGACCCTGTAGGGCACGGCAACATATAATAATGTAGAAGAGAGGAGGATGCTATTTTTCTACTTTATTATAAAAAAGAATCAAACAAAGAGAAATAGTAAAGAAAATTACATATAATAATTTAATATATGCACGCTACACTGCGTCCAAGAATTCTTCCGCGACGCTGTCTACTGGCAGCGTGCCCAGAAGACCGGCAGCATTGCCACGTTGGATGGCCGTGCTTATTCTCTCTGCGATAAATAGGCCAGCCTTCTGGTCACGGGAAGCATCGATCAGCCTTTTTGCTATTTCTCTGTATAGAGCACGAGCACTCAGGCCCCAAACGGCTCAAAAACGTAATTCCGAACTAGATTTTGGTATTTGCGCCGTTTGAGGGTCTCCGCCGATGCAGCAGCAGCAGCGCCAGCTGAACCAGCTGTGCTTTGAAGATGTGATG
The DNA here is from genome assembly GCA_944739405.2 of Euclidia mi. Lineage (NCBI taxonomy): Eukaryota > Metazoa > Arthropoda > Insecta > Lepidoptera > Erebidae > Euclidia > Euclidia mi. The sequence goes on from OX123198.2 coordinate 27,668,165, forward strand.
GTGCAAGGGTATCGACGCAGCTTGCGTCCCACACCAGAGGCCTACCCATCTTCCAAGGTTATAATGACATACCGTCTGGTCCCTTCCCATGGTCATGTGTCAGACCACTAGGTTCAAGATGAGCTGGTACACAGGCGGTGGAAAGAGCACGACGGATTACGTCATTAATATGGGCGTGTCGTGATAGGCCATGGTGGCCGAGGCTGTGGAAGGCTTCCCCACAGTTGCAACGATGCGGAGAAACACAAACAGCACCCAAGCGAAGGCAAGGAGCGATGCGGAATGTAGTATCGGGCAACATAGTTCCTAATCCTAATTTTTTAAAGTAGGTACCTAGATGTTGCCTAAATGGAATTTGGGAAGAACTAGAATGTGGAATAGTATCAGGTCCAGGAAATAGGCACATTTTGGTTTTTGTGCACTTTACCAAAATGTACTCTCAAGCCCCGCTCACATTTAAAAAACCGAGCCTGGGAACAACCTGGGCAGCGCACCAGGTTAGTCAGCGATGTGGCAGATTGATTTGTGGCACATCACTAATGCCGTTACTTGTTGATTGCATATATATTTATTTATGTTTCTAAGATATCTGGTTGACGGCATAGAATACAAGTGTCACCACTCCCCCCTTGGGTGTCGTAAGAGGCGACTAAGGGATAACACGATGCAAATACCATCTTTGCGTAGAGACGGAAAACTCGACATCAAACCCTTTACGACTGCCTCGTTGGTCTCGCGGCATAAATGTGCTCGTGGGATCGGGAGGTCCTGGGTTCGATTCCTGGGTCGGGCAGTGTTATTGGGTTTTTCTGTCACGAAATTCTCAGTAGCAGCACGGTGTCTGGAAATGTGCCCGGTACGGCAATAGGCTCGCCCCTTATTACGTGGGACTAAAGTATATCTGGCGAAAAGTGGGTGTAGAAATACACCTCTGCCTACCCCTTCGAGGATAAAAGGCGTGACGATATGTATGTGTATGTATGTGTATATTAAAAACTTAAAAATAATACGACACAATAAATTTTATATTATAGTTCACGTGTTTATATTCGTCGCGTCACTAAGGTGCTGGCGTCGCGTCCCGTCATCGCCGTCTTCTTATTTATTTTTCTATTGCTTTTAAAATTGTCTATTATAAAATTTATTATAAAAACACACAAAATGCAGTTTTGTACAGTTTATTTTTTTTCGTCGACATCATTCTTGGTTACAGAAATGTATTGTTGGTAGTTGGTAGGTATATTATACTGTTGTATTGTTGGCATCCTTTTTATAATTTATTATCATGAATTTCTTCGAAAATCGCTCGCCATTTTTTATTCACAATGTGTCTTGTTTTTGGTAGAAATGCAACTTATTGTAATTTGTGATATGCTGAAATTATAATTTTCTTGACAAATACTCCAAATAATTTGGTAGGTATATTAGCTATACAAAGGCGCCGGAAGTTTTCACTTATTTAATGTTTTTAAATTATTATTATAAATTTTAAATATTAAATTTACTTGTTGACAGTTACGTTCCGTTTCTGAATTTTTCGCCACCAGTTCACGTGCCGCCATTCCGCGACGTGAAAATGTCTTTTGGACTGCTTTCATCTCGGACGAGCCCTCAAAATCATTATCATTCTGTGAGTACTGGCCACAGCTCTGTCGACGGTTCTCCGTTTGAATTTGATATACGAAGTTACTTTATGACTTTATAGTCTTGACATTGTCACTTAAAACATATTCTTGCGTGTATTGTATAAAGATGAGCAATAAATATGTGTCTTAGTTCTGTGTGGAGTTTCTTATATCATTGCCTGCTAATATGTTAGACCCAACAATTGGTAGCAGAGCGTGGTTATACGACTAGCTGCTAAATAAAAAGGTAAATATATGGCATCGGCGTGTTACCGAAATATCGAATTTTTGACTAAGTCAAATTATGACACTTGGTGCCTACAGGCGCAAGCCGTCCTGATAAAAAACGACTATTGGGATATCGTAAGCGGCAAGAAGTTATTGTCATCAACTGCGGATGCGGCGGAAAAATCTGCGTTCGAAAAGGAAGATCTCAAGGCAAGAGCTGAAATTTTACTTTTGCTGTCACCTTCCGAACTCAAGCAAATAAAAACATGCACGTCGTCAAAATCTGTGAGGAACAAACTTAAAGCTACGTACCAAAGCACCGGGCCCGCACGTAAGGCAACCTTATTAAAACAGCTGGTTCTCAAATGTATGACAGCTGATGAGGACATCCGTGATCACCTAAATAATTTCATGGATGTGGTCGATAAACTCGCGGATATAGACTTAAAAATACCACCAGAACTTCTCAGCATAGTGCTGCTCTATAGTTTGCCAACGTCATTCGAAAACTTCCGAATAGCCATCGAGTCAAGAGACACACTGCCAAATCCTGACGACCTGAAGGTAAAAATACTCGAAGAGTACCAGGCCAGGAGCGGTAACGAAGCACCTGATAGTAGTTTAGCATACCACTTCAAGAAAAATAAGCCGATGTTGTACTGCAAGAATTGCAAGAAAAAGGGCCACGCTATCTAGGCATGTTGGGGGAAGAAAGATCGCTCAAATGAGAAGCCAAACAGAAGCCAACCAAGAAACTGCAACGTGTGCCTGAACACTGCATATTCAAGCATCGATAAAAATACGTTGTGTTTAGATAGCGGCTGCTCCTCATCTCATATGTGCGGCGACAAGACAATATTTTCGGCTCTGACCCCTGAAAATGGAACCCTAAAGTTGCCATCTAACAAATATACAAGCAAAATTGAAGGTAAAGGAAACGTTACAGTCAGCCAAGAAAAAATAAACTACAACTTCCTAGACACGTTGTTTGGTCCTGATGTGTCAGTGAATCTAATGTCAGTGGGAAAAATAGCTGACAGAGGACACAAAGTCATCTTTGAAAAAGACAAAGCCTACATCTTAGAAGAGACGGTCTATATTATTTCAAATATTTCTATTTGAGAAGAAAGAAGTGTCAAACTACACACGAAAAGGCAATGACTGCAACTTAATGGAATGGCATCGAAAACTTGGCCATATAAATGAATGAGATCTAAGGAAGATGGCTCGAGACAACTTTATGTATGGATTAAGACCCACTAATAAAAAATTAGAAGCGTGCGAAACCTGCATAAAGGGCAAGCTGTCAAGATTACCATTCGCGCGTCACGAAGGCCTCTACACGACGGAAAAGCTGGAAATTATCCACAGCGACGTATGTGGGCCTTTCGAGTGCGAAACGTTAGCGGGATCGAGATATTACGTCACATTCATAGACGACTTCACTCGATACTGCCACGTCTACTTCATCAAAAGGAAAAGTGACGTACTCAACATGTTTAAACAATATAAAAGCGAAGTAGAGACGTTCCACAACAAAAAGATAAAACACCTGCAAACAGACAGCGGCACTGAATATCGCAACAACGAATTTGACGATTTTCTCAAGCAACACGGCATTCAAAGAAGATTGACCACAGTCTATACCCCGCAACAAAATGGGATAAGCGAGAGGAAGAACAGGTCATTGTTAGATAAAGCCAGATGCCTGTTGATCGAAGCAAACGCACCCAAAAAGCTCTGGGCAGAAGCGGTACATACGGCTAACTACCTCATTAACCGTAGCCCTTCGAAAGCGTTAAACGGCGATATACCATTCACAAAGTGGATCGACCGAACACCATCTGGGAATCATCTTCACGTTTTTGGCAGTAAGACCATTGTTCTGAAAAAGAACAGACGAGGAAAGCTAACTCAACTCGCTAAAGAGGGCATATTCATGGGATACTTGTTGACTTCACAAGGCTACAGAGTATACATATCTACCTGAAGATGATGACCTGGTGATAAGCTGGGACATCACGGTTACAGATCAGATGTACTTTAATGTAAAAGACACGAATTATGAAAACCTTGTACACGAAAAGGAACGCCATCACTCGAACACATCTGAAAAAGAAAAGGAAAATAAAAGAAAGAAGAACAAAATTAGACAGGAAATAGAAATCGAAATTACAGAAAAGAAAAATGAAATTCAAAATTCAGAAAACTTACCTCTAGAAACTGATGACTTGGACGAAATCGAATCATTCGACGACGCATCGATATTGTAGAGATTCCTGAGAATGGGAGGCCGCAAAGAGAGAGACTGCATCCACCTGCATGGACTATAGAGATTATGTATTGGATGAGACTGAAGAAAGTCATTTGCTCAACGAAATTACTTACCTGTCTGACGAAAATGATAATGAGTACTGGTATGATGCCATAAAGGCGGAGATAAGAGCACATGTCAAGAACGGAACCTGGAAAGTCGAAAAGAAAGGCAAAGATGTGAAAGTTGTAGACTACAAGATGGTTCTGAGAAACAAAATTGGACCTGATGACAACGTAACCAGAAAAGCCAGATTTGTAGCACGAGGCTTTACACAGCGACCAGGTATTGACAAAATTTTTATCTAATTATTTATCGAATTTTTTTTATTTATCGATTTTTTTTTATTTATCGAATTTTTATCTAGTCTACAAGGTCGACTGCAGTTGTGGTAGTTCCTACATCGGACAGACCAAACGAACCATCGCTGAAAGGGTCAAGGAACATATCGCAGCTGTAAAAAATCGGCAAATTAACAAGTCTGCCATAGCTGAGCATTTGTTGGAGTCTGGACCAAACCACTGGATCGAATTACATCAACCAAAGGTCTTATCTACCGATCGTCACTATTACTCCAGAATAGTACGTGAAGCGGTTGAAATCAAAAAGCATAAAAATTTCAACCGGGAAGATGGATACAGACTGTCTACAACTTGGAATCCAGTAATCAACAAATGTAAACCCCGCCGCAGTAACACAGGGCCTCAAGTCTGCTATTTTAAACACGTTCGTCATTCCAACACGATCCCATTGTCATTTTGACAAAAGGTCGTAGTCTGGTAATTCATAATGATAGTTCAGTGATCGATCAGTGGTCTCGTAATTGAATGGTGGCAGAATGACATTGTTGTATTGCCATAGATAAAAAAACCATTAGAAGAAATTATTTTTGAAAAACTACCATTAAATTTGATTATTTTTCTTGCCAGATTTCATTTATATATTTTTTAAATATTCTTTACTGGTGTTATAAGCACTCTAAAGTTGTATTAAAGTTCGTAAATAGCAAAAAAACAATGAATTTAACCATTCAACTCAATAATATTTGTTCTGTTTAGCTGTCAAAGTCAAATCATGTTTTGACGTAAGAACTGTCAAAAGTTCTAAACTCATACATTTTTGTAAACAAAGTCCTAGTTTGATAAATTTCTCAATAATCTCAATGCACTACGTTGAATTGTTATATACCGAGTAGCTCGTATGTTTCTCTTAGAGCCAAAACGAAGATATCAATGGAAAATGCTTTATGGATAACAAATTCCAAAGGAAATGATACAGCAAGGTTATGCAGTTCACACCTCAAAGAAAAGTGATGATATCGACAGGAGTTAATACTATAATTAAAGATAGCGAGTTAACTACTAAATAACCAAAACATAAAATATTGAAGATTGAGTTAGATCATAGATACATTCCTATTACAATTAAAATATTATTTGTGTTTCATGTTTTGTAACTGTATCAAGAAGAAAAATAAAACTCATAATTATGTGTTATTATTAACAATGTTTTTTTATTAAAGATAAATAATTTCTGTACATGAATTTATTAAGAATTGTTGGTTCTTATTATAGACACAAAAATTGAACACTATTCTCATATACTAACTATTATAAATCTTCACTTTTGCATCTACTAGTAAAGCAACTTTCTTCATACTGGCTTTGCAGAATCCTCAAAAATATGTATGTCTCAAACAGATGGATATGAGCGGTCACAAAACTTATAAAGAAGTTGCCCGTTTGCTTGAATTTTGTATCTGTAAGAGAGATTAGTAAATATTTATAAACGCACCACTCATTACATCATATTCTTTTACACTAAGATCTTCTATGCTATGCAATTAATTTAAAAACACTTTTCATCATAATTCAGACATTATTTAATTGAATTATGTACTTAAATTCTTTACAACACTCCATAAAAAGTAGGTAGAATATATTGATAAATTAGGAATATTATATAAAACCTAGTCACTATCTAGTCATCATTAACATAACCGTTCCTGTCAGGTATGGCAATATTAAAAAGAGATCAGGAAGATCTTATTGTACTAATACTTCAAACTATCACATTGGTATGACATTATCATTTATTTAAGTACCAAACCACTGCTGGTCACTATCTATAGTCATCATTATCTACTACTAACATTTCCATTCCCAATGTGTAAAAACATTACTCTTTCCTTTTAGCTCCGTCACTCAGATGAACTAAGTTCATCTGAGCTCTGCCATAGTTGGGTTAAAAGCACAGCTACAACGTTTGGAAATATTATTGAATTTTCTGTTTCTTATGTTTGGAATATGAGTATTTAGCTTTGATGTCCTTGTATATTTCGGAAGGCAGAATGTACATGTATAATTTGATGTTCAAGTAGACACTTGAACATCAAATTTGGAAAACCTCAAACTGAACTAGGCGAATTATGATATTCCTTTCCATTTAATATATTTATGGTATATTTTATATAATGCCTCTGTAACTTCCTTAATGGGCTGCGACACGTAATTGGCGAAATGTCATAGAGGGCACCCTGTCCAATCAAGGTCTGGTAAAATCCTGATGCGTAAAATGAGTGCTACCAGAATCAGCAATAAAAATAGAACATTAATTAATAAATTTCTTCTTTATAGGAATAGAATAATAAATCAATATTAATTTCAGTTTTCTCACCTTCATTTCTGCCGACACGCTATCGTTTTGACGCGGTCTGGCCTTAAGGGGAATGAGTTTTTGAAATAACTCCCTTACTGAATCCTTTCCTCTCTAAGATGAAACGTTTTTACAAATTTCGCCTCGGGAATATCCATAAAAGGGTTTGTAGTCATCCTCGTTAAGCGACGGGCTTGTTAGTTAGCTCGAGAATATTAGTTCACAGCTGAATACATTATCTCTTTTTTGTAGTACATTAAACTTTTTGATTGTCCGTCACTATGTTTTACAAGCCGCAAACACTAGGCAAAAGCAATGATTGCACGATGGCGTTACGATGGTAGGTCACTGATCAAAAGAACTGTCAAAATATTACCAGACTACCGCATACGTCAGTCATTGATTTGTCATTATGTACGAGACTATCAATCTATGCCTTGTCTTTCAATGGAGTGTCAGTGGTTGAACATCGGAAAAACATAATGACACCATTGTAACAGTAGACTACCAAACTTGTCAAAATCAACAATTATGAAGTCAGTGATTGACCATTTTGGCACTATTGTAATAACAGACTTGAGGCCCAGCTCATCAGTTTGTTTGTTTTTTGTGTGAGTGTGTGGCCAACTCTGGTGTCGGAGTTTTCAGACCGCCCAAAGGCCTCCGACATGGCCTAACGACCCTTATCCATAGACAAGAGCCGGGACCGACAGCTTTACGTGCCCTCCGAAGCACGGTAGCGCTCAGATGAAAATGCCACACACGGTCACCCATCCAACTGGTAACCTGTGCAAGCGTTGCTTAACTTTGCCGATCTGTTACGAACGGCAAGCCAAGTCTCGCTATGAGCGCTCATCAGTGTGTAGACGTCATAAGTGTTGTTTGTCGACGTACCGACAGTTCGGATAAAAATCAAAATAAAAAACAAGTGAGGGTAGCTGCCGAAACCCGCGCTTCACAAGGACGGCGCTGAGATGACATCAGTCCTGCCGCGACCAAGGCTGTTGTAAGACGGCCGAAACGTCGGTAAAACATAAGTATTTATACCTTAAATTAATTAAATATCGCGAATAAGACCCGTTTTAATAAAATTGTATGATGTATACAAATCGCGAAAGTTTAAAATCGATTATGTTGTCTCATTAAAGCACTTTACGGACTCAAGCAGGCAGGGAGGCAATGGTACAAGAAGCTCGACACAGAACTAAAACACATCGGTTACAGAGCATCAGAAGCTGACCCATGTGTATACCTACTAGAGAAAAGAGGAGTAAAAATTATAATAGTTATTTATGTCGGTGACTTATTGATTGCCTACTCGAGTCCTACAAAACTTAAAGAAGTCAAAGACCTGCTAAATTCAAAATTCGAACTTAAAGATTTGGGAAGACCGAAACGGCTCATTGGTATAGATTTAACATTCAATAAGGATGGAATTAAAATTTGCCAACGGAAAGGACTTGGACAAAATGTGCCCCACGTTGACCAGAAACAAGCGGTTGTAGATAAGTTATATAAAACATACAAGGAATTTTAAAGTACTTTTTACATTCCATTGCAGTCGCTCAAAAGAAAATTATTTAAAAGAATTTGAATCGATTTCCTTTTATTTGACTTTGTTTGAATCTACCGATAATGTTGCCCCGTAACAATGATAAAAGATCAGTGTAGGGAAAAAATATAGCACCAGAACAGGCTTGTGTCCACTAAGAATAAATCGGTTTGATTGTAGTATCTATAGATTCATTACGATTTTAAGATGCCAATAAAGTTTACTTTTTATTATAAAAAGGTAAGATTAATGTTACTTTTAGGATTCTAAAGCTAAAATTAATGTATTTATTCTTGTGATAGTGAATACCAATCAGAGAGCATTACGTCAAACAGTACGTCCGCCATTCATGTTGTTGACGTTTAATAGTAAATACAACTAAAACGTCTGGTAGGAAACCTGTCAAATCGAAAATAACAAAATACGAGTAAAAGTGGGTAGGTACATCAGACCAGACTTCATTCACGGTTTGTTTTGTTTTGTACTTTGTGATATCACTCAACCGCCATGATGGTTTACAGCGTTTTCGTGTTAAACTCAAAAATGTTTTTAAAAAGCCGTAATTAGTAATTTAGCTGATCGATTATTGAAGCAAAAATAACGTAGTTCCGTTTAACATCTAATAAACGAACGAATCAATCGCCAATTACATTTTAGGACACAAGCCTATTGTAAGAGTTAAAATACGCGTAATCTTAAGAATGATTAAATCATTATTTATATTATTTTCTATAAAACAAACCTCTTAATAATAAATTAAAAATGAGTTCAAAATATAGTTCAGAATCCACTGACTAACAGGGTTATTTTAATCCAGCTCTGGTATCACCAACCTAATGTCAAAATAGTTGACATGTTGGCCTATCGTCTTATCCATAGAGTAAAATAATACTACGGAGGTCTTATCTTTCGACATACGCGCCTTTTCGGTTATAGTTTACTTCTAGACGAGTGTATTATACTTATATTTTATATGATGAGAGTCCCTTAAGCGAAGACCAAAAATAAATAATAGAATCTTAAGACAATAAAATGCATGAAAACTAAAATAGATTATATACTAATTACATTATATCAATACATTGTGAAATATTGTCAAAAAATATGTCATTAATCATTTATTTCCAACCTTAATAACTTTTGACCACTGCTGCTTAGCTTAATGCGCCTTTCTTATTGCATAACTAGAAGACTTGTTCTTTAAAATGATATATGTTTCATCTCTGTACTTGCTGGGGCACAGGCCCATATGATTTTTGTCCATCTCCTAAGATAGTTAAATGAAATTCAAAATGGAAGACTGCAAAACTACTTTAACACCCATGGAGCCAGGCCTCAAACTTGAAAGATGTGAAACAAATGAAAGTCAACATCTTAATCTTCCCTATCAAAATTTAATAGGCACGCTGATGTATTTGGCAGTGGTGACTCGCCCTGAAATCATGTTTGCTATAAGCTACCTATCACAGTTCAACGACTGTTATAAGGAAGAGCACTTTAAGTGCACCAAAAGAGTACTTCGATACCTCAAAGTGACGAAGAACGTTGGCTTGGCATTCTAGAAGACCGGCCAAGACATTAACGGCATGGCTGATGCGGATTGGGGCTCCTGTAAGCTCGAACGAAAATCATTCTCAGGCTACTGTTTTATATACGCTGGTATGGCCATAAGCTGGATGTCGAAGAAACAAAAGAGCGTCGCCCTTTCGACAGCAGAAGCGGAATACGTCGCCTTAACCGAAGCTGCAAAGGAAGCGATACACTTGAAAAGTCTCTTCAAAGCCTTAGGAGCTGACTACGAAGGAGTTGTCGTCTTAACAGACAATCAAGCAGCCCTCAAATTAAGTAAAAATTCAATGGTGACGTCGAAGTAAACACATATTGACTTAAAAATGCACTTCATGAGGAATTGTATCCAAGAAGGAGCAATCGACGTCAAGTATCTGCGAACCGAAGACATGGAGGCAGACCTGCCAAAGCTTTAGCTGGTCCGCGATTGATGAAGTTGCGGAGCAGCCTGGGACTGTCCTGATCACCACGATAGTGCCGTGAAGAGGAGTGTGAGTACTGGCCACAGCACTGTCGACGGTTCTCCGTTTGAATTTAGTCTACATATCAAGATGGCAATAACTATTTGTGGATACAAATAGAGAAATTCGCCTTAGATATTGGATTAGTCTACAATCCCGGAGACACAAATCTTCAAAAATTTCTAGATGTTTATAATTTACAATTACAAGGAAAAAAGAGAGCAATCGTTTTTGGAGACTTTAACATAGACCTACTCACTAAAACTCAGACTCTTAGTAAATACAAACAAACAATTCAGGAATCAGGATATAAAATACTCAATAAAATTAATAAAAAGTTTTGTAGTAGAGATTCTACCACGAAAAAATCTATGTCAGCCATGTCAGCACTAATTTAAATGGAGAATATTTCAAATTTGCAGTTATCAACTCTCCTATGACAGATCAAACAAAATTATTTGCAACTTAGTAAATTTAAAACACCCCCGAAAGTACGAACGCAATATGAAGCAATCAATTATAAGAAATTGTTTTCCTCGATTGAAATGCATGGATTGGAGGATGTATCAAATGACTACAAGGCACTAGAAATAAAAATAAAACAACACGTAGAAGAAAGCAAAGTTTTGAAGACAAAAATACTGTGCCCTCCCCGAGAAGACAACAAGGATATAATAACTGGGGTTCGTCTAAGAAATCACATATGGACGGCATACAAGAACAATCTAGAAGATGAGAACCTAAGGAACGAATTTCAACTAAAACGTAGAACCATAGCTCAGTTGATCCAAGATACGAAAAATGATTACTATTACAAATTATTTACAAACTGTATTAATAAACCGAAAAAAATGTGGTCCCTTATAAATAATTTAGCTAGTAATCAAATAAAACAAAGTGGTACTCTCTCAAAGCTAATTGTTAATGCTAAAGAGATAACCGAACCAAACGAAATATGTGAACACTTCAACAGATATTTTTCAACATCAGCATCGTTACACACGTCGTTACATACAATTTAATTTCGTGTTATTTAGCAGAATGTTTTAATAAACTTATGACTGAAGAAGAATGTCCGGATTCTTTGAAGGTCGCTTAAGTCACACCAATCTATAAATCAGGGCTTAAAAAATATCCTGGAAATTATCGTCCAATATCCGTGTTACCGGTGCTATCAAAGGATTTTGAGAAAATAATATATGTCAGTTTAACAAACTACTTCGATTCTTTTCATTTCATATCAGAACGTCAGTATGGATTTAGAACTAAAAATAGTAGGTACCACTGCAGCTACAATTGACTTAACAACAAAAATCAAAGAAAACATAGACAAAAGAAATATTGTATTGGGTGTATTTATAGATTTAAAAAAAGCCTTTGATACTGTGAGTCACAAACTGCTAATAGAAAAGTTAGAATACGCAGGTATCAAAGGCAGTGTTCTTAAAATATTAAAATCCTATTTAAGAAACAGATTACAGGTATTAAAATTAGATAATTTTGAAAGCAGTGCGTTACCTATCTCGTATGGTGTCCCGCAGCGTTCTATTCTAAGCCCATTATTGTTTTAGTCTATATCAATAACATTACAGAACTAGGACTACATGGTCAAATAACGCTATACGCGGACGACACCTGTTTGTTTTATTTTGGCACTAAAATACAAGACCTTATTACACAGGCTCAACAGGATCTCAACACTTTGACTGAATGGTTCAAATACAACTTGTTAACGGTAAACATTTCCAAAACATGTTACGTAATTTTTAAAGCTAAAAATAAAAATATACCGCAACATGGCCCACTGAACATTAATAATACCCCACTAGAACAAAAATCTTGCGAAAAATACCTTGGCTTAATAATGGACAATAGTTTATCTTGGCACATGCACTTGGATCATGTCAAAGGAAAAAAATCCTCACTTATTGGGTCACTGAAGAGTATTAGTCAATGCATTTCGAAAACATACGTTATAATATCTATAACTCCCTTGTGAAATCACAGTCATCTTCTGTATCTTATTGAAATCTGTGGTAGCGCTAGCAATCGGAGGCTAAAAGAACTTCAAAGAATTCAAAGTAATCAAAATTATTTTTCGTTATCACTATTTGACACCGACCAGTAAAATTTTTAAAGAAACTAAATTAATGAATTTAACACAATTATATAAATATAACACCTGTATTTTAATCACCCTAAAAATTCATGGCGAAATGTGGGTGTAATATTACACCTCTGCCTGCCCCTTCGGGGAGACAGGCGAGAGTCTATAAATAAAAAAATTAAAAAAAAATATCAGAAAAATTATTAATAAAACTATTAACACAAATATATCCTTTATAAATAAATCGTAAGTCACTAAACGTAGTCTACGCCGACCAAGTCTATTGGTTTTGCCAAAAGCACGTACAAACTATGCTAAAAAAATATAACCTTTGAGGGCGCACAGGTTTACAATAAGCTGTTGCCCGCTACGTCGTCTGCGTGAACGCTATACAGCACCTAACTATTAAATAAATACCTACGATTATACCTTTTAAAATAACATTCATTTACCCGTTTCTTCTTTATATTTCATACCTGCAGAAAGTATAGTAACAGAGTGAGACTGTGTTTTGTAAAATTGACCTTCAAAAAGTGCTGATTTTCAGCCTGCTTTGAATAAATGACTTTATGGTGATTCTGCTGAATTAAGTCATAAGTTGTGACTGAAGCAGATGGAGAAAATAAGGAATACATAATAGGGTAAAATACATACTTATAGGACTTCTCGATATATAACATTAGTGGTTTGACTCTCCGCAGCCAAAATGTAAAGAGAGTCAGGACTAGTGACGCGGGAGCAAGCGACTTACAGGACACCCGCTGCCCACAGTGTCTGCCTCTGCTGCGACTTATTGATGGTCATCGCGAAGCAAACACTCACGGGGAACTGTATGCGCTTGAACGGGAACGGGAAGTTATGAGGTATGAGAGGAATGCGTGATATAAATACTGCCTCGCCGACGCCACAACCCGTAAGAATTTCCGCCTAAATGGTGTGTCTGTGGAGCGAGATGACTTTCGGGCGGGTCACGTTACACAACTTCGGAGGAGATAGGTTCCGAAGAAGCATAATCGGGACACCGACCTTCAGCTTGATGGTATGCGCTGGAAGTTCACTTGCTGCCAGGGAGTTCAGAAATTCCACGGGATAATGTGAACTCAAGAATTCTGCTATTACGGTATACCTACAGCTGTATAATTCTAAGCTGGATACAACTCTACTGAGAGACTCTGGAAGCACCACCTGTCCACCTCTCTCCTCTGGTAGAGTGTCTTCGCCAGGACTTAAAAAGACATCTTAGAATTGTTGAGCACGTGCATTGACGGCAAGCTGAGCTCTCATATTAATGGTCAAGCGCAGCATACGAACTCGTGACCACAACAAAGATAATTTCAACGAAGCACTCACCTTGTCCGTGTGGTGATGGATTAAGAATACGGAATGTCACCACCAGTGGCGTAGCGTGGGTTTTTGCCGCCCGGGGCCGATCAGAAATTTGCCGCCCCCTCTTCTTTTAGGTGCCCCAATAAATCTGCCAGAAGTCTAATGTTTTTCGGATGTAGGTATGTTTGTATGTTCATTAGCTTGGCTTTAAACCCTTAAACGGCTTGATGGATTTAAACAAATTAGTTATCATTTGATTCGTCTCAATTGTAAGCAATAAAGCATTGGGTATAGGTGTAGCGACTGCGGAGCTCCATCACAATCCATGGCGCATTTGCTTTCATGCCGTTTGCCCATCTACCTGCAGTAAATGAGATCTTAAAGTGGCCTCAGACAATGCCGTTATCGTAGCCAAGTTTTGGGAACAGAAAATCTGAACCAGTGGCACGATGAAGAAGCATAGAATATAATATTTTTAAGGGAGAAACCTGGCAGGTTTCAGCGGTATTTATATGTCGCGCAGGGCCGCGGCCGTTTCTCGGCTGCAATATAATTATGTATAGCTTAGTCTAGCTTTCGACGGCATGTAGAATTTTTTATGTAAAAGCAATCGTAATGACCAAAAATGTTTAAAGTCCTATGGTCCCGCCTGGCTCTCATCCGGGATGTCTTTGGTGTAGTGGCGCGTCAGTGAGGCTCTGTGGTCATCAAGACTAGGTCCAATTAGTCTGTTTACGTGCGAGGTATACAATTGTGGATGAAAACATTCAACATCCTCGAGATTCTCGAACTTTGGGTTGACGGTGCGGCCATCCGCAGTGGCAACTCGCGTCCTTGCCTCATCAGTCCGAGGGTCTCGCCTGAAAGTTTACACTCCTTTTTTTTTCTCTGTGCATTGATCTCGTCAGGTGAGTTGAGGTCGGCGCATATACCTGTATCGTCTTTAGCCAACGCCTATTGTAGAGTTTAAGTACTAGGTAGGTACTCTACCTGGGTCGACACACTATCGACTTCCACAACGTTGTTGACAAGTTTCCTCCTGACCAGGAATCCGACACCACCCAAGAGAGTAGGTCGCCTTCCTGAATGTAGAAGCCGTCCCTATGTGCTACGTGTGCGGCGCACACAGGCGCCAGGGTAAGAAACCACGCAATAATAATTATTATTAAAATTACTTTCGAAAAAGTACGACAAAAAGGCGCATGGATTTCAAACACAGGCGCTGGATAGGGTCAATGCGGCACTGGGTAGAACCAGTCACCTGAATCTAGAGTTAACATGTTAACAGGGGGAGAACCCCCTGTCTCGGACTTCTGATGACCCCAGTAGATAGTGACTTAATTCTACCTCGGGCTCGGCGAGGTTTCTGTTCATTTAGTCGTAGTCTGCGTTCGTTGTAGGTTGCCAGGTATAATTAATTTTAGTCGCCTGCTAGCTCGGTGATGTTACAGACCCCATGCATCGCCGTTACCGCCACCGTGTCCTTGGCCGGGAATAGTGTAGCTGGCGGAAACTGAATCTGAATCTAAGGTAATGGTATTTTCCTCCGAATAGCTTGGCGACCGAGAAATTGTGCCGCTGTGTGTTCGTGTGCCTCAAGAAGGGCGCAGGGCGTAGATCCGTCACCGGTTTATGGCATTTACCAACACCTTATTCTTGCAAAAATAAGTAGTTGAGAGGCAATCTGTAAGTTTATGGACAAATACCGCGTGTCGTCCCACAGGGTTGCGTCCAAATATTAGCAGAAGGCGTCGTATGTGAAATAATTGGCAGCAAAAATCGTAAATATTGGAGTCAACGTTCAAATAGCGTGTAGTTAAACCGCAGGTGTGACTATTGTCTTAGGAGACCTGTACCTGTTTTCTTCCATATTCAACTATAAAGATTATTTTGTATTTTGAAGCAAATCAAACATAGTTTCAATAATTAACACTGTTATTTTATCTGGCGCGTGTTGCACCTATTGCCCTGGCGCCTGTGTGCGCCAGTACGCCATGGCGGGCCAGCCAGGGCGGCACACATCGCACACAGGGGCGGCTCGGTGCTCACCGGAATGTTGGACCCACGCAAGTCTTCAAGTAATGAAAATAATGATGATTTTGTTTTCGATTGTTGTTCTTTCTACTGCGCCCACGCCGCCATGCGGTCCTGCTGGGATAGTGTCCGTGCGCGCGCCAAGAATTTTAAAGTCAGAATTTTTATTTTATTTCTCGCGGTGTCTTTTGCCGCCCCCTTAAATGTGCCGCCCGGGGCCATGGCCCCCCCGGCCCCCCCCACGCTACGCCACTGGTCACCACCCCATATCATCCCATGGGTGTCGTAAGAGCCGACAAAGGGATCATATTATGCAGAGAACAGCACTGTAAGAGAAGAAAAACTTGATACAAACCCTATACCAACCCGTTTGGCCAGCGTGGTATAGTAGGCCAATTCCTCCTTTCAAAGGAGAAGCCTAGTCCAGCAGTGGACTGTTAAAGGCTGATGATGATGATGACTCACCTCGTCAGCCCTCGATCCCCGCGTCACCACGTGAAGCGTTTGTCGGGAATCGTCACTGAACAGGGGGCCAATTCTCCTATTTTATATGACATTGAAATTATATTTTGAACGGAATGAGATTATATTTTGAATTGACTCAAAATCGGTATTCTGCTAACTAAATGTCATTATCGTATAATTAGAAATAAACAGTTCGTCGTTGACACATATTTGACACTTGTATCAATTTACGATCTCATTACAATTTCATTCAAATATCTGTTAATTTAGGAGAATACCATTTGTGACACTGACATTATATCGAAACTGTATTTTGAACAAATTTATTTAGGAGAAGCGGGCCCCAGAAATGTGACCACCCATTAAATGCTCGTTCCTGCGGATGTCCTGCAGGGTTCTGTCCACGGCCTCAACTGCCTTCCTATTGGCCATCATACGCTCATCCCATACGATCAGAGAGCAATCCTTGAGCACGTGTCCCTTATCACTGTTACGTGACACACCACAAACGGGTGTTACGGTGCTCTCTAAATCGATGGGAAATTTAAACATGGTATGTGCTGTCTTGCCACCCGAAAGCAGTGTGGCAGCGATTGCCGGCGACGCTACAGCAATGACAATTTTGCCTTGCCTCCTGACCTCTGCAAGTATGACCAGTGTACCAGTAAAATGTTTATCCTGTTGCACCAGGAGCATCCAAGAAAAACATTTTAGCCTGGCTTTGCCTGCTTTGCTCTGCTTTGCCCAACGCTTTCAAGGACGGTGTCACAAAATTCGTAAGGTGGTCATTTTAAATTGTCTCACCGTTATACTTCCAATTTTCACTGTCTTGATGCGGTGATAATTTGGAAACTGGTAACAAATATTTGACCAGTGGATTGCCGCCGATAGAAATGACCACGTCTTGAAGTGAACTGAGACAGGTGTTCAGCACGCGGTCATCAGTTACTTCGACTTCGTCTTCAGTAGCACGCCTCAAAGCTCGTAGAAAATCTTCAGACAGATGATGGCGATACTTCTCCCAAAAAGCTTCCGGGTTCGTGACTCCACAAAACACCAAGATGACGTCAAACAGATGACGCATGCGTCTGAGACTGTCACTGACGCTCGCCTCCGCGAGGTTGTCATCCCAGTTTTGGTTACCGTCGAGAAAGTGACGTACTACACAGGCTGTGCGGTAAGTGGGATACTCCACGCCATCAAATGTCCTCAGAAAGGCGAAAGACGTTGGGCCTCGGACCGTGTGAACTAACAACCGCAGAAAATAGCATTCGACATTATTTGTGTGTACGATATAAACTCTATAAAATGCGGTGTCCTTGAAACTTCTCGGAAAACCTTCCACAACACCTCCTCGTCAACGTCGGTTAAATACACCCTTTTGCTTGTCGTACGTGTAATATGAAGGCATCTCGTCATACGTAAGGGACCTCCCAAACTGGTCGATTTTACAGAGGCTGAAAAATGCCAAGAGAGTTGTTTGACGCGGATTTTCCAAGTGCTCAGCAACGCTGTCGGGATCAAAATATATGCGCTGGCCGTTCTCTAGGTGGACGTGTAAATGCATGACGGTAGGATGCTTCTCATGTATAGAGAACACCAGTATCCGCCAAACCGCTTCAGACGTAACAATAAAATAAATGGCTGTGAGTGAGTAAAAAAATCTAGCTAGTTCTACATCTCACTGATGTTTATATATAGTTAATCCAAACAAAGGTACGTGGTAATGTATATCCCGATAGACAATTTAAAGCAAGTTTATATGCGACATGAAAATATATTAATTAAGAAGCAATAATTTCACCAGTGTGACCAAAATGTTTATTTTGAAATGATGTTAGCAATCAAGTGTGGCAATGGTATAGTTAATTAATTAAATAACTTCAACTAATAGTCTTGCTCATCCACTGCTCATCTCTGAAACGAATTAACAATACAATTTTTAAGAAGAAAATGTACAACTCCATCTATGACTTTTGAAAACAACTATCCTAACGTCGCCAACATGTTCAAATTTAAATTATTTATATCCAAAAAGGGCTTACACATGTAATTCGACTTGATGTTTTTGAACTCTCTTAGATGGCGCTGCATTAAAATTGTCTTGATTCTACTTATATTCAATTAATTATGTTTATCAGCCTAAGTTACTTATATTGCGTGATTTTTATAGTGAGAGGCTAGCTTATAGCATAGTTAACATAATAACAACATTCAAATATGCATTGTTACATTACACGTTGTTACAGAATGCGTTGAAGAAATAAAGGTTCTCTGCTCGTTCCCTGTAGGTCAAAGCGTGATAATATGTAGCCTATATGTTGACCCGACTTTTTCATAATATTTGTACCAAATTTGAAGTAAATCCATGCAGTACTTTTTGAGTTTATCCCGGATATCAGGACAAACAGACAAACAGACAAAAATTCTTAAAACTATATTTTTGGCTTCGGTATCGATTGTAGATTACACCCCAAGTATTCTTTAAAAAAAATATTCAATGTACAGTTTTGACTTTCCTACGATTTTATTATATGTATAGATTACCATCATGTATCAAAAATCTGAAGTAGTTTACCAGTTTTAAGTCTCAATTTTATTATATAAATATATTACAGAAAATGAAGATTAAAAACTTAATATAAAATAAAACTGTTAATCGAAGCCAATATGTGACAGACTGTAGTAGTATTGTGTGATTCGGCGAGTTTTGTACCTACCTACATTATATTGTTACGAGCTGGGGTTCGACGATAAATTATAACTCACTATGCCACTTAAACTGAACTTTATTCACTAACACAATAACACTAGATACACACACTTAATTTTCACTTCACTAATAAAACACACTATTCACACCACTAGAACAACACTAAACACTTCTGAATTACTTCCCTTCGCTCTCGTTTGTCGCTTCGATATTCACTTGTTACTGTCCGTTCCGTTCGCTCGTGCTCTATTTATACTGGCCGGATAACATCACTAGAGCATTCTAGATGCTTCCACAAAACTGTCGAAATAATCTCGAACAGTCGATTACTCGATACAGCAACGCCATCTAGTACAGAGTAGCTGAATTACCTTTAAACCACCGATACATTCAATCTCTTCTAGTACCCCCATTCACCGATAGATGGCGTAACACTGCCCCCCTCTTAAACGTGTTCGTCTCGAACATCGTTGGACCCATGGTAACGAGCCAACCGGTCCACATGAACTATCTTCGGTGCATCTCGCGACCCCTTCTGGATTCGATAGGTGACGTCGTTCATCCTGGTAATTATGCAATATGGCCCGTCCCATCTGGCTTGTAACTTAGGCGATTTGCCTTTGCTTCGTACTGGGTTATGAAGCCACACCAATGAGCCCTCATCGAAGCCTTTGTTGTTTGCCTTCCGGTCGTAGCGAGTCTTCATCTTTTCAGACATCTGTTGTCCTGACACCCTGATGTGCTCGTATACGTCGTTCATCTTGTTGCGTAGCTCGGTCGCGTAATCCGTTATATTGCGTGGAGATTCTGGTGGAATACCGGTGATTAAGTCTGCAGGTAAACGTAGTTCTCTACCGAAATTGGCAAAAGCTGGTGTTACTCCTGTAGTTTCGTGGACCGCACTGCGATATGACAGGAGAAATGGTTGGATGTGCTTGTCCCAATCTCTTTGTTTGCTCTCCACGACCTTCGCCAGGTACCTTTCCAGTGATTGGTTAAATCGTTCAACCATGCCATCTGATTGCGGGTGATAAGCCGTGGTCCTGGTTTTATGTGCACCCATCACGCGACAAGTCTCCTTGAACACCTCGGATTCGAAGTTCTGGCCTTGATCGCTGTGAATTTCCAAGGGTACCCCGAATCGACAAAAGACTTCATGCACCAGCTTGTCGGCCACTGTAGTAGCTTCTTGATTTGGGATTGCAAACACTTCAGGCCACTTCGTGAAGTAATCCATCACAACCAAGAAGTTTTTGTTTCCATCCTGGCTCTCGGGAAACGGCCCAGCAACATCCAAGGCTATGCGCTCCCATGGGGCTCCCATATTGTACACCTTTAATGCACCTCTGCTTCGAGTATGTGGCCCCTTCAGAGCCGCACAACTTGTGCATTTGCGGCACCAATCCTCGACGTCATCCCGACAGTGGAGCCAATAAAGCCGCTCCCGGATCTTAGTAAGGGTCTTCTTAACTCCCATGTGACCTCCCGAAGCACCATTGTGATAGAGCTGCAAGACTTCCGGCACCTTAGTTTTGGGCACTACCATTTGCAAATGGCACTGGTTACCGCGAGCGTTTTCCCATTTGCGGCACAGAACTCCATGCTGGACGACCAAGCTTTCCCACTGTGCCCAATAACTCTTGGTGATGGGGCTCATTGCTGCGATATCACTCCATTTGGGCCTAGGCGCATCTGATTTCTTCCATTCAAGAATCGGCTGTATGTCCTTGTCGTCTTGCTGAGCACTCTGCAAATCTTCTTTCCATTCGTCGCTCAGATCTGTCTTCAACATCCTCACTATAGCTGCCTGCTTTGCTTCCTGTCGGGTACAGTGCTTGCACTGGTCGGGACACGGCCTACGCGATAGGGCATCTGCATTACCATGGGCCTTGCCGCTGCGATGTTGTATTACAAAATCAAACTCTTGCAGTAGTTCAATCCATCTAGCTACTTGTCCTTCTGGGTCCTTAAATTGAAGTAGCCATTTCAGCGCTGCATGGTCGGTTCGCAGGTGGAATTTACGGCCCAACAAGTATTTGTTGAAATGCTGCAATGTCTTTACTACAGCCAAGAGTTCCCGCCTGGTGACGCAGTAGTTTCTTTCGGGTTTGGATAAGGCCTTGCTGAAGTATGCTATAACAACTTCTTGATCACCCTTCTTCTGTGACAGCACGCCGCCAATGCCGGTGTTACTGGCCTCTGTGTCAACTATGAATTCGTGCTCATTGTCAGGGTAGCCTAGAATAGGTGCAGTACACAGATGTTCCTTGAGCTTCTGGAATGCAACGTCACAGCTCTCATTCCAACAGAACTGTACTCTGTCTTCGGTGAGCTTATGAAGAGGTCGAGCAATGTCAGCAAAGTTCTTCACAAACCGTCGGTAGTAGGAGCATAATCCGAGGAATGCTCTGACCTGCGTTTTGTTCTCTGGAACTGGCCATTCCTTCACGGCAAAGATCTTTTCCGGGTCAGTTTGAATACCGTTCTCCGAGACCACATGTCCTAGAAAGTTCACTTGCCGTCTGAATAACGCGCATTTCTTCGGACTCAGCTTCAAATTAGCTCCTCGTATCTTTGACAGCACTTGCTCCAAGTTTCGAAGGTGATCCTGGAAGGTGCGCCCCACGATGATGATGTCATTCAAGTAGACCAGGCAGGCGTCTCCAATCAGTCCCATGAGCACTCGCTCCATCAGTCTCTCAAAAGTAGCCGGAGCTTTGCACAATCCAAAGGGCATGACGTTAAATTGCCATAATCTTTTGCCTGTGGAGAATGCCGTCTTCTCCTTGTCTTGGGGGTCTATTTCCACCTGCCAGTAGCCACTTTTTAGGTCTAAGGTAGAAAACCACTTCATCCCCGTCAGCGTATCCAGTGTGTCATCGATCCTTGGCAGCGGATAGCTGTCCTTCTTCGTGATGTCATTTAATCAGCGGTAGTCTACACAGAAGCGCATGCTGCCATCTTTCTTCTTAACTAGCACCACCGGAGAACACCACGGGCTGGACGAAGGCTCGAATATGCCTTCCTTCACCATACCGTCGATCATAACTTCCACTTCACGTTCCCGTGCCACTGGCACACGTCTTGGCCGCTGGCGAAACGGTGCTTCACTTCCCGTGTTTATTTTGTGCTGGACTAGTGCTGTCTTCCCTATGTCGGCATCACTGGTCGAGAAAATATCGGCGAACCGGTTCAACATCTTCCGAGCCTCGGTCTTCTCTTCCTCCGACAGGGTACTTTGGCAGTCCTTTAAAAGTGTATTCACGTCGAATCGTGTCACTTGAACCTTGGTCCTGGTAGGTTGCTCTTGACATCTACGCATCCAAGCCGCTCCTTCATAGGTGCCCAATTCCATCCCTTTCTTGAGCGACACTTCTTTGTCACTTGCATTCACTGCGCGTACTGATGAAACTTTAGTACCCCTTACCAAGGTTCGTGCAATCTTCCACGAGGCCTCTTTCTCTAGGCCTTCGATAAGTACGCAGCGGTTCCCTCGACCAGAATTCCCTGGTAAACAAACTGGTACAACTGTTTCCGACCGCGGGTGAAGAATGACATTCTTCAGGCAGTACACTTTTCCCGAAGTTGCACCTTCCATGAAGACTTCTTCCGAGCCACACTTCAACACTCCCTGGTTAACATCGATCTCGCAGCGATACTTCCGCATGAAGTCTAGGCCTAAGATGCAGTCGTCCACTATATCGGCCACGATGACTTTGTGACGGTAAACTTTGTTGCCTAGCTTCAGATCCACCTCCATTTCGCCTCGGACGGTTATGTGCTGACCGGTAGCTGTTCTCAGATTCACACATTCATTGTTCCTGAAGAAGCCCCGCAGAACCCGTCTTGCCAGATGGAAACCGACGACTGTCCGAGAAGCACCCGTGTCCAATGTCAGCTTGCATGGTGTTCTGTTAATTTCGCCTTCGATGATCAGGCTGTTCCCGTCACATGATTGCGAGATCGAGATACTTGGGGCTCTTCCATTACCAGCCAGCACCCGCCCCGCAGTCCTGGCTTCTTCTCGTTTCCCTGCTCTCGCTGCCTGGCAGGCACATCAGGCGACCCCTTTGGTAGAGACAGGGTGTCACCAGGCTGCCTACGCTTTGGGCAGCTCAAGCGGATATGGCCTTTTTCTCCGCAGTTGTAGCACCGAGGTGACGACACGACTTCCCTGATGCGGTGACCTCGGTCGTCGCGTCGCACTGCTTCCATCTCCAGAGCGTGGGCTAAGGCGTCCTTGAGGTCCTTGAAGTGCCCAAGCCTCACTGCTGCTCTTACCTCCAGGTCCCGGATCCCATCCGTAAACGCCTGTACGAGGTTCCCGTCAATAAGCGCAGGAGACGACTGGAATGCCTTCCTGACCAGCTTTTACACTTCTAGAGCCCACTGCTGCAGAGTTTCTCCGGTGCGTTGCGTCCTATCCTTCAGCTGAGCACGATACACATGTTCGAGGTGCGCGTCTCCGTACCTCGCCTCCAGCGCCTCCAGAAGCTTCTCGTAGGTGACGTCTTGTCCGAGTGCCTCCAACACTGTCAAGGCCTGGTCGCGAAGGCCCAAGGTTAAGGCGGTTAAGGCCTGTTCTTTGGTCCACACATTCGATCGCATCACAGCCTCGAACTGGATCTTGAATGCAGACCATGATGAGGAGCCATCAAATGGTGGAACCTTAAATCCACGAGGTGAGGGCGCTACAGCCGCTGGTGTCACTTCGAGCCCACGCAACTTCTTCTCCACTTCAGGAACACAGGTCTCGTGGTGGTCGTGTACACGCTTCTCTATAAAGGCGACGCGAGTCTCAAGCTTGTCGTGTACGAGCATCTCTACGTCGCTGATACGGGCCTCGTGCTGCTGAAGTTCCTCCTTGACCGCCTTCAAGTCCTTCCCTACATCGGCGCTGAGGTCCTTCATGAGCACCACCTGCTCTTCTAGGCGGCGCGCGTGCTCCTCCTTGTCGCGCTGGAGCTGTTCTTTTAGGCGGCGCGCGTGCTCCTCTTGATGGCGAGCCTGCTCCTCCTTGTCGCGCTGAAGCTGTTCCTCCAGGCGGCGCGCGTGCTCCTCTTGACGGCCAGCCTGCTCCTGTTGACGGCGAGCCTGCTCCTCCTTGTCGCGCTGTCGCTGTTCTTCCATGCGGCGCGCGTGCTCCACTTGACGGCGGGCCTGCTCCTGCATGAACGCCATCAGAGCCGCGATGTCGGGCACCGCCATGGAGTGTGCGCTTGCAGGCTCCACTGCAGCCGCGGAGTCGCCTGATCCACCAGACGATGGAGAAGGAACGTCTCCGAAGCGTCTCTGGTCCAGGTCTTGCTGGCGCTGGTTCCTGGTACGCACTCCGTCAGTTTCTTCCTTCGGCATAACCGGCATAATTTATCCCTTTCTTCTGACACCAATTTGTTACGAGCTGGGGTTCGACGATAAATTTTAACTCACTATGCCACTTAAACTTAACACACTTAATTTTCACTTCACTAATAAAACACACTATTCACACCACTAGAACAACACTAAACACTTCCGAATTACTTCTCTTCGCTCTCGTTTGTCGCTTCGATATTCACTTGTTACTGTCCGTTCTGTTCGCTCGTGCTCTATTTATACTGGCCGGATAACATCACTAGAGCATTCTAGATGCTTCTACAAAACTGTCGAAATAATCTCGAACAGTCGATTACTCGATACAGCAACGCCATCTAGTACAGAGTAGCTGAATTACCTTTAAACCACCGATACATTCAATCTCTTCTAGTACCCCCCCATTCACCGATAGATGGCGTAACAATATAAATAATTTTATTGTTCTCATGTAAGTGGATATTGTATCTTTTTATGAGAATAAAGTTCTTTAAACCTAATTTGATATATCAAATCATAAAGTAACTTCGTATACGAAGTTACTTTATGACCTTATAGTCTTGACATTGTCACTTAAAACATATTCTTGTATTGTATAAAGATCAGCAATAAATATGTGTCTTAGTTCTGTGTGGAGTTTCTTATATCATTGCCTGCTAGACCCAACACTTTCCCCATATCTAAATCGAGTCGGTTCACATGTAACTTCAACCTTTTTTTTTAAAGTACTTATTAGGCGACAAACGAGCAGACATATCGCCTGATGGTAAGCAATTACCGCCACCCATGGACACAAGCAACACCACAGGAGGAGAGGAGTAGGATGAAGACAACCTGCCTAAGTAAAGTAGCTTATTTGGAATTGTGCAAAAAATTTTTCTCTAATCGTTAGTTCCACCACGCGGTCATTAATGCAGAAATGAAAACAAAAATCAGACTGTTACTGTTTTATACTATGCTGTTATTATGACTTACTGGTAGTTGCCAAATCTCTGAAAAAATTTAAAGAATGCTATTTAGCCGCGGTTTCTTAATTTGAAGCTAAACATTTGCTACATACCTATTGGTCTATTATTTTGGAAAATATTCTCAACTTAAAAATTCGGCATAATGTTCTTCGAAATATTAGTAGGTAAAACAAATGAAAAATGTCTTGTAAGAGACCTAAGTAT
Source organism: Euclidia mi (assembly GCA_944739405.2). Classification (NCBI taxonomy): domain Eukaryota; kingdom Metazoa; phylum Arthropoda; class Insecta; order Lepidoptera; family Erebidae; genus Euclidia; species Euclidia mi. Next base: position 27,693,738 of record OX123198.2, read on the forward strand.
ATCGGAAAAGTTTCAAATCAAGCCGGGTGGCTCGGCGTTACACCGAAACCGAAGGTTCTAGGCGATTTGGAGAAGGATTAATATTGTGGACTGTATGAGGGCGAGTTCTGCTCGCCTAGAAAGGATAAGGGAAGAGGAGTGTGAGTGGGTATAGGATATTCTAAGGACACGCCTTACCTTGACAAAATGGCGGCCCCCTGGTGTCTTCGTCCTGGTATCTTCGTCCTGGTGTCTTCGAGGAGTCGGGCTGTACGCTGATCACTCCGTCTAGATCTAACCCAGAACTACACAAATCACTTCACTCGCGGGCGGTTAATTGCGTTTTATGGTGTAAAGCGGTAAAAATATAGCGGTGCGGTACATGTGCTCAGCGCGACACAGATTATTCTCGACTGTCTCTCGCGTCGATGAACGCGGCGACGAATCAGCGAAAGGTGTGCCCCTTGTAGGGAATAGGATAGACAGGGACGGAAACAAAAGGCATCGCTCGCATTGGACAATCAAGCGAAGGACGATTGACGTCGATGTAATTAGTTATCGATAGGAAGGTAGATGGCGCTACCACCGGGCCTTTTTTACTAACAAGATTTCAAAAAAAAAAAAGGCAGCACGAAAAAATCTGCACTCATATCAAGAATGCTAGATCTAACTCAGTCGTTTTCCAAAGATGTAAAAATAGTATTTGACATAATTCTAATAGAAATTAAAATACGAGTGGAACCTGAGTACTTAGTATTTTGCCAAGAACTTTCCCTATTTAAAGAGCTAGTAACCGAAATTCAAAAAAAAATAAAGAAGGTAACGGGTGGCGCAAAAGTAATGACCCTATTTGGTTCAGCTACAACTTCGTTTCTAAATTAGAAAACTAGAATTAGTTTTTTAAATACATATATTTGTGCCATAAAATTTTGTTGCATTATGATTGATGATGATTGGTAGCGCCATCTATCTTTTCCATTGCTAGTTAATTATGTTAACACCTAGCTAATAAATTCCTTTGCATACCGCAGTGTAAAAAACGAGCGATCTTTTATCCCTTTCCCTCCCAAAGGCCTTCCCAAAGGCACGCCTCGCTCTAATTGGTCGCAGAATTCAATGACGCTGCGACGGAGTCGAAAATCAACCGTCCCGCTGACCGGTTGCGTCCTGGTGCAGCTCCGCGCCGCGACGAATACATGCAGCACCGCAATATTTTACCGCTATTTTATACTATAAACGAGAACTAAACCGCCCGCGGGTGTAGTGGAGTGATCCGTGCAGCTTCGGGCTGGATCCAGGTAGAGTGATCAGCTTGTGGCCCGACTCTCGGAAGACGCCGACAAGCCGCCATTTTATCAAGGTAAGGCGTGCTCTGCTCACATACCTCCGCCTCCTATTCCTCCCTATTACCCACTCCTATAGGCGATTTACCAGCCATCCTTTATACAGTCCACAATAATTAATATTTTTCCATATCACCAAATCGCCTAGTACATACGTTTCGGTGCAACGCCGAGCCATTTTTTTGGTCCTTCGAGCCGGATTCATTTGCGTTTATACGTAACCTCTCGTTTATCGCGTGTAGGTATCTTCTAGAAATACCTACCTAGGTAGTTATAGCACCAAGCTATACTCCTAGTCCATTTACATACCCATTACGTGGTTATTTCCGCACCTATCCGTAGGTAATATACTTTTATGTAGCTACCTACTAACCCAATTATTATTACTGGAACTATCATAGTTGTCTTGTAAATTCCATATTTCAAGCACCTTTTAATTCCACCGCCTTAAAGTTGTTGCCTACTTACGAATAACTACCGCATAATCACCTACTTAGGTAAAATAATAGGTACTTTAGGTATTCTTATTTTGATTCGGTCTCATTAGCTTATACCTACGTAAACATGCCGCAACAAAAGAAGCCATGCATGTCGGAAGAAAAAGAGCTGACAATCTTGGAAGCTAAACGTAATATTTTATTTGAGCGTATTCAAAAAATTTACGAGCGCTCAAAAACAGCCGCTACTTCCGATATTAATAGGGAATCATTTAGTTATTGTATGACAGTAGACAGTATTCGAACAGATTTTCATAAGTTGTTAGACGATTATAACGCAAGATTGCTTTCTATTAATCCTGATGAACAGCCGAATTATCCGGCGTACACCTCATTCGAAGATCTTTATTGTATCATCAAGCGCATACAATCACAATTGGAGGGTAGGTGTTCCGCGCAGCCCGTTTCAGCCTCGCCGGCGGTTCGGGCGCCGAGATTACCGCCAATTGAGCTTATGTCATTTGATGGAGATATACGAAATTGGCCGTTATTCTATGGGAGTTTTAAGTCTACAGTGCACGATAATGGTTCTCTGACAGATGCTGACAGGTTGTACTATTTAATAGGTAAGCTGTCACCGAAGGCCCAGTCCGTATTCGCAGGTGTCACACCCAGTGCTGAGAACTATCAGGTCATATTCCAGTCACTACTTGATAGGTATCAAGATACTCGTGCTCTAGCGTCTACTTACTATGATCAAGCTTTAAATCTTAAATTCTCCGGTGCCGCGTCTGTTTCGAATTTCCAGCTGTTTATATACAACTTTGTTACCGCAGTTAGTTCCCTTAAAAACATAAAATTAAAAGATCTTTCCGACTTTATGTTTCTTCAACTCGCTTTAAAAAAGTTTGACACTGAAACAATTCGTGCTTTCGAGATGACGGTACGTAATCATAAAATACCTAGACTAGATAGTTTTATTTCTTTCATCAAAGATCAGTGTCGAATGTTTCATAATACGCAGTCTAGTTCATCTAGCTCGTCTAATAATAATAATAATAGCAAACAAAGGTCGAATAAATCGCGAAATACCAATAATAACTCGGTCCCTAGTCCGCAATCTTACGTAGCATGCTCGGAATCTAATAATAATAATTCACAGAAGTGTCTGTGAATTATTATTATAATTTAAATCCGACTGCTCGTTTCAAATGTGTAAAAGAAAACAAAGCTTGCGTTCATTGTTTAAGTATAAAACATAAATCGAGTGATTGTTCTAGTAAGACGAAGTGTCGTTCATGTAATCAACGACATCACTCATTATTACATTTTGATAAAAGTTATCCGTTGTCGGGCCAATCCGGTAACCTTGACCCAATTTCCAGCCAACTTACGTCGCAGGTGCAGGCCGCCACGGTGGCTTCCCCCTCCGCGTCTCAGTGCGAAGTATCGTTGTGTACTACGTCCATTGCGCTGGCGGCGCACACACGCGGACAACCCTCGCGCGCTTGTCATGATCAGCGCGATGCTAAACCGCAGTGTACGCCGTCCAAAACGGTTCTATTAGCAACAGCGCAAGTTATCGTTTATGATATTAATAACGAACCGCTCATAGTTCGTTGTTTACTCGATAGCGCATCACAGAGTAATTTTATTACTTCTGATTGCTTCAAACGCCTCGGCATGTGGGATAACTTTAAAAACACTAAATTAGTAGTCAAGGGGATCGGGAGGTCAGAAAAACATTGCAAGGGTTCCGTAGATATTAAAATACATACGCGTTTTGATAGAAATATTAATTTTAACATTTCTTCGCTTATCGTGGAGCGTATTACGGACACATTGCCGAACGCTAATGTGGACGTATCGCGACTCACACATCTCGAGACATTGCCGCTAGCAGACGCGGAATTTGCGAATCCGGCAGACACTGATGTTTTGATCGGAGCTTCAATATTTCCGCACTTGTTACTACCTAAAGTTGTACGTAGTGAGCAACATAATTTACCGCCCGCTATTGAGACGGTATTTGGGTATGTGATTATGGGTACCGTACCTATGTTACATACTTCTCATTATATTACGTCTTGTTGTTGTTCTGTTCTTCAAGAAAATAATATTCTCTTCTCAAGCGATTTTGGGAGCTGGAAGAGGTTACCGCACCGCTCTCGATGAGCCGTAAGGATCTCGAGTGTGAAGAACATTTCCGCGCTACCACTATTCGTGACGACAGTGGCAGATACGTTGTGGCGTTGCCATTCTATGGTGACCCTTATTCGTTAGGCGACTCGTACGCTGCTGCGCTTAGACGTTTTCATTGTTTAGAACGAAAACTTGATGCATCACTTAAGTTACGCGGCGCCTATAATGACGTCATTCGTGACTACCTAAATAAAGGTTTTTTGAGTGTAGTTGTAAACAACGAGGGCAATTCTCTTCCCTCATATTATATCCCGCATCACGGCGTAGTTCGCGAAGATAAAACCTCTACTAAACTTCGTGTGGTTTTAGATGCTAGTTGTAGAACTCCATCGGGTCAGTCGATTAATGACATTTTGCATGCCAGCCCTAATCTACAGGGTGATTTATTTAACATCATAATAAAGTTTCGTCTTTTCCAAATCGCTCTGTCAGCTGATTGCCGCCAAATGTTTCTCAATATCGGCGTTCGCGAATCTGACCGTAGATTTCAACGGATTTTTTATCGTTTTGACAATAAGGACCTTTATCCGTGTATCAGTTCAATCGTGTTTGTTTTGGACTCAAGTCTTGCCCATATCACGCGGTACGAGTTGTTCGCCAGTTGATCGCTGATGAAGGCGATCACTTTCCCGCCGCAGCAGCTGTTGCTACTTCCGCTTTGTATATGAATGACATCGCCTGTAGTGTCATATCCGTTCCGCTAGCAATTTCGCTTTGTGAAGAGCTTATTCAGCTTTTCAAGCGAGGCCAGTTTGATCTTGTCAAATGGACAAGCAATTCTAAGGAGGTTCTCGCACGCATACCTGATTCTCATAAAACTTCTCCAGACATTGTGTTTGAGAAGTCTGTACCGCATAAAGTTCTCGGTTTACGCTGGGACAAATCCTGTGATATTTTTCGGTTTGACGTTTCACCGCCAGATGATAAGTGCACCAAACGCTCTATGCTGTCCACAGTGGCTCGACTATTGGACATAATGGGTTTTGTGGCTCCCACAATATTGTACGCCAAGCTCTTGATCAAAGAACTTTGGTTATCAAAGTGTGAGTGGGATGAAAGACCCCCTGACCATATTGTCGCCGCTTGGAGCTAGTTTTGTATTGAGCTTACCGTGCTCAATCAAATTACTATTCCGCGTCATCTTGGGTTGGTAGATGGATGTACCATCAACTTAATAGGTTTCGCTGACGCCAGCGAGCGTGCTTACGGCGGAGTCGTATATCTGCAAGTCCGCATTGGTTCTAACTACTCGGTGCAGTTAGTTTGTGCCAAGTCCAAGGTCTCGCCTATTAAAACCATCTCGGTTGCGAGACTGGAGTTGTGCGCGGCCCTTCTGCTGTCTCAGTTGCTCCACAAGTTTCAAGACACAGTTTTGCCCCACTACCCTATCAATAAAATATACGCCTTTTCTTACTCCAAAGTAGTGATCGCTTGGATTTATTCTTCTCCTCACCGCTGGCAGACTTTTGTCGCCAACTGCGTTAGTAAATTGATTGAACTTGTTCCTGCTACTTGTTTCAATCACGTCGCGGGTATTGAGAACCCCGCTGATTGCCTGTCTCGTGGTGTTACTCCACTTAATCTTCTGCATCATCCATTGTGGCATCATGGACCTTCTTGGATTTCCCATGATCCGTCAGAGTGGCCCATGCAACCCTTTGACCACAGTGCAGAGGACGAGGATGTACCCGAACGGAAGTCTGTTTCTCATCCCGTGATTGTTGAGGTTGCTGAATGTCCAATCTATGCACTCGCACTACGCATGTCATCGTGGTCTAAGTTACTACGCGCCATCGTTTATGTCTGTAGGTTTCTTAGGCACCTACCCAATGGGATTTTTGTTTCAAGTACTGATCTTGAATTTGCAGAATGTAAGTTACTACGAGCTGTACAGGCTGTTCATTTTAGTAACGACACATTCAAAATTTGAAAAATAATGTACCTTGTTCTCCCGCTATTCTTAGACTCAAGCCGTTTCTCGATGAGCACGGCGTCATCCGCGTTGGTGGTCGTCTGTCAAATTCGGATGAACCTTATAACTACAAGCATCCTTGCATTCTACCGCGTCATGATCATGTTGTCGACCTTCTTGTTGATTTTTATCACAAGAACCATCTCCATGCTGGTCCAGAGTTGCTTATGTCCTTACTTAGGCATAAATATTGGGTTTTAGCTGTTCGACGAATAATTCGTCACAGAATACATAAATGTAACGTCTGTTTCAAATTTCGTCCGCGTCCGATTTTCCCTCCCATAGCAGATCTTCCTAGCCAGCGCGTCAATCAGGTTGATAAAGCCTTTAGGGCCTGTTCACGAGATCGGTCTAAGCGGCGAGCGTCGCGGCGGGCGACGCGGCAGAGCGTCGTGCACGCCACGACCCTACAGTAGCGGTAAACGCAGCGGCAAATGTGGACGTATTTGGGCCGACGGAGTTACCCATAAATATGGCGATAACAGTAAGGCAGTCCACAATAATTAATATTTTTCCATATCACCAAATCGCCTAGTACATACGGTTCGGTGCAACGCCGAACCAATGATGATGATTGTTGTTCCTATCCCGATCGACACGTGCTGGGTTAAGGTGCCACTCTTAGGTCGCGCGCACTTTGGACACGTTTTCCTACGAATTTTACTCGTGCGTACACGTACGAACACGTACGAATGATCCCGATATTCCAAGTACCATGGGAGCGCGCGCCGCGCAGACTAGATGCGAGTTACTCGTGCGTATACGTATGTGTAGTTCAGACGTCCGAAAACAATCCGAACTTGTTGGGATTTCAAAACACATTCGTACGTTTTAATATAAGAAATGGATGTAGAAAAGTAAATTAAGCCTGATTCACGAACATAAATGTTTGTTGGACCAAAGTAAATGTATATGTGATGTTATAAGTCTTCCATGATATGATGAAATTCACCAAAATTGTGTCTTTTTAAATATATTTCACGCACCAATTCGATTCTACGATTGCGATGACGCCACCGCAGTCTTCGAGTGATAAGAGAATTGTCGTGAAGATACAGTTTATTCATCGCGCTCCAACCAAAGCTGACTTCACGAATCCGATATCACTAGAACACTGCTCATTTGACTAATAAAAACGTATACAGTGTGCGCACTCAATTAGTACGACTTCGGTCGTACGTACACTGTACGATACGAATTCGTGTCCAAAGTGCGTGCGGCCTTACACGGTAGAACAGATACCGTCACGCACCAAACAGTTCGGCGCCCCTTATCTCTGCCGTACCATTAAGATGTGGAACTCTTTACCAGCCCACGTGTTTCCCTCCAGTTATGATCCTGGGTCCTTTAAGCGGGGCGTGAAAAAGCTTTTCTCAAGGCCGTCAAGGTGAGGGCCATCATGCCATAATGCCATGCTGGCTGCTGGGATGATGACCATCACTATGGGACTTCACTGACTGCTTAACATCAGGCAGCATGGAGTCAATTTGTTCGGCAGAACTACAAAAAAAAAATGTCCATAGTGCCGCATTTACACATTCGTGCGAATAACGAAGCGAATGACGAGGCGAACAACGAACACGCATAATTAAGTAAAAACTGCATTCGTTATTCGCCTCGTGATTCGCTTCGCGATTCGCGTCTTCGCGTTGAGAGCGGTTTTTCGGACGCGAATCAAAGGGCACGAATGGCGAACACGAACTTACTGTTTAGTGTTTACACATTCGTCTGCATTCAGTTGACAGCTAGCGCCCGACCCAAACGGACGTGTTGTCAAAATGGAACTTTGGCTAAAACAAATTGATTATCAACAAACATAGTAAAAGATATGACTGCCTCGTTGGTCTCGCGGCATAAATGTGCGCGTGGGATTGGGAGGTCTCGGGTTCGATTTCCGGGTCGGGCAAAGTGTTATTGGGTGTGTAATAGTAGACAAAGTTTTGTAATGAAAACCTCAGATTCCGTTGATAACAGCTTTAATCTTGCTTTTTTGTCATTAAGTATTACAATGATTCGCAGTTTTTACGTATTGATGCTAGCGTAACAAAATTTAGAAATCGAATAACAAAAATATGTGCGGGTGTAAGTAAAATAAATTTAGGAGTCAGGTACAGTATTACTTAAACGAGTAACTTGATGCCATTTAAAATGATCAGGCGTTTATGCAGCGCAGACATCTTCCCCCCCGTTGAAAGACTCCTTTCAACTGCGTTAGTCGTCATCCGGTAAAGATGTAGGCAAGGGGCAGATCCGTGTGAGAGGCCTCCTGAAGCAGCCTCTGGTAGTCTCCACGTCTGCGACTCGTGTGACGCCGTCGGTTCCAGGGAACAGGCGGCTGACTCGTCCCATTTGCCAGCTCAGTGGTGGGACGTTATCCTCCTGGAGAAGAACTAAATCTCCAACTTGCAGGGATGCTGAATTAGTACGCCATTTGGAGCGCTGTTGTAGTTCAGCTATATATTCCTTTTCCCAGCGCTGCCAAAAATGCCGATGAATCTGTTCAAGCTTCAAGTAACGTTGAAGGTTGTTCTGGTTCTCGTGCTCGAGCGATGGACCAGGCAATGCATTTAGGGCACGCCCTATCAGAAAGTGACCGGGAGATAGGAAATGGTAATCGTTAGGGGAAGGGGAGAGTGGGCACAAAGGTCGACTATTAAGCACAGCTTCCACTTGTGTGAAGAGAGTACATATCTCCTCAAACGTTAAATGATGGTTCCCCATAACGCGTTTTAAATGGTATTTCGCGGATTTAACGCCGGCTTCCCAGATGCCGCCGAAATGTGGAGCATACGTGGGAGAAAACACAAACTTTATGCCTTCATTGGTAGCAAAATTAACTACAGGTTCATGATTAGTTTTAAGAAAATTGCCAATCTCTTTAGCTGCCGCAACAAAGTTGCGACCGTTATCGCAAAATATCTCCGCTGGCTTACCTCGACGCGATATAAATCTGCGTAACGTCATGATAAACGCGTCCTTGGACAAATCACTGACGGCTTCCAGGTGCACACACTTATAGCGAAAACATACAAACAAACATAAATAGGTTTTAATTAGTCGTGCACCTCGACCCTTTCTATTTAGTGTTAGGAACGGACCAGCGAAGTCAACTCCCACAGTACGGAATGGAAAATCAGGTATGATGCGCTGTGCAGGTAAATTTCCCATCATGGGAGTTAATGTTTTACCTTGTATACGTCTACATCGAACACAAACATGTACTGTGCGGCGGGCCAAATGCCTACCATTTATAGGCCACACAGTCTCTCTTACACAGGCCAGCAACAGCTGAGGCCCAGCATGCATATTGTGTAAGTGTTCATATTTAAAATACAATTTAGTGAGTGGATGAGAAGCGTGTAAAAGTATAGGATGTTTTTTAGTATAATTGTAATTAGATAATTCTATCCTACCACCGACCCTCATCACCTTGTCATCATCCAAAAAGGGTGAAAGTGACAAAAGTGTTGACTTGCTACTTAAAGTTTTATTTTTTAACAAAAGATTGTACTCTAGAGTAAATGAAGTTTGCTGAGCAATTTTACATAAGCTAATAAAAGATAATTCTAATTCGCTAACATTTAATTTACCAAATAATTTATCTTTAGGACATTTATATCTTATGTTATGTATGAATCTATTGACATACGCAAATACACGTCTCAGTTTTAAAAACGATGAAAACTTATCTATTTTTAGAATTTCTGTTGCTGGTTCCAGGACAACAGCGGAAGTGGACTTCATCTCAGGTAAGTCTGATTCATTTATTAATTTCTTTAAATAGGGCCAATCGGATTCAGGCTGTATTAGAAAGCTTGGACCTGACCACCAGAAATTAGAATTGATGATTTGATCTGGGCTCACGCCCCTTGAGATCAGGTCAGCTGGATTCTGATCAGTCGGCACATAGCGCCACGACGAACTATCGGTAAGTTCATTAATTTCGGCTACCCTATTAGCTACAAACGTTTTTAACTTTGCAGAATTACCATTTAACCAGCTGAGGACAACGCTGGAATCGCACCAGTAAATGATGCGATTGACATCACATCGCAGAGAGCTGGTAACTGTCTTACACAATTTTGCAGCTAATAGCGCAGCGCAAAGCTCCAGACGCGGTATTGTTATCGGTTTCAACGGCGCCACCTTAGACTTAGCACACAGTAAATTTACCTTTACCTCGCCAGCTAAGTTGTGTGACCGTAGGTACACACAGGCACCGTAAGCGACTTGAGAAGCATCACTAAAGGTATGTATTTCTATATAATTAGGAGCTTCGCATAGTGTTAAGCGCGGGATCTGTAAATCTGATAAAAAATGTAAATTGCCAATGAACTTGTTCCAGGATTCCAGGATATCGGAACTAACTGGTTCATCCCAACCCTTCTTGTTCAGCCATAAGGACTGAAGTAACATTTTAGGTATAATTACACATGGACTGAGAATTCCAAGAGGATCAAAAATCTTGAATGATGCAGACAGTATCGATCGCTTGGTAACCACATCATTTTTATTGGGAATCTCAATCGATATTTGAAGGGTATCGGTTTTAGGATTCCAATTTAATCCTAAAGTATTATTAGATTCACTTAAACTAACCTTATCATTCTGATCAATGACTGATGATGATAAAATGCTTGGTAAATTCGATCTGAATTTACGTAGTTTAAACCCACCTGACTTTAAAGTGTCCGACACCTTGCGTTGAATGTATAATAGCTTGGACTCGTCGTTTGATCCGGTGACCAGATCGTCGACGTAATGGTCGTGTTTAATAATGTTACCTATAAGCTGGTCATCGCAATTCTCTGCCAATACTGACAAACACTTGGTGCTCAAATATGTAGCACTTGCAAGACCATAAGTTACGGTTTTCAAACGTAAAGTTTTGATAGGATTGGACTCATCACTTCTCCAAAGTATTAATTGTAAATTACGATCCTTTTCATTTAATTCAACCATTCTAAAGAATTTTTCAATATCAGCTGTCAAAATATATTTGTACTGACGAGCTCGAATCAAAATAGAAAAGATTGAGTCTTGAACATTGGGACCGACCATCTGCAGATCGTTCAGAGAGAAACCTGAGGAAGTTCGTGCCGATCCATCAAAGACAACACGAGTCTTTGTCGTTTCACTGTTTTGCTTATATACTGCATGATGGCAAAGATAATAGGATGGAACGGGATTAGTAGTCGGACATTCCTCTAAATGACCTAACTCTAAATATTCTTGAATGAAATTGCAATATTTCAACTTTAATTCTGGATTCTTACGGAAACGTCTTTCTAAATACAACAATCGTTTTTTAGCCATAGCGTAAGAATCTCCTAAACAATCTGGATTATCAATTAGGGGCAGCCTCACACAAAATCTACCCGATTCTAAACGATAAGTATTACGATAAAAATGGTCTTCACATGCCTGCTCAATTTTGCTAAAATATTGCTTATCTGGAACCTGCTCAAGTTCCCAAAACCTTTTCAAATGAGAATCAATATTGGAATTATTGCATTCGTCACTATCACTAATTGAAACATGACACGGAATATTTTTAGGTGACGAACAATTCCTTACATTTGGAGAAATTGGGCCGGCAACGAGCCAACCTAGCTTTGAGCTACGAAGCTGGGGCATATTAGTACCTAATGCAAGCTGATCACATCCGAGTAGGTCCCAAAACAGGTCTGCACCTATCAAGACGTCTATGGCTGAAGGCCGATTAAAGCTAGGATCAGCTAGCTGTAGGTTGGTTGGAATATTTAATTGACTAATGTCTATAGATTGTTTTGGAATAACACTTGTTAATTGGTTTAATACATAAAATGACTGTACAACACTATAGTCATCATTAAGAGAATTTAATCGGGCAATACAACTTTTGTTTACGTATTCCGCTAAGTTGTTGCCTATACCGATAACGTTTATAGTATTAATAGCACATACCTGTAATGATAACTTGTTCATAAGTGACTGGCTAATAAATGAAGACTGACTGCCACAGTCTAACAAAGCACGCACTCGAAATTGTTTGTTTGTTTGTGGATTGATAACATTAACCATAGCTGTTGATAAAAGAATGTGATTTTCTATAAAATTATCACTAATAGAATTATTTACTGATATTTCAGTTGAACCACGATCTGTGTTGGTATTATTGCTGCTGACTGTACTAGCATTACTTGCACTAGTATTGTTTAAATTAGGGGAATGCAAGAGTGAATTGTGCCTACGCTTGCACTCACGACAGGGACCCAACTTGCAGTCACGTGCACGATGCCCAGTTCGTAAACAATTGGAGCATAAGTGCAACTTAAATGCTTCATCTCGTCGTTCCTGAACGCTCTTCGCAAGGAATGTAGGGCAGTCGTATATCCAGTGGTCACCCTTACAGACAACGCACTGCTTAGCGACAGAGCCGGTGTTCTGAACTGTAGATGAAAAGGATTTAGTACTACGAGAATTGTTATTATTGTTTTGACGTGATTGTGTGACCTTGGGTATATCAGACTTGTTTTGATTCATAGTTTCTAACACATCAGCGCGATCAGTTAGGAATTTTTTGAAATCCTTTAAAGCAGGGAGATTGGACAAATTATTACGATGTTCTTCCCACTTCATGGCAGTACGATTATCTAATTTTGGTATAAGAATTTTAATAATTATCATTTCAAGCAGTTCATCTTTCGTTGCTAAACTTGACAATGCTCGCAAGTTTTTAGTTACGTGGTCAACTAGAAACCTCAGTGATTTGTCCGATTCACGTTTGTGTTGTTGTTGTGTTGATTCGAAATATATCAATGAATTAAGGTGTTGATTTATAAGTTGGCGCTTGTTATCGTAACGATCGCACAAAAGCTGCCATGCAGTTTTATAATTATTTTCAGAAATCTCTAAATTGGAAATAATTCGCGCGGCTTCCTTTTCAAGATACGATACCAAATAATGGAACTTGTGAATAGGTTTAATGCGTTCATTGTTATGAATAAGCGATAAATAGGTATCTCGGAACTCAAGCCAGCGGAAATAAGCGCCATCAAACTTTGCGATTTGTATTTGTGGTAATTTAAAATCAACATGATGACATTGAAAAGACAGATCGTTATGACATTGTGATGTATTGTGCAAATCAGATTCGTTTGAAGTATTTTTGTACTTATCAAGTTGCTCTTCAGCAATTGCAAGATGTGAAGTGAAGATCTGCTCAATTTCATCACGTTCGTCGATCTCGGAGTCCATATTATCGCAATTAATGACCTCAATCTGAGCCTGTAGTTCATCAAATTTGCTAGACATAGCTCGTATTTTACCAATACTAATTTCTAACTCTTTAATTTGGGTTTTATTCAATTTTGAAGAGCATACTCCATCTAAATATTTTTTAAACTTTGTTAAACGACCTTTGACCGAGCTACGCTTAGCAAACAGTTCCTTCAATTGTTTTGCATTACAGTCTTTATCTTCGCTTAGAGACATTTTGTTTATTAAATACTAATAGCAACAACAAACGGTAAACTAGCACTGAGAACTTTACGAAATTTACTTATTGTTAATTGAGTTCTAAACAGTAACGCAAAATGAAGGAATAAAGTTATATGTTTAGAATCTTATCTGATACTCCTTCGGCGGCACCTGGGGCAGCCACGCGGCTGCAGCTCGGCAGCACGACGATGCACCGACGTCACCCAAACGCGGCTAGCGGTAGCTGGCAGCGTCAGGCAGCGATGGAGTTTCTGGAATAGTCGGCCCAAAATATTTGAAATAATGTTAACTACAATAATGGCACGAACTATTGGGAGGGTGTCTATGAGAAAAATTGGCAATATTACTAATTGGTGTTTAGATACTCAAGTATTGTTCATTTATGAACTTATTTTAAGGAATGTACTGGTATTTTAAGAATTTATAATTTTACAAATGATGACGTAGGTAGTTGTCACACTGAACAATGAATTTTAATTACACTATTTTTCTATATTTACTGGTTGTTTACTTGAAATAAGCTTTAAATTAGCTAGATACTTTGTTGAACTAATGAAATACACAAGTGGAATGTACCAAACAGCGACCCTTTTGATAGGAAAAATAGGTTTAGGTGTTAGGGTAAACTATGGGAATGGCACTTAACTGATAGGCGAGACGGCTGCTTCCGGCTGCATTGGTCCTCGCTGATGGCTGTTGGCACTGATAGAAACACGAGCTGTTCTACAAATGTTGACGGAATCCTCGAACTGGCGTGGCAGGCTGACGGTGAACCCCGACGTGGCGTCGTCGTAGAAGCTAAGGCTGGGCGCGGCGCTTTCTGCTGACCGACCTGGCTGGCTTAGTTGTCTTCTTTGATAGTGTTCCTGCGTCTGTAGTCCTCCACAATCAATCTTTGGTAGATTTCCTTTTGACGAGAATTCTTTGTTTTCGTACTTCGATCCGAATTTTGCAAATCCGTGATGTCGCGGTCGCCAATTTTAATGTGTAATAGTAGACAAAGTTTTGTAATGAAAACCTCAGATTCCGTTGATAACAGCTTTAATCTTGCTTTTTTGTCATTAAGTATTACAATGATTCGCAGTTTTTACGTATTGATGCTAGCGTAACAAAATTTAGAAATCGAATAACAAAAATATGTGCGGGTGTAAGTAAAATAAATTTAGGAGTCAGGTACAGTATTACTTAAACGAGTAACTTGATGCCATTTAAAATGATCAGGCGTTTATGCAGCGCAGACATTGGGTTTTTCCGTTAGGAAATTCTCAGTAGCAGCACGGAGTCTGGTAATGTGCCCGGTACGGCAATAGGCTCGCCCCCTATTACGTGGGACCTAAAAATTCATGGCGAAATGTGGGTGTAATATTACACCTCTGCCTACCCCTTCGGGGATACCTACAGGCGTGAGTCTATAAATAAAAACAAAAATTAATTATTTATATGAGTAATTTTCAAAGTAATTTAATAATTTACATGCTCAAAAAAGAAATCGTCTGTGACGATGGGTTTTTTTACTCTTTTACGCAGGATATCTAAATGATTATATAATTTCATTAAATGTAGCGCGCACGCTGCGATTATTTTCAGGTCCTCCATGTCCGTGTGCGAATTTCAAAATGATTCACTCTGCGAATGTGTGAACAGTAGTTCGCGACAGCATTCGTTTACGAATGTTTCGTCGAATATTCGTCGAGTGTGGAGACGAATGACGAACACGAATGTGTAAATGCGGTATTACATGTTGACCTCCAGAGTTGAAGCACATTTGAGCCCTATTTATAACATTTTCCATAACTAGCCGTAACACTTCCTGCGATATGTTTCTTATTTCTTGATGTAGGGTCAAGTGTTCAACAATGAAACACTAAATATTAAAAGTCTCATAAAACTTTTGTTTTTACAGATAGAAGTCTGTTTTTTTACAGGTATGTAGGCAATTTTATTGGGTATAGAATGTCATTTATGGATTTTTAAATTGATGAGTAATCAATCAGCAAAAAAATGAATTCAAATAAATTGGAAATGTTTCATTGTGTCCACAGTAGTGTACACAATGAAACACCTCAAATTCAACAATGAAACATAATAATTAATAGTGTGTTCAACAATGAAACACTAAGACTTCAATATCTCGAACATCTTTAGTTTTTACAGATACACGTATAATTTTTTGATGGTACATAGGCAACTTTATTGGGTAGGTATCGGATGTCATTTATATTTTTTTTATTAATGTGTAATCAATCAGCAAAAAAATAAAAGCAAACATATTGGAAATGTTTCATTGTGTCCGTTCGTGATAACAATGAAACACTACAAATTCAAGAATGAGGCAATAATTTAAGTGTTTGACTCATATTTTTGAAATGTATGGAATAGGTGAATAATAAAAAATGCTCAAGTTCAATAAAAAAATGTTTTATTAATAATTGTACCTACTTTAATCAGACTCGTTAGGTTACCTATAACTAGTTAAGATAACGCCTTACAATAATTGTTACTTAAAGTAATAATTACTTTTTATTTTAAATTGTTTTTCGGGATATATACCACGTACCTTTGTTTGGAGTAACCGATATTTCGGCACTGTTGCAAGCGCCATGTTCACGGATGTACTGAGGGTATTGCGGGTGGGTGAATGTTACGAGCAAGTATAGCGGTCTACCCGCTTTCTTACTCGTTTTTTGCGTTCAACACCACTACCACTGTTATCACTATCGCACTGTACCCGATCACGACATACTATACTAACTACGTCAGCTCGCGGTTTGACTTTGTTATTTTCACGGGTTTTACAGAGACGTACCACTGGATGCCAGATACTCGACAGTTGAAACCCATCCTCTCTATTGAAATTTTTGTACTTTTTAATTTCAATCGCCTCCCTAACCATTCGAGGTATGTAGTGGCGTTCTGTCGAAAGCACCTGAGGGTTATGTAACTCAATCCAGTGGTCGGTACCCGAGTCTAAGAGGTGTTGAGCTATGGCCGACTTGTGTGGTTCATTATTTTTGACTGCCCTGATGTGTTCCTTTATCCGGCAAGAGATGGTGCGTTTAGTTTGCCCTATATAGGAACTCCCACAGCTGCAGTCAATTTTGTATACACCTGGCTTTTCCAAGGGATGACTGTCTTTAGGCGTTCTTATACCTATATTGCGACAGTTTCTTCAAAGGAGTGAAGATAGTTTTAACTGATACCTTCTTGAGGATGTTGGCGACCTTATCTGTCACTCCTTTAACGTACGGTAAGTACGCTGGGTGTCGTTCAACCTTGAAGTCCAGGTGTTTGTGAGTATGTCTGGGTGGTCTAATTCGCCTACTGTACCCGTTCTTGAGTAGAACGTCGCTTAAATGTGAAAGTTCCTTATTCAAATGTTCCTCGTCACACAAGCTGTATGCCCGGTCGGTAAGCGACGTTATGACGGAATTCAGTTGACGTGGGTGATGATGCGAGTCAGCGTTGTTTTAATGACCACGAAAGTTTAAATTCCAATAATTACTTTTGCTATATTTATGGCACTCGTTAATTAAGCTACCTAGTTAAACAATTTCCTCTTATAAAATTATAAAATCACAATCATAGCTATAATAATTGGCAGAGATCACTTTCAATTAAGATGATTCTGTGCAATAGAATAGCTCGAAGCATATTTTCTCCTAAATGATCGCCTTTCTTCCTTTTGAGATTTAGTACGTGCAATCTTAAATGAGAAATAAACATCAAATGATAAGATTAATTTCTAGCCTCAATAATTATTAATTTGCACGGAAACTAAATTTTGTTTGGTATATAGTATACAATTAAACATGATAGTACACAATGAAACAGTGTTTCATTGTGTCCATTGTGCAACTGTTTCATTGTTGACTACATAGGGTTTATATTAATACCCTCAAAAAAAATATCACTAAATTTTAATACTTTTAACATATGATCTGTTCCACTTAGTCTCTGATATATTTTTAATGCTAGGTAATCATGAAAAATATGAATTTATCAACCATATTTGAATGAAAAATCTTTAAAGAATGATCAAAAAATTAACATTTTTGTAAAAAAATAGAAAATGCTCCACAGACACGTCTTCTTCTACGTGGCGCCGACGAGAACTGGGGTGCGGCGGGGTATTCTCGAGAGGGTCCTTACGCGATATGCACGATCTAGCAACGCAGCATTTTAGAAATATTGCAATGTTTTATTGTGTACCACTGTTTCATTGTTGAACATCTGACCCTATGTTTTCTTTTAAAGCTGTGAGAGTCTGTGGTTTGTTCACATATACCCGAGATTTCAAATAAACCCAAATTAATTAATTTTGAAGAAAGATGATCGTCTTCAAAGTTGAGTTTTAGCGCGATCAGTAGGCAGCAGCTGATGAGTCATCTGAGTTTTATATGATAACAGTCATCATCAAATCTTTGACCAAACTACGCTGCAGAGTCAAATTCACGTTGTTTTTACAATGTTTTTATCATCGATGACACGATTATTCCATGTTCTTGGGGAGTAAAGCGGTCCATGATTATTTTTATAAATATTGAATTTTACATAAGATTACTACAAAATTTTCATGGTTTTCAATATCAGTATGACAGATGTCATAAAAAAAATAAGGAATTTCTATAGGGTCATTACTTTTGCGCCACCCTGTTGTTTAGGTCTGATCTTCCGGCGACTTATCTACGAAGCAATACATGCATGACATGCATGTATTGCTTCGTAGATCACACATTGTCTCGTAAAACCACGCTCCGACAAAGAGCCAGTAGTACTTTTTTCTCTGGTGGCAGGGGGCGCCATTCCCAAATTCTTGCCCCGGTTCGGAAAAGTCCTAAATCCGCCACTGACTGCGATATGTACCTTGGAAAACCTATACCTACAGATGCTCTTAATGTACCTACACATCTACGGTCAGCCAAAATTGGGGTTAAGTATACCCTAATTACTTTGAGTGATTTAGAACTGTCAGGATATTATTTCAAAGAAAAATCAACCTTGTTATACATTTGCTCCAAACTTCTTTTGAGCGAATGTGGGGTATATAATATATGTAGTTACACTAATTATTAGTATTCATCTTAGGTATTAGGTACATTATCGTTACGGTCAATACCTAGTTATGAGACAAAGGCAAGGTCAGATTTAGGATGGATCAAGGTAATTTATCGGCAGTCACCAAAAAAGACGTAACGCCATATAACTGGCCTATACGAGACATGCCGTTCACCCGTCCCATACTTCGTTTTTGAGCCGTCTGTGTATACTCTAGCTTCGTGTATACCAGAGCTATTCTTGTGCTCTTCTTGCAGTTGTATGCGGTATTTTTTGGGTTTATTCCCATTTTCCCCCGCATGTCTCCCCCCGAACGAGGGAAAATGGGAATTTTCGTGTCATCTTCCCCCGAATTTGTAATCGGGGGAAGATAGGAAGTTGCATTCCCATCTTCCCCCGCATGCCTGCCACCGAACGAGGGAAAATGGGAATGCTTGTTTCATCTTCCCCCGAACTTGTAATCGGGGGAAGATAGGAAGTTCTATTCCCAACTTCCCCCGCATGTCTGCTCCCGAAAGAAGGAAAATGGAAATGGCTATAAGTAATTAACCACTACGTACTGTAACTGAAAATACATTTGCAAGCATAAGTGTAATTCCAACAGATAAACGCGGTAAGCACGGAAAACAGTCAAAGCTGGATGCTGAAATAATACAATCTGTAGGTGACCATATTAATTCGATCCCTAGGATGGAAAGCCACTACATCAGAGCCAATTCATCAAGAGAATATATAGATGGAAATTTGACTGTAGCCGAAATACACCGTAACTATAGTCAAAAACCGGCCAAGTGCGTGTCGGGCCACGCGCAATGTAGGGTTCCGTAGTTGCCCATAATGACTTGCTGCAAAGGGTATTAATGTACAACAAATCCGACTGTTTATTTTGCTGAAAAAATAATTTTAATAACACTATTATCACAGATTTAACAAACAAGAACCAGATGTAGCGTATTCGTCCGACTAAGTGAGGCACGTTGACAGCTATGTGTGCGTGACATTTGGCGACTGGCACTGTACGGACACGCGCGTCTATGTGTGTGTAAAGTTGCCAGATTATGAATAATCTCCCACTATTTTGCATATAGTTTTTGCAAACGAATATAAAAATATTACATAGGTAATATTTTATATTCGTTTGTGGTTTTGAAGAATGTACCATAGATTTAATTAATGCTTTTAATATGTAATGCTGTTGTTGTGTGTTGAAAATTATTCAAATAAAAAATACCATTAAAGTATGCTTTTATAAATACATTTCTTAAAAAATGTAGGCTCCGAGTTAAGTTTTAACTAATTTTATTCGTAAATTGAGAAATAAATAGATAGGCTTGCGTCATAAATATTAATTAGCTAAAACATTTTGTCATGCATACAATAAATTATGAATATCATAAACATAAATCGTAACCAAAAAAAATTGCAATTAAAAATAAATAATAGCTACAATCAATAATTTCTGTTTCTGTACTTAATGTACACACGGCGCCAAGTCAAGCTAAATAGTCGAAGTACGATTTTGATACTTATTCCCTACGCCATAAGAACGGTACAAAGGTCTAACAACGGTACAAAGGTCAAAGTGTATAGCTTGACAAGTAGCCGCGTGTACACGAATATTTGGATCGTTTGGGGATCGAACTCAAAACAATGTATATGCTAATGGAAATCCTATTAGTATATTTATAAGAAAAAATATAATCTACAATATACTTTTACAATACGTTAATGTATTTTTCATTAACATGACAATCATTATTACCTACATAATCAATTGACAAGTGCATTTTCCCTAATTCAGGGAAAACGGTGTCGACGTAAACTGGCAACACTTACATATTTTCTGCAGAAATACGAATTTTATCGAAATAATATTATAAAACGGTCAAATAATCCATAGTTATCTGTAAGAATATATTCCATCTTCCCGTATTTGCTTTTAGAAACAACTTTTACAATGTTTAAAAACGCAAGACGGCATTTTATGAATTTAAAAGCTGGATCGATCGTGGCGTGTGAACTGTGCGATGCTTCGCAGCGCACTGAGTCGAGTTTGTATTCGCTTTTCAATTTTGTATTTGCTTTAGTGGCTTCACGCAAGTGTTCCGCGCGCTCTGTCTGCCTTTTATTCTATAGTCTTAGACTATTATAAGCACGGAAGAGAAAATATTACACTGGAAATGGTAAGTAGGCGTGGCACGCGTGTCACAATTAAGCGTTGTAACGCTTAACTGGCCCCAGTCACGTTCTTACATCGAGTCGAATTGCTCGTTTCGTGACACAGATTCATTTCTATAACTATGCCGTTTTGTGCCTTTTTGGAGTGCAAAAATGATAGCAGGCGAAAAAATATTAAACATGGAGATGTTTCGTACCATCGGTTAGTACAATTTTCATTGCTTTCAATAAAAGTCTTAATTTGTTTCAATTAAATAATATTTAATAGAACGGTTAGTAAAAATGCACCTTATATATCGAAGATAAAGTTTATTTTGGATTGATTCCATTCAATAGAACATTCTCGAAAATGCCGCGCTACTCATTTAGTGATGTGGTCAAGTCGAATATTAAAATTATCGATTGATATCGAAACACGGAAATAAAACATTTACGAAATGTTTATTTTAATAAATTGTTTATTTGGGTGGGTATTTCTATGAACAATGTAATATGTAGGTACCTACGTATTTAAAAAAGAAAGTATATATGTATGTTTATCCATTGTCTAGTACCCATAGTACAAGCTCTGCTTAGGTGGTGTTGTGTGTATGTAGTAGCATAATTATGTTACGAATATTATTATATGTTATTATTTAGTATTACATTACAATCCAAGTATAAGGTCGGCTTTATTCACTCACGTAATTTATTTTAAGAGGTGTATTAGATTCAATCTAATAGATACTTTGTTGCAAAAATATAATCTATGTTTTGGATAGTAACTATAATTTATCAATGTAGTGAATAGCAAATATAATTTATCAATTTAATGATCAATGCAATGTTTAACTAACGTTGCATTGATCACTAAATAAGCATTAGTAGGTCCTCTTAACATAATTTAAAATATTTTTTGATTTCCTAAAGATGCAAGCATCAAAGAAAAATGGATGCAACAGGTAGAGTTAATTGGATGCCAACCAAATCAAGCACGATATGCTCTGAGCATTTTTTAAAAGACGATTTTATAATATCAAGTAAAGGCTATAGATATACGAAACCTGCTGCGCTTCCATCAGTGAAAATTGTTAATTTTTTTATCAAGTAAGTAATCATGTTTTATTTTCATCACTGTCAATAAGTATTCAAAATATTTGTTATGCTACTTAACAACACACGTGTTACATGTTATTAATTTGTCCGTGTGGTGACGGATTAAGAATACGGAATGTCACCACCCCATATCATCCCATGGGTGTCGTAAGAGCCGACAGAGGGAGCATATTATGCAGAGAACAGCACTGTAAGAGAAGGAAAACTTGATACAAACCCTATACCAACCCGTTTGGCCAGCGTGGTATAGTAGGCCAATTCCTCCTTTCAAAGGAGAGGCCTAGTCCATCAGTGGACAGTTAAAGGCTGATGATGATGATGAATTTGTATGAACATTGACTGACTAAATATAAAATTTAATTGATAAATACACTTATTATATGAACAAAATATCGCATCATCTATCGATATCGATAAAGTAATCCAATGTGCTACGTGGTACGGCCCTAACCGAGTAGAAGCAGAAACAGACCGATCACGCAAATTTCAACCATATGCCTTATGTAATTAAGATTAGAATTGCTACAACTTTGAATACCGCCATCTATGGTTGAGTAGCGGAATTGACTCGTAAATCGAATCTAGTATGACTATAGATCGTAAATACGTTCTACTGCTAAAGCAAAATAAATCTTATTTGTAGGTCAGCAGGGTTTATTTCCAAATCTGTGAAATAGGCTAGTTTTGAATGAACTTAAACTACGAATCAAACGAATTGTTTCTTTGTAGTGCAATATATGATTATCGGTTTACTTGTGTGAGTTTGGCGACAGCGGTTCCGATAGTAATTTGGGTGCATACCATTTCTATGTTTTTTCTGTTCTGAGATTATAAGAACCTAAGTTTTGTTTAGAAAAATACTAGGTATGTATCCAGTTATGTATTGTAAACATAAAATGTGGTTTCCTAGATATACTACTACTATACATACGTAGTACCGTAGTACATTAAATACCAAAGTACGTATATCTTTAAGATTAAGCCAACGCGCCCAATGTAAACTCACAGAAATAGGTATTTATAAGTTAACCGACGATTACTCGTAAACTAGTGATATCTACTTAGCCGTGATAGTTTTCCTTTTAAATTAGTTATATGTACTACATTTGTGATTTTTTTCACCTCTTCCAAATTAATAGTTTAGCCGGCAGAGGGGGGGGACACTTGAGTCTAACAATTTTTTTCACTTCAAAGCTTGATATTTGACAAACCAATCACTTGATCGAAAAATGATTTGAGCAAACTATTAATATTTTTTTAAAACCTATTCAATGATACCCCACATGATGGGGTACTCAAGCAAAAAAAAATTCAACCCCACTATATATGTAGGGGAGATACCCTTAAAAAAAAATATTTTCCTAAATTTTATTCTACAGTTTTGTTGCAATATCTTATGTCTATATTCATGTCAAATATCAGCTTTCTAGCACCAGGCGTCTTTGAGCTAGGCTGCGGACGGACAGACGGACGGACATGACGAAACTATAAGGGTTCCTTGTGGACTACGGAACCCTAAAAAGGTATATCTGAGAACAAGGAACCAGCAAATTACGACGCATACCATCGTCTTTTCAATACCCAATTTAATATCAGCTTTTTTATTCCTCTTAAAGGCAAATTTGACGTATGTGAGGCCTTTAAGAATAACATAACCTACTACTAACATTATTAGTCGCCAAGTCATTATTTATAGCTCCTCGGCTAATATTTCAATTGACTTGTATAGTTTATTTGCTACCTAAACGCAGCTGCTAGTTTTTATAACACCTTTAGTTTTGAATCTTATTTAATATAATAGTCGCGAAAATATTTAATCGCTAGCAAGTTATTTTATTACTTACAAACATTTAGTCATCTTTTAAGTTATACTTGGAAAATAATAAGCTATATAAAATCAGTCTTATAAGGAAACATTTTGAAAAGCCTTACTCTTTTTGTATTTAAATATTTATTCATAATCTCTCAATTATTGGTTTTTTTTTTAAATGACTGCCTTTTATCATTTAAAATCAAGACGTATACAATTAGGAGTTCAAAACAGACGCATACAAAAGTCTATAATGAGCGATGAATACATACAAGATTGCCAAATGCAGCTCTTAAATGGAGAAATAACAATTGGCCACTTTCTTGAAAAGATGAGGTAATTGATATTAATATTATTAACAATTACCTCATCTCTTCCAGAAAGTGGCTAATTGTAAAAAGTACTATTTCTCGGTAAATGATCTCGTTAATAATATAGAATAGTATCACTATATAATTATGTCTGTAGAATGTTAACATTTAGAGTTAGCTTCGTATTTATTGTCAAGATTGTTAATTGAAGAGTGGTTGGTGCGATTGATATGTACTTATAATATATCTTTACTATTGTTGCTACTTATGTAGACAGCAACCTTTTTAGTTTACATGATTTATCTTTGATTTTGCATGCTGTGATAATATTATAACTTTTTTCATTTGAAAAAAGTGTAGACACCTGTAGGTACTCATTGTAATTTTGATATTTAATTTTATGAAAAAAAAATATTTTGAGAGGCTTTCCTCCAGAAGTAAATAATTAAAAAACTAAAACATTTTTGACTAGTTCTAAGACGGATTTTATGACTATTGACATTTAGATTTGAATGTGTAGTGATTGTTATACCTATCTGTTAATTTTTAATATTAATTGTTAAAACGGTAAGACGGATTGAAATGTAAAATATTGTCAGTAGGTATTGACAATATTTTACAATAAGAAAAAATATTTAAATACAAAAAGAGTAAGGCTTTTCAAAATGTTTCCTTATAAGACTGATTTTATATAGAACAATATTGTTGTCAATATTTGATTTTTAGATTAATAATTTAAAATAAGAGGAATTGTTATAGTAGTAGGTATGACTGATTTTCAAACGGAAAATGCTGTACTATTTCCTTTTTATAAAAATGTTGGTAATCAAACGTTGTTTTATTAACTCCTTTAAAAAAATAACAGTGGGGTGAAATAACAAAATTAATTATTAAAAGTATTTCGGGAACAAATGAAACTTCTTTTCCTCCCTCGATTACAAGTTCGGGAGAAGATGACACAAGCATTTCCATTTTCCTTCTTTCGGGAGCAGACATGCGGGGGAAGTTGGGAATAGAACTTCCTACCTTCCCCCGATTACAAGTTCGGGGGAAGATGAAACAAGCATTCCCATTTTCCCTCGTTCGGTGGCAGGCATGCGGGGGAAGATGAGAATGCAACTTCCTATCTTCCCCCGATTACAAATTCGGGGGAAGATGACTTCGTGTCTCTCATCAATTCCCATTTTCCCCCGTTCGGGGGGCGACATGCGGGGGAAGATGGGAATAAACCATTTTTTGTCAAAGACAAAGGTTTCGGGTATGAGGTCGCACATTGCATCTAGCATCGGGATTTCGTTAGTTAGTGTCCTTTTCAGGCGTGCATGGGATATTCGGTCATCCCTTCTCCAAAGCCCGACCTTATCGAGCCGGATCGCGGCGGCACCCGCTTCCTGCTGGATGATGAGGTGCAGTAGTCGCAGGTCGAGCAGCACCTCCAATGCCGCCGTTGGAGTTATTTTCATGCAGCCTGTTGTGGCCAGACAGGTGAGGCGTTGTATGCTCTGTAGCTTGCTCTCGACTGTGCTTAGTTGAGTGCATGGCCACCACACTACTGCACCGTATGTGAGCATGGGGCGTATCATGGCAGTGTAGATCCAGAGGGAGATGAATGGTTTAAGACCCCATTTCTTGCCTATTATTCTCCAGCACTGACAGAAGATTGTACATGCTTTTGTGGTTTTAGAGGTGATGTGTTTACTCCAATCGAGCTTATGGTTGAGTGTTACGCCCAGGTACTTGACTTCACTCGATAGGTTGAGCTCCGTGCCAAAAAGTTTTGGTTTTCTGGTCATACGGGTGTTTCTTTTGTTGGTGAAAAGTACTAGCTCCGTTTTATTTGGGTTAACCATCAGTTCGTGGTAGTTGCACCATTGCTCCATGATCCTGATGGCTGCTTGCATCCGATAATGGATCGTGTCTTCCGAATCTTCTTTGATTAGGATGGTTATATCATCTGCGTAGCCGACCGTATAGAAGCATTTGTCATTCAGGCTTCTCAACAGATCGTCTACCACTATGTTCCATAGCAGGGGTGATAGGATACCTCCCTGTGGGCAGCCTTTTGCTACTATCTCCCTTGTGGTGGTGTTAACCGTGAATTGAATAGTCCTTTGTTTCAGGAGTTAATCAATCCAGCCACTGACGGTTTGTTCAACTCCGAACTTGTCAAGGGCTCGGCTAATGCTGGTGAATTTAGTTTTGTCAAAGGCGGCTTCTATGTCAATTAAGGCGCCTAAGGTCATAAGTTTGTCAGATAGCGCTGTCTCTATGGTCCCCACTACGGAGTGAAGCGCTGATTCCGTTGATCTGCCACTTTTGTAGGCGTGTTGTTGCGGGTGTAGTGGTCTGCGTAGCAGTGCGCCTTCCCGCAGGTATCTGTCAGCGAGCCTCTCCAGCGTTTTCAGCAAGAAGGACGTTAAACTGATAGGTCTGAACGATTTCGCTTGAGTAAGCCCAAAATGTAGCATCGACATGCGACATCATCCCGTTACATAAAATATATTATATGACTAATAAGAGTGGACTAGGGAACATAATTATGTTTGAAATTCGATATGTAAAAATATTATAGACCGGTACTCAATGTGACATTAGTATTAAATTAGCAATACATCTTTGGAAATTTCCTACAACTATTGGGTTAAATTCAGCAGTATTTATCTAATGTGAGCCATATCATCCTCTTAGCGTTATCCCAGTTTCAATCTGGGGACCGCTTACTAGTCTAACTGGATTTGGCTGAATATTAGCTATTCCACGGAGCGACTGCCTGTCTGACCTCCGCAACCCGAAGGGATAGCGATATTCCATGGTTTAGACTAGTGTCAGTTTATTTAGAAGGTACTGACGCCTTGTAATGATTGTCAAAGATCTTCATGACAACCGGGACCGACGGCTTAACATGCTCTCCAAAGCACAAGCAATAATTAATGTGAGCCATTTCAATGTAATATAATTAGGTTAGTATATAACTAAAAAACTTGTGAAAGGATCAACCAAATAGTTTAAAATGGTACACCTCGGTCGGTACGGTCTTTAAATTTACCAATTTCACTATTGTTATGACGCTATACACGGCTGATACTTTTTGTAGATAACCATTTTAGAGCACAACATCCTATAACAAAATCAGTTGAGAGTACTCCATAGATTGTTGCAAAAAGTTATCGAATTTTGCTATATTTTGGAACTTTTCTAAATTTTCTGCAGCACAAACTTACTACATTGAATTTGGATGCCCCATCAGACTAAAAATTTTAATAAATAAAACCAAAGAAGTTTACATTTTCATTTATATTGAGTAAACTTAGAAAAAGAAGCCTAAAATTTTCCCTCCAAGATGTTTCCTTCTGGCTTCTTCATGGTCCATAATGCCACCACTGGTTGTCAGGACAAGGTAACTGAAAACAATTATACATTTGACATTAATACTAATTTACAAATAATTTGTATGTTAAAAATTTAAACAACTAAGACCAATGAAGTAAAATGCTCATGGCCAAAAATTATAAAATATTTTGGCAATAAATTAAGACTAAGCTGAAAATGTATAAAATACCACTAACAATATCTAACAATGTTATAGAAGATATCAACTTGTGACATTTTATTTAATATAGCACAAACTTTCAAATGACAACCAACAAGAACTATTGGCGATCCGCGGTAGTTGTGCATAAACTTTCTTATAACTTATTTCTTTCTTCTAATTAAAGGTATGAGTTCATAGTCAACCACAGACCGCAAATGCAAATGCCTGGTCACCGCAACACTACTGTTTTCTATATACTTTTATGAAATACCTTTTGTCGCAGCGACACATAGTTGCTGTCTGTGGCCGGCTATGAACTCATACATTTTTTAATCATATAGACTATATGCTACTTGATGAATTCAGTTTAATTTATTCTAAACTACTGTACATACATTAATCAAATACATGGCAAAATGATATAGGAAATATAAAAATAAAAGAAATGGTTATACTCTTCATTTATTTAGTTTATTTCTTGGGAGGAATACTACTAATTATGATTATTGCAGGATTTATTACTTTCCATCTTATTGTAAGAGTATATTCAGTATTAACTGCTACATTATGGATACAGAAACACTGAAGCATTGTTGAATAAGGTTATGTTTTGAATGTGGTACATAAAATATAACTATTGTTTATATAGCCAGAACTACACTTCTACTATAGCACTTCGCAGTGATACTAGCAGATAAAAGAGATGGAACAACTTACCCGAACTGTCGTGATGGTAGAAGGTTAGTCCACCTCTCGATGTCATTGATAGGTACGTCGAAGCGGGGCGATATGACTCCACATTTGTTCAGTCTGCCGGTAAGATTGACAACAATCTTGCCAGCTCTGTGGTCATCGACGATCTCGAACTCGCCAATGTAACCGTGTTTCATCATCACAGTTAAAAACTTGACGATAACTTTGGAACAAGGCCTGATGAGCACTTGACGTTTTCCGCGCTTCTCAGCATTGTGAATTGATTTCAGCGCATCACTCAATACATTCATACGCACCATGGCTGAAATAATATAGATTGGGATAAGATACCGTCTACTACAGTACAAATTTCTCAAAACTAGTAACTTCACATCTGCACGACGAAACGTCAAAACACCGTGAAACAACAGAGGTTATCACTGATTATTGCAATTATATACTGAAATAATATGATGGACGGGGTGCACAGTAACTACTTTTGAATGTAAAATACTTTTCTCATCATTTACATCGTTAAAATCAAAGATTACCTAGGATTTAATGCCCGCCTCAGCGAACCGAAATGACAGAACACTCCGAAAGAAATATTTTAGAGTTGTGTCACAAGGGGTGTACATTTAAGTATCGACTAATGAAATATAATCGATTGGAAATTATTGAAAAATGTATACCATTGATAATAAAGTTATAATTAATTTATCTAAAAACAGTGGGGATTATTTAGTCTCTAGGCATTTCTTCTACTTTATTTACTTAACATTATGCTATGCGTGCTAAAAATTTCAAAAGCTTTATTGCCCCAACTGTTTTTTATTTGTCAACTAAATTAGAAGGGAAATATCGACTCATTTTAATAAAGTCAGCTAGACAACGAAATACATACAGATATTTTAAATTCAAATTCAAATTCAAATAATTTATTGCGAATATAGGTGATACATAGATGTTTACATAGGTTTTTGTCAGTCACAGAACAAACATTAGTGCAGCTATATTCTGCCATTTGGCATGCAATGTTCATCATATATTATTTTATTATGGTTATATAAAAACTATTGAGATAATAATATTATATTCTAGTTATATATAAAGTACACATGTCAAAAAAAATAAAATTAAAATTAATACAATCAAATAAGTCAATCAAGGTTATATTATTATAAATGGAAAGTCAATTTGGTTACATGTCACAACAAATCATTAAATATCATATTTGTCTTCGAGAAATTCTTTAATACTGTAGTATGCCTTATTAATAAGAAATTGTTTCAATAATGCTTTAAATTTATTTATGTTGGAGCATCTTAATATGTTTAAGGGTAAATGGTTATAAATTCGAGGGGCCATACAGAATACACTATTGCTAAATTGCGCTGTTTTGTTTGATGGAAAACATACTTTGTGATTATTACGCTTACTATTTAAGCGTTCAAATAAATAATTATGAGTTATAACAAAGACAGCGATCTCATAGATATAGAGGCATGGAAGTGTTAATAGTTTCAAACTCATAAAAAAGGGTTTACAGCTATCTGTCTGTTTCAACTTCACAATGGCCCTTATACATCTCTTCTGGGCTCTAAATAACATCACATTGTCCACCGAGTTACCCCAAAAGATAACACCATACCTTAGTACTGATTCTACGTAACCATGATACGCAGCGATGACAGCAGACTGATTCACAACTGATCCTAGTCTATACAGGGCATAAGAAAATTGGTGGAGTTTGGTACAAATATCTTCTACTTGAGATTTCCAATTTAATTTTGAGTCAAGATTGAGACCTAAAAATTTTACATTTTCAACTAAATCAATTTGTTGTCCATTGTAGCTTATATTAAGATTTATTAAATTATTATTCCTATTTCTAAATGTCATTAAATTGGTTTTATTCAGATTAATTAATAAATTATTATTTGATAACCATTGAATTATTATGTGTAGTGTTTGATTTATGTCAGATATCATTTGATTTGTACTTGAACTTCTAAACATCACTGTGCTATCGTCTGCAAATAATACCATGTCTTGATTTATATAGTTTGGTAAGTCATTAATATAGACAATAAACAACAAGGGCCCGAGAATACTTCCCTGAGGAACTCCTTGAGTTACTTCACTATATGGAGAAGAATGTACTATTTGTCTATGAGTTTTTTGGCAAATGCGAGTAATTTGTGTACATTGTTGGCGATTTAGTAAATACGATTTTAGGAGATTGAGAACATTTCCCCGAACTCCATATGCTTCTAATTTATTTAAGAGGATGCCGTGATTAACATAGTCAAAAGCTTTAGTTAAATCCATGTAAAGAGCAGATACTAAGTGCTTATTGTTAAGACCTGACATTATACTTTGTAGAAAATTAAAGACAGCTAGGTTAATGCTTTTATTCTTGCGAAAGCCGACTTGTTTCTCTGTAAATATTTTATTTTTTTCAAAGAAATCATTAAGACTATGACTTATGACTTTCTCAAAAATTTTTGAAAATGTCGGTATGAGCGCTATCGGCCTATAATTTGCAACATCGCTCTTGTCATTTTTCTTAAATACTGGTTTAACTACAGTCTTTTTTAATTTATTTGGAAATATTCCAGCAGATACGCTTAAATTCACTATGTATGATAAAACGGGTGCAATAGTGGTTGACACATTTTTTAATATCTTTGTGCTAACGTCATCATAGCCTGTGCTCTTTGTATTTTTCAATGAATTAATAATATTATTAATTTCGAAAGGAGTAGTTGGGTTCATAAATAATGAGTTATAAGAATTTGGTAGTTTATACTTAAAGTTATTAGTTCTTAGGTTACTGTTATCTCCACCTATGAAATAATTATTAAATAACTCTGCGATATCTTTCGGGTTATCAATGATCACGCCATTTTTGTTAATATGTCTGATTTCTTCTTTAATAATATTTTTGTTATTATAATTGATGATCGACCACGTAGCTCTACATTTATTTGAAGCTGTTTCGATTTTATAGTTATTTTGTGCCTTTTGTGTTAACTTTATAATTTTGTTTAAACGTTTTGTATAACATTTGAACAAATTTCTGTTGTGTAATGTCGGATGTTTTCTATATTGCCAAAGTAAATGTCTTTTTTGTTTTGCACATATCTTAATACCTTTTGAGATCCAGGCAGGCTTTTTGCGAGGTGTTCTTTTTGTTAATATATGTGGAAAACATAGATTATAAAATAAAATAAATAAATCGTGAAAATAGTCGAATGCGTAATTTGGATCAGTCGTTTTGTAAACTTCGTTAAATGTAATTGATTGTAAACATTGATTGAACTTTTTTATGTTTTCTTTATTGTAATCTCTACTTTTTACTAACCAATATGACAGAGAACACGTTTGTTTGACCTTGCATGTTAACATTTGGCTTGAATGATCAGACAGAGCAAATTCGAAAACTGTGTACTTACTCCCCCTAATATTATGTATAAAGTTGTCTAAACAAGTACCACTTGCAAGGCGTGTAGGCTCATTAATGGCTAACTTAAGGTTATAACCTAAGATTATTTGATTTAGCATGTTAGTTAATTTGCTCTTTTGTAACGTGTTTATGTTAAAATCGCCACATATAACTATTTTTTTCTTAGTGAAGCATAATGTAACAAGTATATCGTCAAGTATAGCAAAAAAGTCATCAATATTTTGTGTATTGTTTCGTGGTGGTCTGTAAATACATACTACTATTAGACTATGTAATGTAAGTTCAATAGCACAGCATTCAATAATACCAGAAACGCCATATCTTTCTATAGAATTTAAAGTCTTAAACTCATTATGATTGTGAACCAATATACAGGCACCGCCGCGACGGTTTTTACGACAGAATGAGGCTGCAAGTACGTAATTTTCTATGAACAGTAATTTGGTGTCACCTTTTAACATATTGTGCTCGGTTAAACATACTATTTCAGCCAAGCTACCTTTTTCTTGAAGATAATTAAGATTTAGAGTTAAAAGATCTGACTTACTTATAACGCCATTAATGTTTTGGTGCAATATGTTTAAATGGTTAGATTTTACGAAAAAATGATTCAGATTGTTCTGTAATTATATGCTCATCACTAGTATGTGAGTTGGGTATAGCAGATCGAGCGTCATCCGCAAAATTCACTGCAGTTGGCGATATTGCAGTGTCACATTTAGTGTCCATGTTGTATGAAAATGTAGTCAAGTCGACAAGTATACGTTGCATAACATTTTTATATATATTCTGCAGGCCATTATTGCTTATTTTACCAGATATGTAAGAAAACATGTCATGTGAGAGATTATAATTGGAGTCAAATATATATGCATATTTGTAGTATTGCACATTCATGGATAGTAAGTGATTAAACATCTCTATTTTATAATTATATATGGGGGCTCCGCATATGTACGTTGGAACACATAATATTATATTTGTATGAGATACATGTTGTAAACATTCCTGAATTGATTTTACAAGGTCGGGACAATTTACGGTTTTCTTAAAATCATGTTCTCCAATAAGGATTATACAATAGTCGTTGATAGTGTAGTATTGCAGTTTGGTTTTAATATCTGCTATCATTTGCAAAACGCCACAGTTTTGTGTGATGTAGCGACAGAAGTTAAACTGTTCAGCGAATGTGTATTCAATATCGTGTAATCTTCCTTTTACACTGCAATTGGTTAGAATACAGAGTTTTCGTTTTTTAGTAACTTTTCCTCTTCCTATAAATTTTTGTTTATTAACATTATTGCTGGCATCTTTACTTCCCTCCTCAAACTTTTTAATGGTTTCATTCTTGTCCGAAGCATTATCATTTATTATATTTATATTTCTTGGTAGGATCAGCGGGCTGTTCAAAGATTCTTTATTTTTCTTTTTACGGTCTATTCGTGGCGTAAGCCTTGGACTTGCTACAGTTACTTTTTTGTATAATTCGACAGTTTTATTTGCCTTTGTCAATTCTGATTTAAGTTGTATATTTTCGCACGTTAAATTATCTATTTCTTGATGAGCAGATTGTAATTCACAGGACAGTTTTTTAATAGTCTCATTCAATTCTCTTATAGTCATACAATCTTGGGACTGAGTGTCGTCCGGAAGGCTTGTCATAGTGCAGTCAAATAAGGATGAAGTACTTGAATCATTCAGTGATTTCGTTCTTGTACGGTTTCTTACTGTTACATTTTCATCCATAATGTTAAGTTAATGATAATTTGCAGTAGTTTTATAATATTTATTATTTATAATATTATAATTAATTAATAATGTATTATATGAATTATAATTTATCAATTTAAGTTTAGTTAAGGTCTTTAAAAATAAACGAAGTTATCAAATTACTTATATTTCGCTTTAGTTGATACAGTTAATTTGCATCAGGTGAGCTGGTTACATCACTATTGTTAACCAATTGACAGCCAGGGCTACTAGCATGATATGCCAAATTTCTACTTATTCCTACCAACTGTCCTTCCATGATTTCGATCTAATGTGCAAGCAGTCAGCAGTTTAGCTCATCAGCCGATTCATTTAAGTTTGGTAGCGATGACGATAAACAGCGTATAGCAGAAGAAATGCATGATTAAATGTAAACAGTAACAATTTTGTTTCAAATATTCCATCAGTGAGTGAGGGCATAGTAATAAAATTATTTTCACGACTAAGTCAACTAATATTGTACATTATCAATGACACTCAAAACCGATCTTTTATTCACACGTGCTATTCCATTGTGCTACACATTCTTACTACTGTTTTTTTTTTTTGTTTTATATGCCTGAATTGCGAATATGTTCAGATTACGCGATCTATGTGAAGTGTTAATTAGTATGAGACAGGAAAACAAGACAGCAAAGTAAATCATATCTCTAATGATGAATATTCAAAGATAGAACCTTAAACTTACTTAGTCTCTCAGAATACTTAAGCATCTTTTCTTTACTCTCTCCATGTTATTTCTATGTGCTTCATAATAAGTAGACTAAACTTTATTAAGCTGTAATAGAGGCATAGTGTACTTTGTGGATGTTTATACTCTTTAGTAGATCTTATTACAGATCCCAGTAGTTTGTTGCTTCTTTTCACAATAATAATATAATCATAATACGGAAGGTCAAGCTACTATCAAACAGGACTCTCAGATCCTCAACCACCTCCCTTCTACACAATACATTATTTTGTATGAAATAAGGGTGTGGCAATTTATGTATTGTCTGGTAAAGAGATAAAGTAAAATTTATCAATATTGAGGGACATTTTGTTGGACAAGCACCAGTTCGCAAAGGTGTCTAGATCACACTGAAGAGCCAGACTATCTGAAGTTACATTTATTTTGGTATAAATCTTTAGGTCATCAGCATATAGCAGTGCAGGGCAAGATAAAAAAGAGCGGCCCAAGGTGAGATTGCTGCGGAACTCCAGAGGACACAGGTATAAGTGACGAAGAGTAAGCTAAGTTACAAGTTGGCCCCTTTACTTAGATAAGAGGTGATCCACCTAAACAAGCAACCATGTATTCCATAGTAGGCAAGCTTAAGACATAACATAACAGTGAATGCTCTTTTATATCGAACGCCTTAGTATAGTCATGGCGTCCACTTGCCCATCTGTAGCAAAGGCGCCGCAACTTTGTTTCTTGCTTAGGAATGTTTCTATAGTCGAATGGTAACCTAACTTAATGGATGATATAAATATTACTATACGTTATAATTATAACATTATAATTCGATTAAAGTTTTTCTTCCATATAACTGTCAGTTTCTCCCCAACAGAGCTATTTTCGTATACATTGTTACTTATACTTTGACAACCGGTTGGCGCAGCGGAAGTGTAAGCGACTGCTACGCCGAAGGTCGCGGGTTCGATTCCCGCACAAGTCAAACATTTGTGTGCATGAACATGGATGTTTGTCTTGGTCTGGGTGTTTCTATGTATAATATGTATGTATTTACAAAAAAAAAGTATATATGTATGTTTATCCATTATCTATTACCCATAGTACAAGCTCTGCTTAGTTTGGGACTAGATGGTGAAGTGTGTATGTGGTAGAATATTATATTATATTATTATATTATATATTATTATATATTATATACTGTAATGACCGAGAGCACAGTCTACCATCTTTTAAAAATAAACGTAAATTCGTTGTAGCAGAGATTTGCTGTTTTCAGCTCGTAGGTATGTAGCGATTTTACTGGGGAAGAACTACCCCCTCACAGAATATCACCGTAAAGTAACAATAGCTACATATACTGCTGCATTTCGTTGGTGAGTGAGAGCGCCGGAGGCGTTTTTAAGGTTTGGAAGAATACTCTCCATTCGTGTATGAGAGTGATTATTCCAGTTCAGAAGCAGGGTCTGAAAGAAAAATTGGTATTACACTTAAGAGGATTCATACACAGTTTGTTTTCGTATGTAGGTCAAGATATCCGAAAATTAAAAAAAAAAAAACAATTCTCCTCCTTTAACCCATTTTAGTCAAGATATTTGAAAATGAAAAAAATTATAAACAATTCTACTCCTTTATCCTATTTTTGTCAAGAGCATATGTGGTACTCACGACTTTGCTCGCGAGGACTTTCAATCTACTCTACTGCAGTGCATGACGCCTTCGGTTCGATTCCCGGATTGGGTAAATTTTATAGGGACTTTCTGGGAACAAATATAGCCTAAGTTACTCCATATATAGACAGCTACCTGGTAGTAAAATATAATCGAAATCAAGGTTACCAAACAAAATCAATCAGACAGACCGACGACAGACCAAAATATATTTCAACCAGGTTTTAAGCATAAGTATTGTGTTAATAAATGTACGTATTATTTTGACATAACAAGCAGACACTTCATTTTATTTATCTGCATAGATTACTGAACGAAGAAATATCTTACGATCGTAGGATGTACTCACGAATACAGATGGGTTGACATTATTTTTTATGCTTTACTAGCTGACCCGGTGAACTTCGTACCACCATATATGTATTATACATATAAACCATCCTCTTGAATCATTCTATCTATTAAAAAAACCGCATTAAAATCCGGTGCGTAGTTTTAAAGATTTTAAAATACTTAGGGACAGACAGACAGAGGGCCGACTTTGTTTTATACTATGTAGTGATGTACAGGTTACTTAACCATTGTGATTTACTTTGACTATTAAATGTATTTATTCAGTATACTTTTTTGTGCTTGCCTTGTAATTGTAAATGCATTTAATAACGATTGTTGTACATATTAAATGCTATTATTATTATTAAATTGCTCTTACAAATTAAAATTTCTACCATCTAAACTTAAAACGTTTTAGATGGCAACACTGACTAAAAAAATCTTTTTGCTGCTGTAGGAACGCGTTTTGCTCGTCAAGTTGTCGCGTCCTTCGAGCGATTGTGCAATGAAGTTCATAAAACTTTCGAAGTTCATAAAAACTTTCAAAAATTAAATAAACCTTATTAGACGTATTCGTAAGTTAAAAACAGTTTATTGTGATGTAAGTAGACATAAAATTGTGTAGAATCCGTGCAATTTATAAACATACAAAGTTGAGTGAACTTATGAAGTTGTGAGTAATTCCTACCTTGTCCGTAGTTGCAAGGCGAGCGAATTCCACAGGTGTATAACGTATGTTGTGGCAACTAAAATCCTAGCAACAGTTTTAAAATGACGGTTTTATGCATCTTTTTGCGGCAGTGTAACGGAGTATTATTGACAAAGAAAATGTAGACGATAAACATAAAATTATCATGTACAAGAAGATATAACGTGTCATGGAAGAATTAGAACGGTGGTCCAAGATGAACCGTAAACAGTATTCTGGAACTTTTATTATACTGGTTC
Source organism: Euclidia mi (assembly GCA_944739405.2). Classification (NCBI taxonomy): domain Eukaryota; kingdom Metazoa; phylum Arthropoda; class Insecta; order Lepidoptera; family Erebidae; genus Euclidia; species Euclidia mi. The sequence goes on from OX123198.2 coordinate 27,730,693, forward strand.
TCCTAGTAATTCAGCCAATATCATCCATAAATAGTACAGGTAAGTTTTTTTAGGATTGTTATTGTATTCGCATCATTCGTCATTGTTGTCATGTGTTCTTACAACTTCTTTGTTTACTTGAGGTTCTAAGTACTGACCTAAGTTATTATTTAGCATAGGCACATGTTATTTTAGATTACAGATGATTACAGCAGAAGAATTACAATAATTAAGTATAATATCATATCAGAGAAGTGACTATTAGATCGAATGTACATATCTAAAACAAAGTTTTTAGTCTTTGCTTTTCGTATCTGTCGCTCCGGCGTTCATTTGAGTAATGGTTTATATCTACACAGGTATAGAATGCCATTAATGTCGTCCAAGTTCTAAGCCGTTTATATTTTTGTATTAGTCCGATTACCTTCATAGCAAGGTTTTCGCCATGTGCAGTGTTCTACACTGCCTAAGGTGTGTAATGTAGTTTACTGAAATTGCCTGCTGGTACAATGCGGCTCGTTAATTATTTTCTAATTATTAACCTTTACTTCATCTAATTTATCATGTACTAGCTTCGTCTCCCGGATTTGCGCATATTTGCGGTATTCAGCACAAAATGTACCCATGTGCTTTCCTAATTGTATATGTATAGCTATATTACTGCGAAGTTGCATCAAAATCCGTGCAGTAGTTTTAGCATGAATGAATAAAACTAACTTCCATCCATCTATCCAAACTCCACCCAAATGACATGACAGGCAGATTGTATTAACACAGGTCAGGATTGTAGTAACGGCAGGTTCAAATCACCGCCATAAACTACAAATTTATGAAAATCACGCCTGTAACGCCGACCAACGGGTTAGAGACGACACTTTTCATAGAACCTAGAAACACAAGGACACACCCTTATACCTACGTTTTTACATGACGTAAAATATTGCACCAGCCTATTGCCGCCACCGAGCACATTTCTAGGCTCCATGGCACTGAAAGAGTGGAATAGAATCTCTTACTAAAATAAAAACAATGACATGTTGCTTGGAAACGAAACCGGACCGGACAATCGCACGCATTCACAACTCGTAAGTGCAAACGTAGGCTTCGCGAATGGTAGGTGCATTCAGAATTATTGAATTATTTCTTAGTACTGTTCTGTAGTCAAATAGAAGAATCTCAGTTTAACTGAAATTTTCATCATCTAGCATCATCAGCCTGCCAAAGTCCACTGCTGAATATAAGCCTCTCAAAGATTGAACTGTATTGTGTACTTGAAGTATTGATTGCCAGAAACTATCCAGATAATCATAAGACCGATAAACATACAAGCAATGAATGTTTGCTTCTCATGAAATGATAACAGAATAAAGACGCGCTGTTCGCACCGTCAAGGACCCCAATCCCACGGTCGAAATAATGGCGTCGTAGCAACGCAGATACTTTCGTTACTTCTGAGTGTTCTAGTGTCTCTTTGATGAGTGCTCTTCGACAAAATGTTCGATGTAGCAAATCAAGTCATCGTCAACTTTACCGATATTCCATTTGCTACAGCAACAGATCAGACAGAGATCAACAGATTTCGTGCTTTCCAACTAGAAACGTTTTCTTTCAGGTCGCTACATTTTCAGCGACATGATCACTGATAGCGCAAAGTTGAACGGAAATGACCTGCAGACTTTGAAATTAATATTTGCGATGATACTTCAGCACATGCTTTGACTATTATTACGCTTGTCAATCAGTTCTCACTTATACACTTCCATACCTGCGCATTCAAATACAGTTCAAAATTTGATTGATTGATTTTGAGCAATACGTTAAAATCCTGCCTCACTTACGTGCGTAATATGTTCGGTTCTTCTAGCTCGCTGATGTAATGTTCAATCTGAACTGTAACAGTTTATAGGTGAATGCTCTCGATAAGGGAGCGCCTTATAAATGCATTGTGAGTTTTGTGACGCTTTCACGTCGGAACTACTCGACCGCTCATCATGAAATTTTTCATTTATGGTCATTGGTTAAGCAATTAATTCATGTTCTCAGCAAAGCACGTACCAACGCGGTGAGACAACAAAAATAGTTTAAATTATCTTCAAAATACGTTTCTTATGTATAGTTTTATACCCAATAAAACAGCAATCAGGTTAATTATGTTCAAACACTGTAAATGATTAAAGCGTCATTGATCCGGATAATCGCTAATTTACATAACCGGATAATCAAATATCTAGGAAAATACTGAACACGTTATGCATTAAATCAAAGTTTTGCTAATATGTGATCTGCTAGTACTCCAGGTATCCGTAGAATCGTCATGGGAAATTCACAGATAAAATCAAAATATGTAGCTAGCACCCGTTTGTCAGTTACGACGAATGAAGTTAGAAGTATCCACTTACATACGTTTTGTTTGTAAGTTACACGAAATTTATAAACATAACATAAATACTTCGATAGAAACATAATAGATACTACATAAATCTGAGACATTTAAAGTTAAAATCCTGTGCCGTGTCGCCAATGGGCACAGGTTCTCAAGTCTCAACCAGGGATTTTTTACGACCAAGGAAAACGTAATTTAGTATTATGGTAATCAAATTTTTACAATGATAAACATTTCACATGACTTGCATGAATGATGTCCATGCTTTCAAATAGACATGGAAGCTTTGGAGCGCTCCCCTACTCCAAAACAAGGCATGTCTAAAACGGGTACACGACAACTACGTAGTCATAAATTATTTCGTTAGCAATTAAGTTTTAAGGTACAAAGTAGTACAAACAAACTGTGCAAAAAGAGATCAACTTATATGTATGCCAAATGTAGCTTGTTCCAATGTTACGTTGTTACATTTAAATATTTTTACGTTATATATACATTATAATAATAGCAGAGTAACAGCTTTCAAACATCACCTTCATCGTGTAATATAAACAAAAAATGTATTACAAGATGAAAAGAAATCTTACAACCGCAGGGCAGCTTTGTGGCGAGCTGAATGTGTGTGGCGACACTGCGGTCCCGAATGCTTCAGAGTCGGTCAGGGCCTCGTCTCCAGCCTGCCTTTATTGGCTGGCCGGGGAGTGGATTTCCAAGAGTGCCCGCAGGACTCTCAACTCTGGCTTGCCTTGGTCGGCCGGCCAGAGGAAAGCCGCAAGAGCTATTAGCTCGGGTGTGGAAGTGTCATTCTCAAGGGCGTAACTACGGGGAAACCCGCTCCGGGTCTCCAGGGTCACGAGGCCCGCGATGGCGAAACCGGTGCCGCACCGCTCGACACCCCTAGCCACTCGCACCGGTGTTGCCCTCTGGCTGCCTTTATGGCAGAGTTTGTTTGCTTTGGGCGGCTGTTTAGAGAGGGCCCATCTAGTGAGTTTGCGAGTCACCACCTGCCACGCGGACGGATGCTATAGGAGTATCATTGGCAGGTGTCGTTTGTTATCCATAGTATCATTATTACCAGTCCATTTAACACCCATAAACCAGTAAATTAGACTCCACATCATTGCAATAGTCCTACATTTGCAGCGGCTAGTCCATAGCTGTACTCAGTAGTGCAGTTGTGGGGGCTCCGCGGCATGTGTCTCATCCCATTTTAGATTAAAAATCTCTAAGGGCCTCTGCACGTTGGACCCATGTCCCCGTGTAAGCCTTCCAAAGGGCCAGGTATTGTTTTGACGACGTATGTAGTTAGAACAATACCCATGGAAAAGAGAAACATAATAATAATAATAAAAAAGTCTTTTATCAGGTGACATGTGGGTGACAACAAGGTTCGTGCTTACAACGGTTGGGTCATGCCACTTCTTGTAATACTCCTTTGGCATACTCAAGTGGACTCGGTCTGAATTGGTCGCCCTGGACAGAAGAGTCCGCACATTGTTGACAGCATATCGTATGCATCATCCACGTTCATCCGTGATGAGGTTGTACATCCCGCGGAAGTGTGGCGGTCGTGGCTTTCTGAATGTCAAAACCCTTCACAACCGCGAGGTGTGCAATCTCAGAGAATATTTTCTTAGGGCGAACGTGGATATGCATCAAGATGTTGTCGCAGTGGACAATGGACTCACCTCGCTCAAGTTGGCTAAGGAGAACTGGCGCATACCTGTAGTACTTAGTAATGATGATCGCAAGCGTATATGGCAGAGCAAGGAGCTTCATGGCAGGTTCTATCGGGCCCTGTATGGATCCGATGTAGACCTATTAGCCTCGGTGAACTGGTTACGCTTTGGTGACCTCTTTGGGGAAACCGAAAGGTTTGTTTGTGCAATTGCTGACGAAGTTATCAAGACGAATAACTACCGGAAATAAATCCTAAGGGATGGCACTAGTACTGATATTTGCCGTGCGTGTCACCAGCCTGGTGAATCCCTTAGGCATATTGTTCCCGGTTGTTCACGTCTTGCTAACGGCGAGTACTTGCACAGACATAACCAAATAGCCAGAATCATTCACCAGCAACTTGCTCTGAAATACAAACTTGTAGACATCGAGATACCGTACTACAAATATGTAGCAGAGCCAGTTCTCGAAAATGGCCATGCCACATTGTACTGGGATCGATCTATCATCACAGACAGGACTGTTGTAGCCAACAAACTTGATATTGTGGTGATTGAGCGATCAGAGCGCCTCGCAATAATTGTTGATTTCACCATTCCTCATGACGAGAATCTCGTGAAAGCCGAGAAAGACAAACAGATTAAATATCTGGACTTGGCTCACGAGATTGTCGACATGTGAGATGTGAACTCTGCAATTATTGTGCCGATAGTTGTAACGGTTAACAGTCTAATAGCCAAGAGCCTCGACCGTCACCTTAAGAGGCTCGCGTTGGGTGCTTGGGTCAAGGGCCTGATACAGAAGGCAGTACTTCTCGACACGGCACGTATTGTTAGGAAGTTCCTGTCTCTGGAGCCCTAACCACTGGCAGCTTGGACCCTCTGCCCGTTGCTGGTGGGATCCCACAGTTTTTTTATATTTTTTAATTTTTTTTTTTGTTATTGATTTAAATTGGAGAAATAATGAATAAATGAATAATAATAATATTCTACCACATTCACACAACACCGTCTAGTCCCAAACTAAGCAGAGCTTGTATGGGTACTAGACAATGGATAAACATACCTACATATATACTTTTTTTTCGTAAATACATAATATACATAGAAACACCCAGACCAAGACAAACATCCATGTTCATGCACACAAGTGTTTGACTTGAGCGGGAATCGAACCCATGTATGTATATCGTGCACAGCTTAAAGCGTGTAACATGTAGGCGCTAATTGCTGCATAGGTGGAAAGTATCTACAAAAACATCATTTTTATTAGGTGCTTGATCAAACATTGCAAAAGATTTTGTTTTAGAACTATAGCCAGCTTAAGCAGCTTAGTTACTATGTTACGATATAGGTACAAAGTTACCAAAATTCAACCAATCGTCAAAGTAAATTGCTGCAACAGCAAAACAAAGTAACATTTACTATCTATGCCGTGACAATACAACACAACATTTCAAATTGTTTATATGTATATTACGCTTCTACTGTCACACGCTACTGAATATTAAATTCTTCACACCAGGCCAACGAATACTATGTTAAATGAATTGTGCATTTATTCAAACTAGTTGCCCAATTCGTCTTTGGGCTAGATCTTTTTTATATTTCTATGAGCTGGATTACGAGCAGAGGTCCAAAAGTTCGTGGAATGGAGGGTATGGAGAGGGGGTAGAGGCGCTCGCTTATTGTCGTACTAATTGGGGACTCATCATTAGTATATAAATAGAGTTTCAGCCCTGTTGCATCATTCGATTACGAACACTCGCCTGCTAAACAAGTCAATCCGGAAGGAACAAGTCACACCGCTTAAGAAACAGCAGCCCGTCGATGCTTCAAAGCGGGTTTTGGAGTTGTGTGGAGATGAACTTGCACAGATTTTGGACCGGATTGTTACTGGAGATGAAAACTGGGTCTATCACTTTGAGCCTGAGTCAAAACAGGAGTCCATGCAATGGCATAAAAAGGGCACACCACCCCAAAGAAATTTAACGTATCGGCTGGAAAGTTGATGGGTACTGTTTTTTGGGATTGTGAGGGAATAATACTGATTGATAACAAAGAAAAGGGAAGAAACATAACCGGAGAATACTACGCATCGATATTAGAGAAAAAGGAGGCCATCAAAGAAAAACGTCGAGGAAAATTGGCTAAGGGTGTGTTGCTCTTGCAAAACAACGCTCCACCACTTCACAAGAGCAGTCTTGCAATGGCTGCTCTGCACACGCACGGCTTTGAATCACTAGTCCACCCACCTTACAGTCCAGAACTGGCCCCTAGTAATTTTTATTTGTTCCTCAATTTAAAAAATAAGCTTAAGGGGAAGGAAATTTTCCGACCACAATGAGGTAAAGGAATTTTGGCCCATTTTGAGGCGAAAGACAAAAATTTTATTTCGACGGTTTAGAAAATTAATTCATAGATCCAATAAATGTATTCAGCTCAAGAGTGCTTATATTGCAAAGGAAAAATAGATTTAATGTTTTATTTAATTTAGAACCCTTTCATTCCACGAACTTTTGGACCTCCCCTCGTAAACAAATGAGTCACAATTTAGAGGACTTTCGTCATATCATTCCTAGGTTATTATGACTTACTAGAAGACGCCAGCAGCTACGCCTGCATTTATTTTTAATTTTACCCGTTTTGGCCGATCCCGTGGGAATTTCGGGAAATCCCTTCTTAGTGCACCCCTACGGTCCCCAAGGAACATGCATGCCAAATTTCAGCTTCCTGTGCCCAATAGTTTCGGCTGTAGCGTGTCTGTCAGTCAGTCAGTAACGCAAGGATTTTATATATTAAGATTAGATACCGTTTTATAAATACAGCAATATGTATATTATTTTCCCTGAGCGATCCACAGACCGACCAAAGTGTGCCCTGAAACTGATATGTCCGCCAAAATAAATGCTAATATTATAACTTTATTAGCTATTCACTAGTTTATAGCTAGCGGTCTGACCGCGCCCTAAAGTGCCTAGGTATTTTGTTTTGCTGCAAGATATTATGTATTAGGTACGTCCAAAACGATGCGCCAGGAAAATGAATTCAATATAGTTCTGATTTACGAATACATATTAAATTTTTTTGAACAAAAGCAACTATCGATTCAGCAGTATTGACGTACCGTATTGACTTATTAGCTATGAATATAATGATTCATCCTGGTTTAATTTCACTTAATTATGACCGTTTCATATGTCTAATGAGGATTAGATCTATTTCTAGATAGGTATACGTGCGTTTCATAATAAAGTTACCTTCTAAACGTAAAGGTATTCTACGTATAGTACTGATAGTAGCTGAATTTAGTGCGTCAAAGATACTAAACTTTAGCACATGATTAAATCTTCGTGTCAATAAAAAATGCACCAAGATGTTATTATGTTAGTCATAGGTCAGCGTCGATTAGTCATTCCTGTTGCTTGTCTTCGCGCAGGTACATTATATTCTGTGTTTTTCGACTATTTCCACTTTTACTTCCATCAATTGAGCAATTGGTAGAAACTCATTCCATTGACAAATAGCTATGGCCCCGCAATCACTCAATCGAAGTCGATTTGGATGCAAGGGCTATGTCCGTATGTTTTCTCGTGCCTGTAATTAGCACGAACAAAATAAGTACCTACACCATAACACGACCTATAAGCAAATCATAACCGTTTTTTTAATCATCAAGAAATAGTTTTGTGGGGGTAAATAAAGTCATCAAAGACATTTTTGGATCAGTGTTTTCAATCAATAGTAAGTTAGTGACTAATATTATTGACTCGTCTGTCTAGCGGATCTCGAGATCCAAAGCGATGTACTTGTATCGCAACTGGGACAGCGCTAAGATGATGATGATGATGCCGACTCACCTGCAAAACGTAGTCGTGTGCCTCTGGTAACTTACTAAACACTAAAGTACCCAATTTCCTAAAAGAGTATTTGAACATCGTTTGTACTTAAATGTAATTAGTCGTAATTCAAACAGTGTGGTGAATTATCTCTGTAGGTAATATTTATTAGACCTTTTCCATCCCTTATCACTTGTGAGTTAAAACATGCGTGCACATACGCGAACGAAATACAGTAATACTACGAACTTAGGTGATAGGTAGGGCAGAGATAACAGTGTGTGTCAGTGTTACTATGCATATTGCTAGAAAATATTTTTTTAAACTGTGACCGTGAATCCAAATCATTTTTAAATCTCATCGAGATTTGAAAACCGCATAACTTCGAGGTCGCGTAACTCGGGCAGGGACTGCGAATTACTGGTATCAAACAAGTTCTATTTCCTTAGCTTTTAATGTACCTGGCTACCTGGAAAATTATTTTGTATCCGAAATATTTAAAAACCTACTTCTCTTTAATCGGAGAATGCTTTCTTTACATCGGTGCTGAGGCTGGCATCATACAGTTCACAATATATCACACGATTAATACTGATAGCTGGGTATATGATACTAACTTTTCCACGGCAAAAAGCAACGTGGAAAACAGCTTGCGTGTGACTGTCATCGACATATTTATCGTTTTCTATACATACATACGGCATTTACATACAAACAAAGCGTTGCGTACAACAATATGTTTGAAAGCAACGATTCCAGCAGGTATCTATAGAGCTGACTTAGACATTGTTCAGATCTTGCGTAAATTTATTTATTCTACGTAAATTTTAGCTAAGCTAAAGTAGAAAATTATCTAGCTGTTGGTTCTCATTGTCTTAATCACATTGAGATATAGCAACAATATCTTGCATGCGGTGCTTAGTAAGAAAACTTTGTTGGAACAGTATTGACAGTTAGGATTTTGGGAAGCAGTCAATTTCGTCGATTGAACATTTGCTTAGCGCGCATTCTGAGAAACCTACGGAAATGTCTTAATTCAAGAGCAGGTCTAGATTCACCCTGAAGATCTCAACCTAAGTGTGGAAACTAATTAACTGCCATGCACAGAGACCAACCTCATGCCACCGGCTTTTCGAAGCCATGTGCCTTTTAACTTGATAATTGTCGCTTGCTCCGTACGTAAGCAAGTTGGATCCAACTATCATGAAGATCTTTGATATTCGTTTCGGGGAATCAGTAGCCTCATATATCTCGTCCTGGTGCAAGTCATAAAATGTAGCTATCCTTTTGGATTGCGGCACTCAGGCGGCAGTCGCCCCGTAGAAGAACTGCCAAATCTGGTTTGACTAGAAAGCCAGTTCCGGGCTCCAAGGCAAAAACCATTGATGGCAACCGAGACAACGCTAGGATGATGAAAGCCGTATGTATTATATGTTTTATGATGCACTTACCTCACATTGAATACACTATAAAGTGCGCTTAAGAGCTATTATTAATCTTAGTAAACGCACACAATAGCGTTCATTTTAACTATACAAAATGTCCGCTTTTTGGTGTAAATGTTCTTTTTTGCGGTGAACATGAGACGGAGGGTCTCAGGTAGGATGTCGGGGTTCGAGAGAAACACTGCTAGGCTGAACAGGTTCTTTATTATGTCTCACTACCGCTTACATACAGTATGACCGAACTAGGTAAGCACTGGCCTGAGCTGGCTGGAGTGTAGACTCCTGCTGCTCTCCGACGCTCGCAGGTAGCTGCTCGTAGGGTCGCCGATGAGCTGGCCAAGGTGCGCTGCGCAGGCAGCTCTGTGGTCGAGGTTCAGGCTGAGCGGGTCTCAGGCGGTGCAGCCGATGTGGGCCGAGCGGTCAGGCTCAGGCGTCCGTGGCCTGGCTGTAGGAGCTCGTAGGCAGGAACGGAGGCTTGGGTGGCAGCTGGCTAGTAGCGGCACGGCGCCAGCAGCTCGTGGCTTGTAGCCCGTAGGAAGAACGTAGCCCGTAGGAAGAACGTCAGGTGCAGTGAGCTCGTAGGGTGAACGTCAGGTGCAGTGAGCTCGTAGGGTGAACGTCAGGTGCAGTGAGCCCGTAGGAAGAACTGGAAACAGCATAGAGAATACACAACAACCGGTCAGGAACAGGCTGTCCCTAGATCGGCTGTTATGCTTAGGAGACACAGATACTACAGACAGAACATATAGGCACACAGACAACTAGAATATGCTTACCCCCAGCGGGACAGTAGATAGGAAGTAGAATGTAGAATAATCGCGAGGTGTAGCGGCAGCGTTCCGATGTCTAGGGAAAGTGACCATTCTACAACGCGCACCCATCTTATATAGGCATAAACCTATGACTCACAACTGCCCTTGGCTAGTGAATATGACCATATTTGGTAATATTGCGAACGATGTCTGGCTAAGCTGGCGTTAAGCGCCTGCGAGATATTATAACGCAATACGTGTAGTATTACGTTACAAACATAAGTGTTATCTTTTCATATAATAATAAGTGACCGTAACTAATGCAGTTGTTTAGAATACCAGATGTTACCAATGTCTTCAGCCAAGTCTAGATATAAGTCACTAGTTTCTCGGGCGAGACATTGCAAAAAGCTCATTTCTAACCCTAGTATCATTCAAAAGAAATCTATATATCGACGGCGGAAAGCGAAAACGTCGTAGTCTACAAATTATGAAAAAACAATTATTGCACTGTTCGAATCAGAAAAAAACTGCATCAAATGGTCTCGTAATTTTACGATGAATAGTTATAAAATTAACATTTTGAAAAATGGGTTTTAACACTTTAACATTAATGCCTGCATTCAAAAAGCTGCAAGTTACAGAAAAAATCAGTTATAAGTTATACTATGTCGATTACAACACTTCGGTTTTTCGTAAAAAAATATGTACGTCGATAACTACGTTTCTGCCGCCAAATCTACGATTGTGAATCTGAAAAAAAAATATGAATATAGTAATCAAACATCAAGCGGAAAAATAAGAATCATATAAGAGATTTAGTTTAATTAGTTTACAGTGAACAGTAGTGCAGCTTTGCTTCAATTAATGCTGCTTACCACGTTTTCGCTTTCCTTAAAAAAGGATTTAGCCCAGCTCCATAATTCGATGGTGCAAATACAGCGTTTTTACGTTCTGTAAAAATAATTTAAAATGTCGTAGTTAACAAAATTTTTCCGTGTGGTGACGGATTAAGAATACGGAATGTCACCACCCCATATCATCCCATGGGTGTCGTAAAAGCCGACAGAGGGAGCACATTATGCAGAGAACAGCACTGTAAGAGAAGGAAAACTTGATACAAACCCTATACCAACCCGTTTAGCCAGCGTGGTATAGTAGGCCAAGTCCTCCTTTCCAAGGAGAGGCCTAGTTCAGCAGTGGACTATTAAAGGCTGATGAAGAAGAAGAAGAGAAGTTAACAAAATATTGGCAAATAATAGTAAGAATGAGGTTTGAGAGATAGAACTATATTTAGAAAAAAATAACAAGTATAATATAAAAAAATCATGAGCCTGTGTTAAAAATTACGATTTTTTTAAAAACATGTAAAAGTTTTTCAGCTCTGGTGAACATTTTTGTTTTTGTGGATTACTACGTTTTCGCTTTCCGCCGTCGATATATAAAAGAAAGTCGTGTTAGTTACACTATTTATAACTTAAGGACAGCTGAACCGATTTGGCTGAAAATTGGTGGGGAGGTAGCTCAGAACCAGGAAAAACACATAGGATACAATTAGTTGCATAAAATAATCTGGGAGGAATTTTAGAGAGGGTCGAAGTTTGCAGGGACAATCCTACTACCTATTGACAGTAAGAACGCATAAACTAATTTATTGTAACAGTCCGTGCTAATCCCTACTAATATCAGGTATAAATGCGAAAATGTGTACATAATTATGTATGTACCGATTTCACGCTAAACCTGCTGAACCAATATTCTCTACTTATAAATGCGAAAGTGTGTATAGAAAAAGATATATTGGTTCATGGCATTTGACATTTGACTGTATGCAAAGTGATGCTGTTGAGCACCTTTCGGTAGATATTGTCATGAATACTGACCAAGTTACTTCGTACCCTATAGAGTTTCTGAACTCCTTACAATTATCAGGAGTACCTTCACGCAACTTGAGACTGAACGTTGGTGTTCCACTCCAGTTAATGCGGAATCTTTATGCACCAAAGCTTTGTAATGGACAACGGCTACAAGTAAGACCTAGGACGAAACATTATAAAAGCTATTCGCTATTGCGAGTCAGACACGCTCATGAAGGGTTCCGTAGTGGAGGTATCCACTTATCATAGCCATTATCTTCGACTAACTATTCATAGTATTTATATAAACGACAAAGCTATATTTGCGGTTTTTAATATGTGTTTTATTCCAAAAACTGCTGACTACATGGCGTTCAAACCAAATTTCGTTGAAAGTTTTTATAACGATCTACAGCATATATATGTTTGTTTTGATTTGACACTCTCTTATTTAAACGTTAATGGAACACACACACACCCATTTTACCACTTTGGAACCGTATATCTTTCAAACGATTGACTTTGAGAAACAGTGGTTTTAGGAACCTCAAAGTAATTTTTAACGACCCATTTTCCATATCAGTTCCCTGATAAACAGCCCCCTTTAATATTCAGTATTTTTTATTTTCTATAACGTCGTAAAGCGGTTCACAGAATACATCTACCGACCAATTTTCAAATGTGTAAACTGAATAGTTTCGGCATAAAGTGGCTGTGACATATGGATAGACTGACAGACATAGCCGCGTCTATAAGAATTCCGTGTTTAGCCATTTTTGACTACAGAACTCTAAAAATACTGTTTACAGAAATGTTTTAGATACTTCTTGCGGTTATATTTCTAACTAGTCCCTATGAACAGAATTAAAACAAAAATTACTATCGAACGATGAAGGAGTTTTGTGATACCCCGAATTTAACGTCAGCGAAGCCGCGGGCAAAAGCTAGTATTTCATAAACGCTTAGGAACCACATTGACAACTGCCTAATGATTTCTCTTTGAATAACAATAACTTACCTTAGTCATCATCATCAGCCTTTAACAGTCCATTGCTGGAATAGGCCTCTCCTTTGAAAGGAGGAATTAGCCTACTATACCACGCTGGCCAAACGGGTTGGTATAGGGTTTGTATCAAGTTTTCCTTCTCTTACAGTGCTGTTCTCTGCATAATATGCTCCCTCTGTCGGCTCTTACGACACCCATGGGATGATATGGGGTGGTGACATTCCGTATTCTTAATCCGTCACCACACGGACACCTTACTTACCTTACCTTAGTATAATTTCTAAAAAAATTATGTGTTTTAAATAAATATTGCATGCTGTAAACTAAAAGTTGCTCTTAGGTAAATGAATGCCGATATAAATGACTCATATTTTACTAGAACGTTTACAATCAAAACTGGTTAACAATTTTACACACTATCCTAAATTTCTGTCCCTGTGAGAACTGTGTGAATGTATGGATTCCGATAATTCATTAGTCAAGGTAACCTGTCGGTAATCTTCTCACAAACGTAACACAGTTTAGTTTTTGCCCGTGGCTTCGCCCGCGCGAATCTGAGGTTACAATATGCTACTAGCTAAGTATGCGGTTAAACCAGCGTTATTCATGGCTATTGCTCCGCAGCCGTGGCTCATATATATACATACATACATAGAGTCACGCCTGTTTCCCGGAGGGGTAGGCAGAGACTACGGAACGCCATTTGCAACGATCCTGGCATACCTCACTTGCTTCACTCACTCCCATCAAGTTTCTCATGCATGCTCTTCTGTTAAGGGTACTTCTGACTTGACCTTTTTTCAGGATGTCTTCAATCTGGTCAGAGAACGTCCGCCTAGGTCTTCCCCTTTGTCCTGTCCCATTCACACTTGCCTTATATATCTTCTTTGTCAGTCTATCGTCATCCATCCTCTCCATGTGCCCAAACCATCTTAACATGCCTTTGTCAATGCTTGTCACTACATCTTCTTTTACTCCACACCACTTGTTGATGTTAAATTATAAAGCCGATAAATAGGCCATCCAACACAAAAAGAAGAATTATTCAAGTCGAGCCAGTAGTTCCTAAGAATAGCGTGTTCAATAAAACAGACAAGCATAGAAACAAACAAACTCTTCAGCTTTATAATATGTATAAGTATGGATGTTACGGCAAAGTTTCAACTAAATCCCTTCAGTGGTTTATGCGTAAAGGAGTACCACACATCCATTCATGCATCCATCCTTACAAGCTTTCGAGGAACTAGCATTTAGGTACTCAATTCCACAATCGTGTGAATAAATTTCCACTATATTGTGATGGTATAGGACTATTAAGTGGTTCGTGCGGTTTTTAATCTGTATGTCTTCTATTTAAATGGGTCAGTAGTGCCGTCGTCCGGAAATTAATGGGTTTAAAATATTGTCATACGTTTGTTTAGTAACTTACATCTTAGTGTAAACTAACCAAAAAGGAGTCCCTTCAGTAAAGATTGATTTTAAAGCGACGGCAATATTTTGAAAGCAGTGATATTATTATCTAATAGATAAGTATTAAGTAAATATGAAGAGTTAGTTTATTTCAAGGCGCTAACCTCTAGAGCTTCTAGTTAAATTCCAAAATTTTGCTTTTTAAGATATCCTGTTGCATGCTAGAGGCTCTGCCTAACTATGACTAATATGTACAACCTGAACGAAAAGAAAATAAAACGCAAGAAGGATGTTAAAGGACGGGCGAGCGATGCGGTACCACGGTTCAATGGACGTTGTATGGTGGATAAAACCGCGGGTCACTGCTAGTGTTAAATATAATGAACGAACTAAGATGTTAGCGGTACAGAATACTTAATTAAAAGCTTTACATATGTCACGATTTATATAGCGGCGAGTTTAAAGCCGAGATAACTTTAGTTGTGACAGATATACAACTGCCTCCGTGGTCCAGTGGATAGCGTATGCGACTGCTGATCGGAGGTCCCGGGTTCGATTCCTGGGTCGGGCAAAAGTGTTACTGGGTTTTTCCGGATTCTCAGTAGCAGCACGGAGTCTGGTGATGTGCCCGGTGCGGCAATAGGCTCGCCCCCTATTACGTCGGACCTAAAAATACATGGCGAAATGTGGGTGTAATATTACACCTCTGCCTACCCCTTCGGGGATACAGCCGTGAGACCATAAATAAAAAAAAATAAAGATATACAATTATACATATTTTATGTATATATTCATGTGTACTTGAGCCTCTACTTTGTGTATTTAAGGATTCTAAGTATCAACTATGAAGTATGTATTTACTATTATGTAGCTGTAAAGAACCTCCACTTTTTTATGAAGTGAACGTAAAAATTACAGCTAGTATGGCTTTTTAGCAGCACTTAGTCTCAGATTAATCAACTCAGAATATGGTAGGTATATGAATTGAAACTTTCGTGGTCAATAATCAGTAATTTTGTTGTGGTATGGCAGGTATATATCCCGAAAGCCAATTTAGAACATGGTATCTGATTAGTGATTACGCCCATTAGTTTAGGTTTGTTAGGTGCAGCATGTTGTCAACATTCTTACAGAATCGGCATCATCGTCTTTTCGTTCCAGTTACAAGCCAATACTTTCACTTTGAACCCCAATATAAGATTTGTAGTCTAATCAAAAACCAATAGATAGCGCTATATTCTTTAGGTTTGACCAGAGTCCGGATATTTGAGGGCACTGGCTCCACGTAAAAATTGTCATAGATCTTCTTGACAACCGAGACAGACTGTTTTACGTGCTCGGCGAGGCACGGAACAAACGACAATTAACAATTAAAATACTTAACGTGGAAAAATCAGCTGTGCGTGTCGTAGGTTTTAACCCTCTGCATGCCAGTCTGTCGGTTTTGTCACTACTCGTTATTCTTACTTATGTTTGGTGTTAGTAGTTATTCGAAATCACCGAGTTAAGGACGCGTTTACAAATTTAGTAGGTACAAAATCGCGTCACTACAGCGACACGGCGGCAACAGTACGTACTACGTACGGTAACTTGCGGAAATGTAGTTACTAAATAACTTTGAGACTTAGAATTTTTTGTGATATGTATCTATGTGTTATAGGCCTGGCTGTGCGAATTACGTACAAATAAGTTTCTTATTTTTATATACCTAAATGGACATTATTACTTTATTTTTTCCATTATGTTGATTCAGGATATATTTCGGTATTTAGATATTATTTTATTTCTTGCGTTGAAATCTGGTAAGATTATGTGGACTGATGGTATACCATCCCATTCAAGTGTTGCGACTGGAACTCATAAAAGAATAGACCTAGTTATGCCAGGTTGGGCTCATTTTATTTGTTTTAGTGAGTCCCTACCACTGGTACTAGTGAAGTAACCTTCCAAGGTTATTCGATGAGTCTTACTGGTACTCTTATGTGAGTAGAGCTAGGCATGCCGAGTTTGGGCTTATTTTGTTTGTACATAAGAGACCCTACCACTGGAACTTATGAAGTAACCTTCCAGGGTTATTAGATGACTCTTGCTGGTACTCATATGTGAGTAGAGCTAGGCATGCCGAGTTTGGGCTCATTTTCTTTGTACATAAGAGATCCTACCACTGGAACTTATGAAGTAACCTTCCAGGGTTATTCAATGACTCTTGCTAGTACTCATGTGTGAGTAGAGCTAGGCATGCCGAGTTTGGGCTCATTTTGTTTGTACATAAGAGACCCTACCACTGGAACTTATGAAGTAACCTTCCAGGGTTATTCGATGACTCTTGCTGGTACTCATATGTGCGGTAAAGCAAGGCATGCCGAGTTTGGGCTCATTTTGTTTGTACATAAGAGACCCTACCACTGGAACTTATGAAGTAACCTTCCAGGGTTATTCGATGACTCTTGCTGGTACTCATATGTGCGTAAAGCAAGGCATGCCGAGTTTGGGCTCATTTTGATTGTACATGAGAGACCCTACCACTGAAACTTATGAAGTAACCTTCCAGGGTTATTCAATGACTCTTGCTGGTACTCATGTATGAGTAGAGCTAGGCATGCCGAGTTTGGGCTCATTTTGTTTGTACATAAGAGACCCTACCACTGGAACTTATGAAGTAACCTTCCAGGGTTATTCGATGACTCTTGCTGGTACTCATATGTGCGTAAAGCAAGGCATGCCGAGTTTGGGCTCATTTTGTTTGTACATAAGAGACCCTACCACTGGAACTTATGAAGTAACCTTTCAGGGTTATTCAATGACTCTTACTGGTACACATATGTCAGTACAGCTAGGCATGCCGAGTTTGGGCTCATTTTGTTTGTACATAAGAGACCCTACCACTGGAACTTATGAAGTAACCTTCCAGAGTTATTCGATGACTCTTGCTGGTACTCATATGTGCGTAAAGCAAGGCATGCCGAGTTTGGGCTCATTTTGATTGTACATGAGAGACCCTACCACTGAAACTTATGAAGTAACCTTCCAGGGTTATTCAATGACTCTTGCTGGTACTCATGTATGAGTAGAGCTAGGCATGCCGAGTTTGGGCTCATTTTGTTTGTACATAAGAGACCCTACCACTGGAACTTATGAAGTAACCTTCCAGGGTTATTCGATGACTCTTGCTGGTACTCATATGTGAGTAGAGCTAGGCATGCCGAGTTTGGGCTCATTTTGTTTGTACATAAGAGACCCTACCACTGGAACTTATGAAGTAACCTTCCAGGGTTATTCAATGACTCTTGCTAGTACTCATGTGTAAGTAGAGCTAGGCATGCCGAGTTTGGGCTCATTTTGTTTGTACATAAGAGACCCTACCACTGGAACTTATGAAGTAACCTTCCAGAGTTATTCGATGACTCTTGCTGGTACTCATATGTGCGTAAAGCAAGGCATGCCGAGTTTGGGCTCATTTTGATTGTACATGAGAGACCCTACCACTGAAACTTATGAAGTAACCTTCCAGGGTTATTAGATGACTCTTGCTGGTACTCATATGTGAGTAGAGCTAGGCATGCCGAGTTTGGGCTCATTTTGTTTGTACATAAGAGACCCTACCACTGGAACTTATGAAGTAACCTTCCAGGGTTATTCGATGACTCTTGCTGGTACTCATATGTGCGTAAAGCAAGGCATGCCGAGTTTGGGCTCATTTTGATTGTACATGAGAGACCCTACCACTGAAACTTATGAAGTAACCTTCCAGGGTTATTAGATGACTCTTGCTGGTTCTTATATGTGAGTATAGCTAGGCATGCCGAAATTGGGCTCATTTTGTTTGTACATAAGAGACCCACCAATGCAACTTATGAAGTAACCTTTCAGGGTTATTCAATGACTCTTGCTGGTTCTCATATGTGAGTAGAGATAGGCATGCCGAGTTTGGGCTCATTTTGTTTGTACATAAGTGACCCTACCACTGGAACTTATGAAGTAACCTTCCAGGGTTATGCGATCACTCTTGCTGGTACTCATATGTGAGTAGAGCTAGGCATACTGAGTTTGGGCTCATTTTGTATGAACATCAGAGACCCTACCACTGGAACATACCAAGCTCTACTCACATATGAGTACCACTAAGAGTCTTCGAATAAACCTGAAAAACCTAAAAGGTTACTTCATAAGTTCCAGTGGTAAGGTCTCTTATGTACAAACAAAATGAGCCCAAACTCGGCATGCCTAGCTTTACTTCCATATGAGTACCAGCAAGAGTCATCGAATAACCCTGGAAGGTTACTTCATAAGTTCCAGTGGTAGGATCTCTTATGTACAAACAAAATGAGCCCAAACTCGGCATGCCTAGCTCTACTCACACATGAGTACCAGCAAGAGTCATTGAATAACCCTGGAAGGTTACTTCATAAGTTCCAGTGGTAGGATCTCTTATGTACAAACAAAATGAGCCCAAACTCGACATGCCTAGCTCTACTCACATATGAGTACCAGCAAGAGTCATCGAATAACCCTGGAAGGTTACTTCATAAGTTCCAGTGGTAGGGTCTCTTATGTACAAACAAAATGAGCCCAAACTCGGCATGCCTAGCTCTACTCACACATGAGTACCAGCAAGAATCATTGAATAACCCTGGAAGGTTACTTCATAAGTTCCAGTGGTAGGATCTCTTATGTACAAACAAAATGAGCCCAAACTCGGCATGAATAGCTCTACTCACATATGAGTACCAGCAAGAGTCATCGAATAACCCTGGAAGGTTACTTCATAAGTTCCAGTGGTAGGGTCTCTTATGTACAATCAAAATGAGCCCAAACTCGGCATGCCTAGCTCTACTCACATATGAGTACCAGCAAGAGTCATCGAATAACCCTGGAAGGTTACTTCATAAGTTCCAGTGGTAGGGTCTCTTATGTACAAACAAAATGAGCCCAAACTCGGCATGCCTAGCTCTACTCACATATGAGTACCAGCAAGAGTCATCGAATAACCCTGGAAGGTTACTTCATAAGTTCCAGTGGTATGGTCACTTATGTACAAACAAAATGAACCCAAACTCGGCATGCCTAGCTGTACTGACATATGAGTACCAGTAAGAGTCATTGAATAACCCTGAAAGGTTACTTCATAAAATGCAGTGGTAGGGTCTCTTATGTACAAACAAAATGAGCCCAAACTCGGCATGCCTAGCTCTACTCACACATGAGTACCAGCAAGAGTCATCGAATAACCCTGGAAGGTTACTTCATAAGTTCCAGTGGTAGGGTCTCTTATGTACGAACAAAATGAGCCCAAACTCGGCATGCCTAGCTCTACTCACACATGAGTACCAGCAAGAGTCATTGAATAACCCTGGAAGGTTACTTCATAAGTTCCAGTGGTAGGATCTCTTATGTACAAACAAAATGAGCCCAAACTCGGCATGCCTAGCTCTACTCACATATGAGTACCAGCAAGAGTCATCGAATAACCCTGGAAGGTTACTTCATAAGTTCCAGTGGTAGGGTCTCTTATGTACAAACAAAATGAGCCCAAACTCGGCATGCCTAGCTCTACTCACATATGAGTACCAGCAAGAGTCATCGAATAACCCTGGAAGGTTACTTCATAAGTTCCAGTGGTATGGTCACTTATGTACAAACAAAATGAACCCAAACTCGGCATGCCTAGCTGTACTGACATATGAGTACCAGTAAGAGTCATTGAATAACCCTGAAAGGTTACTTCATAAAATGCAGTGGTAGGGTCTCTTATGTACAAACAAAATGAGCCCAAACTCGGCATGCCTAGCTCTACTCACACATGAGTACCAGCAAGAGTCATTGAATAACCCTGGAAGGTTACTTCATAAGTTTCAGTGGTAGGGTCTCTTATGTACAAACAAAATGAGCCCAAACTCGGCATACCTAGCTCTACTCACATATGAGTACCAGTAAGAGTCATCGAATAACCCTGGAAGGTTACTTCATAAGTTCCAGTGGTAGGGTCTCTTATGTACAAACAAAATGAGCCCAAACTCGGCATGCCTAGCTCTACTCACATATGAGTACCAGCAAGAGTCATCGAATAACCCTGGAAGGTTACTTCATAAGTTCCAGTGGTAGGGTCTCTTATGTACAAACAAAATGAGCCCAAACTCGGCATGCCTAGCTCTACTCACATATGAGTACCAGCAAGAGTCATCGAATAACCCTGGAAGGTTACTTCATAAGTTCCAGTGGTATGGTCACTTATGTACAAACAAAATGAACCCAAACTCGGCATGCCTAGCTGTACTGACATATGAGTACCAGTAAGAGTCATTGAATAACCCTGAAAGGTTACTTCATAAAATGCAGTGGTAGGGTCTCTTATGTACAAACAAAATGAGCCCAAACTCGGCATGCCTAGCTCTACTCACACATGAGTACCAGCAAGAGTCATTGAATAACCCTGGAAGGTTACTTCATAAGTTCCAGTGGTAGGGTCTCTTATGTACGAACAAAATGAGCCCAAACTCGGCATGCCTAGCTCTACTCACACATGAGTACCAGCAAGAGTCATTGAATAACCCTGGAAGGTTACTTCATAAGTTCCAGTGGTAGGATCTCTTATGTACAAACAAAATGAGCCCAAACTCGGCATGCCTAGCTCTACTCACATATGAGTACCAGCAAGAGTCATCGAATAACCCTGGAAGGTTACTTCATAAGTTCCAGTGGTAGGGTCTCTTATGTACAAACAAAATGAGCCCAAACTCGGCATGCCTAGCTCTACTCACATATGAGTACCAGCAAGAGTCATCGAATAACCCTGGAAGGTTACTTCATAAGTTCCAGTGGTATGGTCACTTATGTACAAACAAAATGAACCCAAACTCGGCATGCCTAGCTGTACTGACATATGAGTACCAGTAAGAGTCATTGAATAACCCTGAAAGGTTACTTCATAAAATGCAGTGGTAGGGTCTCTTATGTACAAACAAAATGAGCCCAAACTCGGCATGCCTAGCTCTACTCACACATGAGTACCAGCAAGAGTCATTGAATAACCCTGGAAGGTTACTTCATAAGTTTCAGTGGTAGGGTCTCTTATGTACAAACAAAATGAGCCCAAACTCGGCATGCCTAGCTCTATTCACACATGAGTACCAGCAAGAGTCATTGAATAACCCTGGAAGGTTACTTCATAAGTTCCAGTGGTAGGGTCTCTTATGTCTAAACAAAATGAGCCCAAACTCGGCATGCCTAGATCTACTCACATATGAGTACCAGTAAGAGTCATCGAATAACCCTGGAAGGTTACTTCATAAGTTCCAGTGGTAGGGTCTCTTATGTACAAACAAAATGAGCCCAAACTCGGCATGCGTAACTTTACTCACATATGAGTACCAGCAAGACTCATCGAATAACCTTGGAAGGTTACTTCACTAGTACCAGTGGTAGGGTCTCACCAAAACAAATAAAATGAGCCCCAACCTGGCATAACTAGGTCTACTCTTTTATGAGTTCCAGTCGCAACGCTTGAACGGGATGGTATACCATCAGTCCAGATAATCTTACCAGATTTCAACGCAAGAAACAAAATAATATCTAAATACCGAAATATATCCTGACTCAACATAACGGAGAAAATAAAGTAATAATGTCCATTTATACAAAAGAAATTTACTTGTACGTAATTCGCACAGAATACGAGAAGTATCAAATTGATTTTAGCGAATATTTTGTATTCGTATATTGCTTTTTTCGTCTTCGGGCTGCAGCGACAAGCGACATAGAGTCCACTCCCGACGGCGCTCAAGCGCAGACTGAGTAGAGGTGGTTGATAAATAACGTCACGATGAATAAATCACGATTATCTGCCGCCTAAAAGTATCACAGTGACTTGCCAAGAAGGAACGACGTTACAAAATACTTCGTCGTTCCTTCGCTCCAGTTCCACTATTCACTCAGAACAACAATAACTCTTATTTCATGTGTACTAAAAGCCAGAACGGAACGTCCGTCATACCAGTCACGGCTGTCACGACATTCACGAGTCACGACGGAACGAGACGAAGACCGCCGAACCGAGCCCGGCCGAACGTAGGACGGTACCGAGCGCGAACGGGTTGTTAGGAACTAGGAGGTATAGATGTCACTTTTGTAAGTAGTTGTAAAATTGGAAATGAAATTTTATTTATTCAATTATAGCAACTTTGATTTTACTTTCCATATTTTTCTGTTTATATGAATATGTAAATACCTACGTAAGATAACGTCAATTATTATCGTTACCTATCTAAATTTCAAATGACAGCACCTTGTATACCTAATTAAAAGTACATTTACATTTTCCATAAAATTGGTAAATTTAGTGGCTTAAATAAATACTAGTATTTTATTAAGTAAACACAATTAAAACAAGTAAAAAGAAAAGTAAATTTTACGTAATAAATTAAATTCGTTCATGCAGCTTCGATTCTTTTTACTAAAAAGTTTTTAGATGAAAATTATCACAGTATTACGTCAATAACAAGACGTATAGTATTGATAGAAGGAACCTACATCGCGCTTATGAGTGACAGGTGACTGACGTGACAAAGTCACGGTGATATTTCGCCGTGACTTTTCTGTAACTGGAACGATAGTCACAGTGATCGAAAAGTAACTGTTTTCCCCACATCTAAGACTGAGATCTCATTGCAGAATTTGGATATATAAATCAAGAAAGTGGCTAAATAAAACGAACCTTATTGCCACATATTAAGACACAAGTATGCGAGCAAAATAGAAGAAAAATGTAAAATGATTTTTTGCTTTTTTTGAGTCAATTTACAATATTTTGAAAAAAAAATCAAATTGTTTTTGAGTTGACTATATTTACTACCCTATTCTATCTTTGAAAATCTAAATAAATGTAAAAATAGAGAGAAAATTGTACCCAAATATAGCAGTATATGCCTATTTTTGATTTAAGAGGCCGTTTCGAATCGATTTTACATTAATATTAATTAAATATTTTTTATTTATTTTCAAATTGATTTATAGATAAAAAAGTAATCAATTTATCGTAATCATTAGTTTTATTAGTTATTATCTAAAATTGTCGTAAAATGTACCGGAAATATGTGGTTTTTTGATACAAGCGTAAACGCGTCCTTAATATTCTTTGCTAGTGAACATTTTCTGTTGGCTATTAGGAAGCTGTGTATAGGATGATTGATGATACATGTCGACGGAACTCGATTTGAATGACAAGAAACCTAAAAAAACATAACATAACCTAATCGAATCGGATTGCAATTCCCGAATTTTACTACTATGGTAAAACTTAAGTTTTACTAAATAATCTTAGAATTTAGTCTTGGTTTGGAGAAAACAACATTACTATACTTACCTATATGCAACATTATATAATACTTAAAATCATTGAAGATGCTGTTATTCTGCAAACTGCGTTCTACTCGAGGCGGGTAATTCTTTTTGTCCAGTTAGCTATGAATTACGTTAAAACGAAGTACCACTCCCACCACTTTACAATAATAATCATAATTTTAAACAGTAGAATTAGGGCTTGTAATTCGAATATTCGAATGTTCGAATAATGCGAATATTCGTTCATTTTTACTATTCGAATATTGAGTGGTGTTTAATTCGAATATTCGAATGATTTATAGTTACGTTTTTTTAGATCGCATTATCAAAGTTTACGTCAATCTCACGAATGATTATTGTGATTTCGGTGTGATTTATGATCTCTCATTAAACATTATTCAATTAAAAATTATCATTGCTTACTATTTCAGCATTCTTCTCAGCATTGTTGGCAAATTGTATGCAAAGGTACTGTAAAATACTTATGGGATGTACAAACGGGATTCAGAAAGGGTATGGGCCCGGGTGTACGGATATCAGGGTTTTTCTTGCGAAGCATAGCCGAAAAGTTTTTGGCCAAAGGTTAAAAAGTCTATTGCGCATTCGTGGATTGTGAAAAGGCTTACGATAAAGTGGTGAGGAATGAAATGTGGTCGGTCCTGACAATGTATGAGGTGAACAGCAGCCTCATTCGAGCTCTGAAATCTCTTTATGAGGATTCTAGAGCTTGTGTGAGGATAAACGGGGCATACACTGACTGCTTTATTATCGAGACAGGGGTTAGACAGGGATGTGTAGCGTCGCCATTGCCGTTTAACCTCTTCATGGACACTGGACAGTTTTTTGCAAGATCTAAAGTATAGTGACTGTGGATTAAGGATGAATGGGATACTTGTCAAATGATTTCTCTGTGCTGATGGTCAGGTACCTAATACTTGCATCTTCAGCGGAGGAGTTGCAGGAGATGGTAACAATCATAAATATTGCTTTAGAGAAAAAGAGAATGTAAGTCAAATGAAAGTTATGGTTTTTGAAAAGGAGGACTCCGTTACGGCTTGTAATGTTATGATTTATGATCGATGGATAACGAGTGAAGCGAGTTAATGAGTTTGTGTACTTAGGTACGCTATATACAAAAGATGGTAAGAATGAACAAGATACTGAAAAGAAGGGTTAATGTAGGTAATAGAATGAATGAAGCTCTGAAGGCATTTAACAACAGCCAAAACGTGTCCAAAAAGGCGCAAATAGAGAGAGAATACTGAAAGTTGGGTACGGCAGAAGAGACTAGAAAGTAGAATAAATGCTGTAGAAATGAGCACTGAGAAGTATTTGTGGTTTTAGTCCACTGAGTAAAGAGTTGTGTGAGAAAAGAGTGTTGTAGGTAAATGGAGAGGATGGATGACGAAAGACGGACAAAGAAGATATTTAAGGCAAAAGTGCCAGGGACAGGATGAAGGGGAAGACTTATGCCGACGTTTAGATAGATTGGCGACATCCTAAAAAAAGGAAGATAAGAAGTGCCCTAAGCAGAAGAACTTGATGGGAGTGAATGAAGCAAGAGAGATAAGTAAAAAAATACGCAAGCACGATTTGATCTCAACGATTTGAATTTATTTTTATTTTAAATTGTTTTGTTTAGTTTTGTTTTGAATACAGTTTATTGCTTTTTGTTTAATTAGAATGCCAAAGTATGTACGTTACTGAAAGGTGATTCAATTTTATATAACAAATAAAAATATTCAACTGTCACTTGTTTATTAAGTGTGTATGCATGGTTTTATAAAGGTTTAAAAGAAACAGCTGATATTCGAATAATTCGAATACTTCCTGTAAAAATATCGAATATTCGAATTTCTAAAAGCATCGAATAATTACAAGCCCTAAGTAGAATACAACAACATCATCAACGTACAGTATTGATTATATTACAAACTCAGTTCATTTATTAAACCCTGAAAACATAACAGTAATGTTTGTAACGATAGCTATATGTTACCGATAATACAAACATACAACAATAATAGAAATAACATAATAAAAAAATAATAAAAAGCAACTACCTACTGTGTCGATAATAATTTATACTGCAAACGTTGCTCAAGAAGTACCGCCTCTATTATAAGAAGTATGATGGTAATTATTAGTAATTTGGACGCGAACTCCGATGATGAGCTCACTATAGAAACTCTCTCCCAATCAAAGACTAATGAACTTAGCTAAGTTAAAGTGGACCTAAAATATTCAGTGACGAATTAACGTCAGACCCCATAACTCTCTTGTTAATACCGAGGCAGGTGGTTAATTAAGCGCTTGTCATTTATACATGAGGATTTACAACTAAAATGTTACTACACAATTACAATATTTGAAACCACACGATTAACAAAAGAAATCGCCAAAACTCAAGAACAATGTCGGCAATTAAATTATACTAGTACCGTAACTGATTTCAAATTAAACTCGAAGTGGTTTCGATGGCGAAATTCTATGTATAGTCGAGCTTTTCAATGGCGGCGAATATTACTGAAAAAACTCGAGTCCTTGGGGATCTAAGGACAAGCTGTTTTAGAAATGCATTCATAGGCACGCGCCCATAAGTGCATCGCTGCCATACATTAGGGTTGCCTTTTTTTATTCTCAAAATCTCCATTTACGGTTTGGAAAATGCTGCTCGTTTTCCTACTTTTCAATTATCTACCACATGCTACTACGGCTCTACCAGTTAATGTCATCTAAGAGTAATACCAAAATTTCTGCATCTTTTACGTAAACATTATTCTGTAACTTTAATATTGTCTTGAATGTTGCCTAGATAGTTAATGCAGTATAGAAGCTGTAAGTGGCAACAGTGCCGCGTACATAACGAGGCGAAACTAACTTTATTTACCTTATATTACTTACTTTTGTTCACAAGTATCACTTCGTGTTTGCCAAAAACGTTTATAGTCACTGATTCGTTTATCTTAACTAGACTTTGCCTGCGGCTCCGCCTATGTGGATTTTTTTAAATATATACCCCCTTTTGGTATTTTTATTTGCCGTGTGGTTGACGGCATAGAATACAAGTGTCACCACCCCCTATCTTCCCGTGGGTGTCGTAAGAGGCGACTAAGGGATAACACGATGCAAATACCATCTTTGCGTAGAGACGGAAAACTCGACATCAAACCCTATACGACTGCCTCGTTGGTCTCGCGGCATAAATGTGCGCGTGGGATCGGGAGGTCCCGGGTTCGATTCCTGGGTCGGGCAGTGTTATTGGGTTTTTCTGTCACGAAATTCTCAGTAGCAGCACGAAGTCTGGAAATGTGCCCGGTACGGCAATAGGCTCGCCCCTTATTACGTGGGACTAAAGTATATCTGGCGAAAAGTGGGTGTAGAAATACACCTCTGCCTACCCCTTCGGGGATAAAAGGCGTGACGATATGTATGTATGTATGTATGTGGTATTTCTAGAAATCCTATGGTGCCTAGGGTCGTAGGGACACTCTCTAGGAAACATACAAGCCAAATTTCAGTTTCTTGCGCCCAATATTTTCATCTATATCTAAGCGTTTTCTTTCAATTAGTAACAGAAAAGTACATATTAGAATAATAATAGTAAGCGAATTAGCGCATAGTAACACAGTTTTTATACCAGGTACTCTTAGAAAGGCTTACTGAACCATTTAGTAACTGTATCAAGACTATCAAGTGCTTTAGCTATTTGCATACAATATAACTTTATCTAACTGTTGCTATTCTTTCAATCAGTCTTGCCTGGCGAATGGTAACCCTATGGGCTTGTAAGCAGGTACGGGGTACATAAGTCACTATATTGTGGCACGACTGTATATAAATATAAACTAGTCCCTTTTGTTTAACTGGCAATATACAAAATACAAATATGTATCTGATTATTTTTATACTCACTTAGATACTTCATACAGGACATAATATGCCGAACATTAGCTAACGTAATTAATATTAAAACCAAGTAACAATTCAATGTTGATTTTATTCATAACAAGTGTTTTTTTATTATTTGACTGCACAGATGTCGTAGTGGTTTAAGCGGTAACCTACCCTTTTATTCTTCGTCGAGTATTGTTTGATCCCCTCACGGAACATAGTTTTATGCAATCTACAAAATGTTTGTTCCAAATCTGGCTGTTCTCTGTGACTGTGCTGTAGTTGTCTGTGTAATGCTAAGCAAGCGAAGCAAAACTAAATTACCCCATCTGATTATATAGCTACGTAGCAAAATGATGCTAAATTATTTAACAACATTATTCAATTTTGCAGTGATGTAGTATGCGTTATGGACACGCTCTAGATAATTTTAACACTTAGTATTTCATTTTCAGTTTACACTTATTACGTAATGACTGATTTTTGTTTCCTTCTGAACTTTTGCCTATAATTCTCTAAAGTTTTTAAAGTTGTATCTTGAAACAAATCGGGTAATCCTTTTCATTAACATACATTTATTTGAAGATGTAAAACGTTCATTAACGTTTATTTATAACCCAGGAAGTAACGCCACATGTTTAATGAATGAGTAACGAACAAACCTGTCATGATTTCCATGACTGTGAAATAACGACGACCTAACTATAAAATACATTGTTATAATGCTTTTGGCAATCTGTAAACACGAGCACATAAAAACGCACTTTTAAAACCCAACGACGGGGCAGTCAAAATGAAATACTCAATTCTATTGGACACTCCCTGTCGTAAATTGAAACCGCTGACCTGAGTTACTAGTTAATCTCGAGGAGAAATTTTCAAGTAAGAAAGTATACCCTCTGAAGTAAAACCTCGTCGAGGACGAAGCGAGGCGACGACGTGCGGGAGTCGGCGGTAAACATCATCATAAAAGCTCTAGACGCGCGAGTAGGTAGCTACTGCAGGAACCTCTTGTATGGGGTTATTAATATTAAAACACTACGCGACGAGTAAATACACGCAACGAAGCCTCACTACTACGAGTTCAATGCTTTCATCTTTCACGTAGTAATCACACAATGAGGGTGATGACAATACGTAGGCAACAAACACTAATGTAATGGTTACATAATTCGTATATAGGTAAGGTCACGTTCTATGGGAGGTGTTTCATTGAACTTTGGTTATCGGTAGCGATAATATGGGAGCAAGACTTTCTATGATACATATTCCTATTAAACGTTACGTATGTACGTTTGTTATACTTCGTAACGCAATAGAGGAAACTGGTGTTAGTTTTTCGTAGTGCTTACAAATACGGAAAGAGTATTTAATGGTTTCCTATGATTGTATTAAGACAGCGCTTTTCACTTATTGTTTTCTAGAGTTGTCAATTTTATTCTGTTAAATATTAAGTAAAGCACGTGCCAATATTTTTTGTATGTGTAAGTAATTTTTTTAGTTTATCGGATTTTTGTTATTTAAGTTTACATTTTAAAGTTTGATATCACTACAGAGACAAATTAGTTTTATTAAAATAATATATGTAACAATCGTCTCATTAGCATGTTGTGTTCACTGCCACAGGCTGGACAAAGACTGTAATTTTTGTAAATGTAATATTTTTTCTGTCACATGCAATTTGTGAACCAAATAAATAAAAATAACAAAAATAATCTGTGGTTGAAACACCTTACCCTAATTTAGGAAAAAGAGGCTGTAGCGTAAAATTTATAAACTTCGAAACTGCTTAACTTCTTTATGATGCTAAAATAGCGCCATAAATAAGTATTTCATAACACCGTGCCTATGTTTTAGCAAATGTTCGAGTATACCTACTTGTACATTTGCAACTTTCGCAATTATAGTCTGCGGTCCTAAAACCAACGTTTACCACATAATATTTTGTCCACAATAGGTTATTAAATCGGATTTGCTCACGTCCGAGCTCACCGACATACACGACCTTCGGTTTGTTTCACAGCTCGTATTGTCCATTACATAATAGCAAAGTAAACATTTATTCATTCATTTATTCACTTTTATTACACATTCGAACGGATGTGGTTGTTGAATCCCGGAAGATAACATAGTTTTGGGTGACTATAACCCTAGCGACCCTTGTTTATTATTCAAAAGACGCGTCGAAATCTTAGCACCGGTTGTTCATATCCGATTTGTTACTGAAACTCGCTTTTTCATAATTTCTCTCCGACATTACGTGCCAAGTAACGTTTGATGTTGTGAATTGGGTCACCAAAATAGTAAGTTCGTCTCAAACACGCATTTTAGCTGTTGAAAATGTGTATATAATTAACTATACTACATTCACCTTTTGCTGTGGTATTACGTTACTGTTCATACAAGAGTTAATATTTTTGATATTGGTAAGCACACACCACAAATGAATGTGATTTCTTCACGCATATTTTTTATCTACTTATTTAACATTCTCACTAAATTATACAAAACGGTGTACCGCTAGTTTAACATTTAAAACTTAATAAATGCTAAAGCTTTGTTCAAGTAAGCAAGATTCAAAATGTAAGCAAACTTTAAATAAGGTTATTTCCATGTCGCCTGTCCTAAGCACGTATAAAATTTACTTTAAGAGACCGGGTAGTACTAATTACTGCATTATTCTACAATATTTTGAAGAGCTATTACTATTTCGTTAACATCACAAGCACTAAACATAGACAAACTAACTCTTCTTCATACGTTATAAATACCTAGTATCTTAAAGGTCAAAATCGGTACAAAAATATTGTAATACTGACGAGATCTAATGAGTTTACCAAGAATTTTCAGATTTTGTGGCAGATGAGACATTTGAATTGACATTACTTAGTACTTAGACGGGTTATTTTTCTTTTGTACAATATCTATATGCGTATAGCTGTAAAGAGCAGAAACGATACAATGTTATATTATAGGTATACTTTGAATCTATCTATAAAAGAATTACTATTGCCACTTAGTATTTTATCAAATATAGACGTCTCCAATGGCAGGCCACTGAGCTCTATCTCCGACACCTCCTGTCCAGCCTTTATAGTGGACTGTGACTGTGACACGCTGATGATGATGATTTAATAATAAACTGTATTGATATTAGAAAACAAATATTATTCCGCTTTAAGCAACGGTTTGTGTAGTAAGTATAAATAATAATAATAATAAATTACACTTTATTGCACACCAAAATAAAGTTTTACAGTACAAGTGCCTTAAAACTACAAGTAACGTACAATGGGCGGCCTTATCGCTTAGTGCGATCTCTTACAGGCAACCTTAGGATGGACAGGAATGATGTTAAGCAGTTATACATGCTGGCGATGGTGTAGTTAAATACTATGAATCAGTATTGAAGATTTAAATGAAATACATACATACTTACAATTACATATTCCATAAAAATACTTAAACATACATATAATAAATATATACCTACATACATTCGTACAATATACATATATACATAATAATATAATAATATGACAGACATTGTAGATACATTGAAATACAACCCGCATACAAGCAATTAAAATGCGTTAAGTATTCAGATAGTGTTTTTTTAACGAATTTTTAAAGATGTTTAGTGATGGTGCTCTTCGAATTTGTAATGGCAAAGCATTCCACAGGCGCACTGCCTGAACGGTAAAGGATTTTCCAAAATAATTTGTGGAATGCCTTGGCATCTCCAACGTCAGATCTTCAGACGACCTCAAGGACCTTATATGTGTGTCATGAAGGAACTTGAAACGTTCTTTGAGATAGGAGGGCGTACTAGGATTAAATAGAACATTATACAGTAATGTAAGAATGTGAGTATTCCTGCGAAGACGAATTGGGAGCCACTTGAGTTTGTTACGAAAATCTGAGACGTGATCATATTTGCGCAGTCCAAATATAAATCTAATGCAAAAGTTTTGGAGACGCTCAAGTTTATCTAGCTGCTCCTCTGTGGGGTCAAGATAGCTGACGTCAGCATAGTCAATTATGGGAAGAAGCAAGGATTGAGCGAGCGCGATTTTAGTGGCAGTTGGAAGGAAGTTGCGTAACCTACGCAACGAACCTGCGGATGCAAAAAGCTTGCGACTCGTTTCTTGCATTTGAGATTTCCAGGACATACTTTCGTCTAAGGAGATCCCCAAATTTTTCACAGTTTTACTAAAAACGAGATTTTTGCCATCGAAACTAATTTGTGGCAGATCGGACCAACTGATTTTTGAGACTAATTTGGGGCTGCCTATAATAATTAACTGGGTTTTGTCAGCATTTATGATGAGTCCGTATTTCTTAGTCCAGTCGCAGATTCTGGCCAGGTCCGCCTTAATAATAGTACAAGCTTCTGCCAGCTTATTTAAAGGAGCTTGCGTATAGATTTGTAAATCGTCTGCGTAAAGGTGGTAAGAAGAAAGTAATTGGTTTGAGATAGTATTAATAAATATTGCGAAGAGCAGAGGAGAAAGCACGCCACCCTGTGGCACACCGGCATTAGTGTGAGACCAAGTAGAAAAAGAGTCTTCGATGCGTATACGTTGCCGGCGACCGAACAGGTAACTATGAAACCAGTCAATTGCCGATGGAGATACGTTAAGAGAGCGTAGAATGCCAAGTATGATGTGAAAATCCACGGTGTTGAAAGCGTTACTAAAATCAAGTAACGACAAGACCGTTAGATTTCCACTATCCATACCTAGCCTAATGTCATCAGTTACGTGAACCAGAGCTGTGGTAGTACTGTGGCCAGGGCGGAAACCGGACTGATATGTGTTTAGGAGGGAATTTGTATGTAGGAAGGAACTAAGTTGTGTGTGGACTAAGCGTTCTAGGACTTTTGACAAGAAGGGAAGTAGGGATATAGGTCGGTAATCTGAAAAGGAACAGGGCTTAGGTTTCTTGGGCAGAGGGATTATTGTTGCATCTTTCCAATCGGATGGAAAAATGCCACGGTTGATGGAATGGTTGAAGATGTGGCATAAAACTGGAAGGATTTCTTCAAGGATGGGAAGGATCATTTTACGGCTAATACTATCACTACCGACTGCATTAGACGTAACAGCCAGTACGTTTTTCTTAACATCACATGCGGCAAATTGCGAGAAGATAAAGGGAGAATAATCCGGAGTTGGCAAGGATGAAAGATATTGTAAGGTGGCACTTTTCATATTTCCATCGAATTTGGACGAAGTAGAGAAATGTATATTAAGAGAATCAAGGTTAATATTATTTGGAATAGATTGATGCCGTATCTTGCCAACTCCCAGACTTTTAAGAAATTGCCAGACCTTTGCTGGATCACCGTTTTCAACGGATTTATGAATATATTGGCGTTGCGCATTCCTACACACCTTGTTGCAGAGATTTCTGGCTGCCACGTACTTTTCATGGTTTAGAGGAGTAGGCCTGTGTTTCAACTTAGCTTTGGCAGCAGATTTTTTGGCCATGATTTTTCTGATATCGTCTGTTAGCCAAGGTGCCGGTAAGTGTTTCAATTTGATGCTACGTATTGGCGCATGCACATCATATAAATTGATGAGATTAGTGGTGAGTTCATGGACCTTACTATTGACACACTCTGAGTCATACAGAGGGCTCCAGTCTATATTCGAGGCATCCTTACGCAGTTTTTCATGATCCATGCCACTAAAATTGCGCTGCAAGACTATTTTGGGCTTAATTTTGGGTGTGCGAATTTTATAGGAAACGAAAATCAGGTCATGATATGAAAACCCATCCGCTGTACATTGACCATGCTTATGAACCAGATTGGAGGAAGATACCAAAATAAGATCTAGAAGAGAAGGGGTGTAATTGGGGAAGTGATGAGTTGCATTTAAGTTTAAAATAGATAGATTGCAAGACTCTATGGTGTGCCGGAATAAGGTAGCACGAGAATCCTGTTTGAGCAGACATGTGTTAAAGTCGCCCATTATAATTGTGTTGCTATATGAAGGAGTTAAATTTTCTAAGATAAGCTCAAATGATGAAAAATAGTTAACACGATTTGAGGGGGAATAGAATACGCCTAATAATAATTTAGTGTGGTGAAGTTCTACTTCAAGGAATAGATGCTCGCCTGCATTCAACAGTGGCGGCTGTGGAGACATACTGACTATTTTAAAAGGAATTTGATGTCGCAAATATATGGCAACACCGCCGCCAATGCCGAATGCCCGGTCATTCCTAATTAGCCGGAAACCTGGCAGTGAATAAGATGTGGAAGGGAGACATGGTTTTAGCCATGACTCTGATACCAGGATGGCATGTATGTGTTGGCAGTCTAAATTAGCCAGCATATCTGGAAAATGAGCTGGAATACTCTGCGCATTGATATGGACTACATTAAAGTTCTTGGGTACGTCTGAGAACTGCGACTGAAGAATGTCTCCGAGGGAGGGGACACTTACAAAGCTATCATCTAGGCTTGTAGCAGAATGAAAGATTTCACCACTATTTGAGTCTGTGTCTGACATTTAATAAATATATATAATAAATATTAAAAAAATATATATATGATATATATAAATATAAATAATTATGTTTCTATTTGTCGCGTAAAGCTTTGATCACACTGTCCACCCGCTAGTTGCGCATGAACATAGATAATGTCAGAGACAAAAGTGTATAATTAAAAACTAACAAATGATACAAAAATAAATATATAGATTCACATGAGAGATATTGTTACTAACTAAAATCGAACGGAAAAAAAATATATTTATTTATGTCTAAAAACACACATATTCAAATCCGTGTAGCGTGAGACGGAACGTTACTCTATAGTGAGTGACGTTTGTGACAGTGACATTAACAACATCACTTGTTGTTTTGTTTATGATACACGGTACCTACATAAAATAAAGTTAAAAGTACTTGTTATTTAGAAAGTGAAGGTGAGGAAAATTATGGAGAAAATAAATAACGATGGAACAAGCTTACTTCTTCGTCGCTGCCGTTCTCTTGCCCTTTGTTGCGGCTGGCTTTGCGACGCCGGGCTTCTCCGCATCTGTGGGCCGGATCTTACTTAGCTCACTAACGGAGGTGATGCGATAACGTTTACCATCGGGGCCCAAGATGTGCACGTATCCGTCTCGCGTCCAGCACTTCGCGACTCCAAACTTCGCTCGTGCAGCCATAAAAGCCTCGTGTCGTGAACGTGTGAGAAACTCTGACAGCGTGATACCTGTATCCTTGAGCTTCGTCTTAGCGAACCAAACACTGTCCCGCACCGCAGCAGACTCGAATTTTACGAGAATGGGCCTCGCCTTGTCGCTGGTAGTCTGGCGTCCCAACCTGTGGCAGCGCCTGATGTCCTCTACCACGAAAGTGCCAATTTTGAGACGTTGCTTGACAATATTCGCCACCTGCTCAGATGTCTCCTCGTCCTTACGTTCCTCCACGCCGTGTAGCAGCAACATCTTACGACGGCTGCGCATTTCGATTCTGTCAATTTCTCGGCCTACGGTGTCAAGCTGCTGTGAGAACGATTTCAGTGTACTCAGTATGAAGGTCTTGAACGCAGTAAATTCATCAGCCAGACTCCGTGTGCTTTGAGGCGACTTCTTCTGTAGCTCGGCTTCGAAACTGGCCATCCGCTCCTCAAAATAAGCTTGCATGTCCAGGATTTTTGATGCATTGAATGTATCCATTTTATGTGTTAAAGTGAAACTTGTTAGTTTTGTGAGATAACGCTTAACCAGCAGGTATGTAGTATAGATTTTAAATTTTATGCATTAATATAAATATATTTTTAAAATTAACTGTTTTATTTAAATTTTCTTGAAGAGCAATTTTAAGTGTTACTAGTAATCTCAACTACCCACAACCAAAAAAAAGTAAGTAAGTATGTTCGTACTAGGTGAATCCTTTAAAACTCTCCTCTCTTACACCAGATGTAGTAAACGCCTCCGTGCATCCGGTTTTTTATAACTGTAACCAGCGAGTTCTCCGCTTAATCGGGTTGCGGGGATCTACGGAAGTGGAAGTGATGAACTTTTGAGTGGATAATAGGGATCATAGATGGAGACACTTAACGAGCTTCCGTATTTGGACAAATTAACTATGATAACCAGACCCAATTATTTTGTTTTCCGATGTAATTACGTTATGACGAAATCTTTCTTCTTAAATTTTTGTTTATACCTTCATGACACCAAAATAAAGAAGAAGTGGAATTTTGTATTCTTACCTTTTTAAAAAATATTATAACTACTTAAGGTATTATAGCTCAAGAAAATACCGAAGGCGTGGACGTGTGTCAAAGTAGTGTTGGCTCCTAGTTCTAAGCAGCGGCCTGTTTAGTTTGCTTCCTCCAAGTTTTGAATGAACCGCATCTAACTTGACACACTTACCGGGCCCTGCTCAAATATTTTACAACTGTAATGATCCCATAAACATTTCTAAGGTGCTATTGATCCGCTGATAAACTGATTAATCTTGTACTCGTGTACTTTAATATGAAAGTTACAAATCTGTATCGCACCAAGAGATGTTACGGTTACTAATTAGAGTAAGTAGTCCATCATACTGCGATACTAAATTTAATTATCGTAACTGAATGTATGTCAATATATTGACTCACATTTAACCATTTTATTTTATATCGATTCGTATCTCTGTCTACGCTGAGTGAACTCAATATCCTGTGGTTTCGCTGCTTTGCTTGATCTTATTTCATGACTACACTTTTACTTCTCCACGTTTGCACAACATACTATAGATAGTGCGTGTTCCACAGCAGCCGAAATATACGGCAATGTTGACATAAAAGGGCTCAGAACAAAATAAACCGCAGTAAAACCGTGAAGGTAGTAAATTTTGATGCGTAGCGCGTCGTCTGTCGCGTGTCTAATGTCGGACATCTCTTATTTAATCGACACGTTCCAAGAGAGTAGCAGATAAGTTGTTACAGTGTTGTGCGCGATCTTGACATGTTGATTGCACTGCGTTTGGACTCGGTCGTACAATGTGCGAACTATGAGTCCGATATAGCAGCTATATCTACAATACTACTGATATAACTTTAATTATTGGTATTAATTGAATGTGATTTTTTTTTGCTAAACAACTTATTTCTTTATATGGGTTGGGTTTCGAAACGAGTCGCCTGAATTTGAGGGTATTGGTGGTGTAGGGGGCTTAAGGGAGTTAGTTTTAATCCCCTAAACGTAATTTTGGCTGCCGGAGTTGCGTCTAAATATGTTTAAACAATTTCCAAAAAATCTTAAATACATCGGCAATTATGCAAAACGGAACGTAGTTTTTATACTGTAGTACATTTTTACAAATGTCATTTTTAGGTTTTATGTGAAAAACGTGAAACGAAACGCAAACCCGCCTTCTTGGAATTATGATATTGACAGCTAATGTCAAATTTGTGCTTCATTGCTTTCGACTGCCTAGGGTTAGGTGCGACTGTAATAAGTAACTAAATAGGTTATATTAGGTTCTCTTTTGACCCTTAACCCGAAAATAGGAGCCCTGCAAAGCAGGGCTCCGTCAACCTTAGTTTATTAAACTAATGAAATTATTAGTGTGAAGAATGTGGAAGTTGGCAGTGCCATACGCTCCGATGTTTGGAGATATTTTTTTTTTCAGAGGAAACCAGGTATTGCCGGCAAGTGAAAATGATGAGGGGGGGTTCCGAGACCTCCCCTCCCTCCCCAATCACTCACAACCCCTAAAAACGGCGACGTATTTCGAAACCTTTACCCTTTTTATATTTAATTTGGTTAATTTTGTCACACCTTCAGGTAAGGAACGCAGTTTCTAATACTTACGTCTTTGAAATGTATAACATGTCCATAAAACATCACACCTCACATTTACTTTCTTTAAATAATTTATTTTGTAGACTAAAACTGTTTAAAAATTAAAAACAAATCACAAGTTCGGTAACCAGTCTAAATTCTGGCGTAAATGTACCCGAATACGATACACTGCGGGCCAGGTACGGAACCATTTCTATGAATAGTTGAGGAGCAAGCCCGTGATCAAGACTGCTAGGCCGGGTCTCGCACTCTAATAACTGGGCTAACCATAATTTCCATCTTAACCTCAAGTTGTTTTGACTGAAATAAATCATCATCATCGCCATCCATGTCCCGGTTGTGCTTCAAGACCTTGAAGCCCGGGGCTTTCCTGCTACGACGTCTACGTATTGCTCAGTCTTCGGCATCCTTAGTTCTAGGTCCATTGGCACCCATATCTTTTGACTGAAATAAGACTAAACACAAAATAAATACTTTCGGTTGGTACAAGTTGACGTATGTTCTGAATATCCTAGCTATGTATACGGTATACGTGCTCATACAAGTTGCAGCTGATAAATTCACGTAATATGTTAACCGCATTTGCTAACAGATAAGTAAATATTTATTTAATGCATCGTTGGCAATTGGCTTCCATTTTGTTAAATCGCTGCCATCTGCCATCTATTAAATGAAAATAAATGAATTTGCATCAGTGATCATGCCAGCCACAACATTTAGCTATTAATTATACGTGAGGGTATTATTTCTGGCAATACATTCTCCAAGTCAGTACCTAAAATCACGAGTGATTTTCACTTAAATTAGACAAAAATCAAAACATTCCATTAATGAGAGCAGAGAGCAATAGTGTATGACAGGCGTCTGGCCTAAATATTGCATCTGAATTAATTATTCAAACATTATTTATAGTGTATCAGTATGTTAATGTGTATAAATATGATAAAATTATTTTTACTTGGAATTGCAATAATTAAGTCACTTGAATTCGGCAAAAATCGATTCACTGAAAAGTAACAATTATCCGGTAGCTTCTATCTTTTAATCGCGCAGTTGACCTGAATTAATACATTTACTAGCTTAAATAAACTTGTAATAATTAACCATATTATACACATATTTTTACGTACAACCAAGAGCACTTACCGCTTACCCCTAATGCCTCCGTAGGGAGAGCAAAAACATGGAAAAATTGCTACGTCCAACGATATTACTTCGTATAGTTTTATCATATTATAATGTTTACATAAATGCTTAATATACTTTAGTTAGCTGGAGTCGATACATACTTACTAAGCTCGTATACTTCTTAAGTGAACCAGTGATGTGATGACATTCAAGGTAGAGAATAATTATCTATAACAAGACTTATCTCCTCAACGCATGGTTTATATATGGGAAGTTGTTTTCCTTCTTATTTGTTAACAATCTATTACATATCCTTCTCGTGATATATCGAAGAAGAAAATTGAAATTACTTGACCTAATTCTAAATCTCAATAGTACGTATTGCCAAGTTTAAAAAAAATCCGCTAATTGCAAGCAGCAATTTAACCAATACACAGGTAAGCACACATCGGTCACTCATCAGTACCGATGCCTTATCTAGTTCATGTTACCTTGTGAATAAAAAGTTGGCAACCGCAAGTGCGAGTTTGAGTCGTGCACCGAGGATTATGTACAAAACCTATGTGTAAAATGTTATCATGCGTTATACATTGATGTGTCGCACGACGGATTCTCTTACCACAATCATGGACAAGTTTGTTGCAGCAAAAATATTTTTTACTTATTTTTCTATACTTTGCAAGACTCAACTTAGTATTTGGATTTGACAATATTACAATTTTTATTATATTATGACGATATATTTTAGTTGATTAGAAGGTTGATATTTCCGATGAACGTCCTGGTCCCGGACCGCATAACGGACACAGTATCATGTATATATTCTGTGACAGTATTTCATAGGGATTTAAACTGTTTTACGCGTTATCGATAAGTTTCTATATTGACCGACAGACCGATGCACGGGACCTGACGACAAAATAATGCTTTTACAAATTTTAAGATACGGAACCTCAAAAAACAATAAACAACAAGTATGAGATAACTTGCCGCTCAGCAATTTCTATTAACAATTACGTTCGCTACCGCTGAACTGTTGTTACCCTTCCATATCATAAAATTACTTTTCTAAGTAATTTAACTTCTGTGCCTGAAAAAGAAGTCCGGAATAAGGAAGGAAAAGACAAATTTCGCATCAGTTTAACTTTGTGTAGGGAAAGGCATATCTTTCAAATTGTTGTGTGTGACAGGCATAATTATATTGCCCGTGAAGTGCACTGGCTAATCCCGTGTTCGCCTTTGATAAATTAATAGGTACATGTATGACATAATAGGTATGACAATATTTACCTGATTAGTTTTGCACTGAAGTGTTAGAAAAGGTCGGGTTCCTGTTGGGCACCTGTTGATTATGTAGCGAGCGGCTGACACGAATAAAAGGATCGATTAACTTCTATTTTTACTCATGGCCGTATGGGGCGACCGCTCAACGCTCGACTGCCTGAAATGTTACTCTGATAAACAAAGGACATCGCCGACATAGGACTAAGAGCTTTTTTGTGTTTATTCGATGAATCTACGTTATTAATCGAACATCGATTGTCATATAATAACGTAATTACAAACAATACACACGGTTTTTTTTTTCGGGTAACTAAGTTATTGGTTTGCGCCGCCGAGTGCGACGACCCTAATTGTTGTATGTTTCGCACGTTCGTACGATGTACAGTATTCAATATTATATTGTAATATGAGTATACTTTTTGTATAATTAATCATCTTGTGATATATCTGCTGCTGTGTGCAGTGAGCTGCAAAACATAGTAATAGCACAGTATAAAGATCATACAGTAGTTTGACGCCTTTGATCTCGAAGAAAAAGCCGATAACGTCTAGACAAGGGTAAGTAGGCTAGGGCTGCCACATGTAAACAATACCTACTTATTCAAATACCGTCTATTTATTATAGAAACATATAACAATTGCTACGTTCCATGAATATCATACTGTAAATCACTTATTTATTATATTACAATAATTAACGATAAATAATTATTATAAAACAGTGAGCATTTTTTCGTGCGGTGACAGCTTTGCATACACAGTCAGCACCTATTTCATCCCACAGGTGTCGTGGGAGGCGGTTAAGAATATGAAGCATTTTTCATTTGGTCTTTATCATACAAACCAAGTTAAAATAAAGCGATTGACATAGCGGTCGCTTAATGGATGGGTAACCATGGGATCAGCTTGCAGGGCCTATATCGATATGAAGTATTTTGCAGATTTATTTTCGTGCAAACTACGTCAAGGTAAAGCAATAGATACCACGGTCATTTTATGGATGGGTCACCGGGCTATGAGGTTACGTAGAACATGTGTGGGGTTTATAAAAGGGGGCTTAAAAATATGGTTATTTTTGAGCTAAGTCGCGCCGTTACCAAGATACATAATAATATGTGATAGGTACTTACCGAATACGAAAATACTAGGTACTTATTGCAAGAAATTAAAATCACACTTGAATCGAATATTTCCTTAAAACGCATATTTTCTTAGGTCTGACATGTTGTTTACGCACAGTAATTACTACTTTATTAAGTGATTGGGCCAGACATGAGATATCGTAAAATGTCAGTAGATTAGTAGGTACGTGCACATTATTTTAAGAGGTTATAGGTAAATACATTTCAAAATAATTTAAATAAGTACTTAATTATAATTAATGGAATTTTATTTTTTGGTGTAAGAAAATTTATGAAATCGCAGATTTTTTAAATCCTTATTTCTTTAAATCTTTAAGCACCATAAAGCATTGCAATGTCTCACAGCACAAGTCGTATGCAGCATCTAAATTAATATTCATAAGCAAATAAATAAGTAACGAACAAAAAACAAGCACGCGCCAGCCCCCAAAAATATGTACCTAGTTGGGAACTAAGGCGATATACGTAAGTAGGTACCGCTCTTCCCGCGTCTCACCTCTTGTCCCCCGCACGATTGACCCGTCTAGACGCGTTCGTCGAACGACTGTATGGATTATTTGACTGTGGTAATAGGCAATTTTCGCTAACAGAAAAAAGCAGTCGTTACATGTAGGTACGTAATGTTTCCTAGTACATTAAAGATATACCAATTAATCGGTTTCGATGCTTATTAATAAGTTGATTTCAAATTAAAGCACTGCATACTGCTTGAGCTATGAGTGATGAGGCTTTTTTAAAGACAGAGAGGCAAGAGGTATAATTATAGACATTTTTGACCAAGTGAGATTGCATTATAATATATTGATAGATGGAAAGGAAAGGCAAAGTTGAACCAACTTGCTCAGCTTGGATCAAAAGCACTCTACCGGCTCAAATAATTATGAGTACCTTTACTCGACGTCCGTGATAAATAATGTGATGAGAGAAAATCAACCACAGAAATATTAAATATTGTTTATGTTACCGTAAAAGCAACCCGGCAATAATTTCGGCCTTTTCCCATTCAGAGACGGTAAATCTTAGTATGTACTTACCTTGGATCGGTCTTTTACAGCAACATATTATGTATCATTTATGTTAAGACTAGCTTTTACCCGCGGCTTCTGCCGTGTAGACTACAGTATACATGTCATATTTTTTCTTCATACATCCTTTGGACTTCTAATTTGGAGATATTTTAAGAAAGAAATATCGGATTTTTTTTATTATTGGACCAAGATATATTGAAAAGGTCTGGATTGTCAATTTTGCTTGTGCTTTTCAAGCTATAGGTATGTAATAGTCGTTTAACATTAGATCAGCATAGGACCGGTGCAAAAAGACCCTTAACCAAAACTGAAATCCTATGTTGTACCGATCACTACGAACATTTTTCACTTCGGCACCATACCTGGGAAATTACTGGTTTAGCAGATATAGAGGCTCAAAGTTAGTGTGGAATTTTTCTAATTGGGTACAAAATCGATGCATTTACCCCGGCAATATGTTCTTTAGATGTCCTATAACCCCATGGATAAGTAGGTATTTCGAGCATTGCACGCGCACGCTTTTAATTGCGGTTTAAAAAATGTGAAAACTTAAAAAAATCGTTTCCTAGGTATTATTTTTGGTTAGTATGACTTGGCATGATGTCCACAACGAGTAGGCTTCGGCTTGGTGATGGGTCTTGTGACACCCTGTATTTTCATCTGACACTCGTACCAGTATTTAGTTGGAATATCATCTTGAAAACTTTCTCAAATTAGGAAACTTTATTTATGTTAAGTAGTAGCATTATAAGGCAATTTTTAGAAAGCTAAGACAACTAGGAATATCTACGCAATTCCAAGATGTTCGTAGCTGACCTAACTTAAAAATTTTCATCTAAGTAACTCGTTCTTCTATGGTATGTAGCTTTCTTCCCGTGCAGCAGTGGTTAAGTAGCCACGCAATGAAACTAATAATGTTATAACGTTGACCTACTTAGTAATGGCCATTTAGGAATGGCTTCCTGCTGCAGC
The DNA here is from genome assembly GCA_944739405.2 of Euclidia mi. Classification (NCBI taxonomy): domain Eukaryota; kingdom Metazoa; phylum Arthropoda; class Insecta; order Lepidoptera; family Erebidae; genus Euclidia; species Euclidia mi. Next base: position 27,773,644 of record OX123198.2, read on the forward strand.
CCTTTAAAGTAACACGTCCTTGTCCTTTTAAAATGTTTGTAAAGTCTACCATTTTTAGCTGGTTAAACGGCGGCTTATAAGGCTATAATTTATCAACACCATAAGCACATTTCAAACAGTAGGTAAAGTATCTGTACATAGACACATTAATTGAAGGAAGGCCTTTCGCTTCATTGTATTGTGTGTATGTCTGTATTCATGTTCTGGGAAATGAGCCGTTTTATTCGCTAGTGTTCGCTGGCGTCGCGTCGACCGGTTACACTAGTGCTGCGACGGCAGGCAGTATGCGGACTGCAGTGCGGTCACATACTTCTCGACGCCGGACATTCGCTCAGACACTCGAAACGCATTTTAGAAGGTTATGAAGCTGTTGTGCTCAAATGAGTCAGCTCGATTTGTATTCGTTAAACGGAAACAGACTCACTTTGCAAGTCCAGATTATTGCCGCTTTTGACCTAAATGAATCGTTATACAATCGGCTATTTACATTCCCGAGGCTGGGTTTACAGTTAATTACAGATACGAACAGCAAAATTTACTTTGCAGCCATTCGGTCGACGGACAATGTTGGTAAAACCTAGATTATCGCTGAATGAAGTATTTAAATTCATGTTATAATTCTGTTCAACAATCTAGCTGGATAACATGTAATAACCCTTGAAAAAGCACGCTTGTAGGTCTTCTTTAAAAAAGGAACAAAGCCAATCGAAGGGTTTCCCGTACATTTACCTGTAAGTACGTACATATGTAGGTGCCTGCACGTTCGTGTTCCTTGCGTTCGTGGTACAAGCTCGGGTTACCGCCCTGCCAACTGCTATTTTCAACTATGCTTATTTTATGTAGGTACTTTCCTTCACTTTCTCGGTAGGGCAAAAAAAGTGTTAGTCGACAATTATGTAAATGAATATTATAATCGTATATGCACAAATCCACATATGTACATACATATAGTTGATAAAGTATTGCCATATACAGTTTAATATTCTAATGGTTGGATTGGAAGCTTCTTAGAAAATAAGATTCTTTCAGAATCGAATGTCGCTTATTAGTATGTTAGTAGTCGCCGGCATCGACTAAACGTGCCATAGGTGTGAGTCACGTAACGGAAACGGTTCTTTCGATATTGATGTCTGGGCTTGATGCGTTCCCATGTTTTACTTGAACGTAACCACTGTTTTTATTTGACAGAGCACTCGAACAACCGTAATACTACGTACTTTTTATCGCTGTTTATAATTAAAATCCCTTTATCAGAACACATCTGCGTATTCAAGCCAGCCGCTCGGTTCGGCCCTGTCTACATAAATTAAACTAAGTTGAACGAGCGTTTTATTCTCAATAAAATCTCTAGAAATACTACGCTACGGTTGCTGAATGGAAATACTTTTATTTAATTATTCTAGTAGGAATTTTATTCTAAATGAAACAATTTATATACTTTCATACTTCTGTAACATAAGTCTGTATAACAATATTACCAAAAACACAGTTAAGTAGGTACATATTAATTATTTGTATTGTACTACGTATTTCGTAATGCAACAGATTATTAAATTCTAGTAACACATCAATGCGTTACGTATTGGGTATTGATTAGTGTTCTATGACATACGCGATTGTTGCTTATGTTTCTTAGATTTGATTTATACTACATAAACTCAATGTAGAGTCAGCAAGTTTACTCTAAAGCACACACTGGCAGTTCGTTTTATAATTTACTAGACTTCGCCTGCGGCTCCGCCCGCGTGAATTATGCACCTAAACCTTCCTGAGCAATCACACCATCTATAGGAAAAACCGTCCAAAAAGCCGATTGAGTGCATTGTGTCCGTACAGACAGACTGGACGAAAAGAGGACTTCATTTTATAGTATGTACAGATTGCAACATGTAGGAAAATGCGCAGAGACCTATATATGTATATAGTACCTGTGTGAAAAAGAGTTCAACGTGCACTAATAACCAATCAAAGTATAAACAAACCACTACGCAATAGTATAGTTGTAGCAATATTGAAAACATACGTAAGTATAAAATTTTATTTACACCTAGATATTATAAAAAACTGACCTGATTGCAACTATGTCAGTTTGCCTACTCACAAAAGTATCTTATCATGTTATCAGACTCGTCAACACACACGACAGAGTTAATGCTTGCATCGCCAAGTTATCTACGACTTTTATAGTGATTAATAAGAATTATAATCTATAAAATCATCCTTGAACTCAATTTAAGAGATATCTCGGCGAAGATAAAACCTTCATATAAGTGTAATGAATTTTAGATATTCATCTAACTTTATAAGTATGCGACTAACGTCAATCTTGGGCAAAAGGACTTATTACTATCCCAAACGCGAAAGCATGGGGGGATAGTTGGATGGATGTGTGGATGTTTCTTACTCTTTCACGCAATAATTACCAACTAAGCGGCTTTTGATGTAACTTTGCAATAATATAACTTCTAAGCTAAAGGTATAATAAGCTGTTCATCAGCTTTTAAAGCCGATTTGCACGTGGATTCGATATAAGTAGGAATATAGTAGCCTATAGTAAGAATGAAGTCGCTGCAAGACCAAATACTGTATCTTAGTTAAAAAAAATACTGTGTGGACCAGCAACGTAGCTCAGACTAGCTCTACCTATAGTTACACATAAGCTCTCGTGTCCATAGCTTAAGACTTTCTACAATTCCTTTAAAAAGGAACTTCTATTGTACTTTATTCACAAAATTGTGAATTAAGTACAATAGAAATCTAACCTTTTTTGGCAGACTACATTGATAAATCTTTCGTTAAAAAAATGAGTCTGTTACTTATTATAATTATCATTCAAAAGATACTTTTCTGGCAACATTTTTTGTACATGCCTGCCTCGTCGAGGTTACATATTAAGTTGTCGTTATGTAATGTTAATGAGAACAGCAAAAAATGCAATATTTAAAAAAAGCTCATTATTATTCAACGGAATTACCTCACATACTTTAGTTTATGATTGAATAAGTAACAATACTCACACTGGAAATTGAGATGAACAAGAAAATAAATTCTTGGTAGGTAAAACCTCTCGCATAAAACTACAAGAACCTTATCAATAAAAATTGGGCAAGTGCGAGTCGGACTCGCGCATAAAGGGTTCCGTACCATCATCTATAAAAGAAAATCACGTTCGTTGTATGTATACTTAAATACTTTATAAGTTTCTACCTGTTTATTAAGATCGAGTAACAAATTGCTTAAAAATTACGTTTGTTGTATGGGAGCCCCCCTTTATTATTTATTTTTTTTAAATTTAATTATTTATTTTGAAAGGTAATATACAACTACATATTCTGTAAAAATTTAAAGCGTCTACCTCTAACAGTTAGTAATTTTGAGCAAAAAATACGAAAAAAGACACGTTTTTTGTATGGGGCCCCCCCTTAATTTTTTTATTTTTTTTATTTTTAGTATTTGTTGTTATAGCGGCAACCGAAATACATAATTTGTGAAAATTTCAGCTTTCTAGCTATCATGGTATATGAGATACAGCCTGGTGACAGACAGACAGACAGACAGACAGACAGACAGCGGAGGCTTAGTAATAGGGTTCCGTTTTTTACCTTTTAGGTACGGAACCCTAAAAAGGAGTTTGTTTACTATTATTAGGAATGCAAAAGTTTATAGGGACGGGTGGAGGAATGTTTGCAAAAGAATTGATCTGATTTAATGAAAGTTTGCAGTAAGTAGTATAGCTTATGCTTACTCGTATAAGTACATGGCCATCCTTTATACGACATTAACTGACCTTCAGGCTGGTGAAACCGCGAGCATAATCAAGTGATGCAAAAAGCATAAAATAAGTATTGCATAATAAAAGGCAAAGCGCAGTGAGTGACACTAAGGGCGGTTTCAAATTAGCGTATTTTTCTGCGCGTTTACGGTCGTTTCTGCATACGCGCTTACACGCGCGCTACATTACGCGCGTCAAAATACCGGTCTCTCGTAAATGGGCATATATCGGCGTGTTCGCTCGAAACTGTAGTGACATCTTGTCAGTGTCAACATGGATTTTGACGGCACGCGCTTATACGAGCTTAGACGCGCGTCAACGCTTGTACGAGTTGGTCGAGTTGTCCGTGTGTCAAAAGGCGAGCCTATGCGCGCCTACAGGCGCTTCCAAAAACGAGCTTATACGCGCGTATAAAACGCTAATCTGAAACCGCTCTAAGCGTTCTGAAACAGCGAACCCCTAGTAATAAGTGGCTTATGCAAACCCGAGTAACCAGAATTTGTCAGTTCTCAGTTAAATATTATGTCCTCATCATGTCTTAAGTTAAGATAAACCTCCCATGAACACCAAAATGTCGAGTTGTAATTTCTGCTAATGGGGTAAAAACCACCTGAATAGTATAAAAAGATAAGGTACTAACACCTTATCGAAACATCGAATATTATTACATTAAAGCTGCTTTGTATTTTTCAAGATTATATACTGTTTTAAATTCCAGAATGTCGACCTTGGGTAAACTTTGAAATAAGTACGTAATTATGTTTATACGAAACAGTGAGTGAGGGAGCATTATTCCACCCCTTCACGCGTTATTAGATTTAGTAACGAGTAACGACCGATATTTCTTTAAGCTCGACTCCAACTTCTGTTGAGAGCGTAATTGAAACTTTGCTTCAAATCAATTTACCAAGAGTTTAAATTCAGGATTAGGATTTAATACAGTTCGACAAATATGATTTGTTTTGAAAAATAAGATGAATTATTTAATACTTTCTATGCGTATACCAAACATAATGATTTAAAACGGTGGCGGATTAAGGATAAGAACTGCCACTACACCATTTCATTCCCTATGTATCGTAAGAGGCGACTAAGAAATATTATACGAAGCTTATCTTACCGTATCTTCACCAAAAGACGGTGGCAAATAGTATCTTTACCAATCCGTCAGGTGATTATTGTACGTCTGGTCAGCGTGGCGTAGTAGACCAAACCCTCCTATTCACTCACATTGCTATTGTGACACATATTAGGAGAGGATGTCCAGCAGTGCACTGCAAAAGGCTTTATGATTATGTGTTTAAAAGTATAAGTTTATATAACTAACAGCAAGCTATTTATGTAGTTATTTGATCGTTAACTGTCCGATCACGTGATTACCGAGAATTCAACAGGAAGTAATGGGGACATAGAATCGCCGTGCTCATATTCTCCACAAAGATTACATTACAAGAAAACTCTTATTTCATACTAATAAGAAATATCATAAGGTCGTTAAATGACCCATAAAGGCTATCTCTGTTCCCACCCCACGACCACAGATACATATATAACAGAATACATATCAACAGGATGAGAAATGAACAACGAGCATCGTTGTTGTTTTCGAACAATTTAATTTGATGGCAGTTAATTGACTAAATAAGGTCAACAGTTGCTTGCGTATGCAAGTGTAGACATTCTGAGACTACGCATAAGAAGAAAGCCCGAAGACCATTCGTTATATTTATGCAAATGAACACACACAAGCCACTGCATCTTAGTTTGTTGCACGTTCTCTATTAACCACGTTTTGGTAAACGTTGAACTGTTCCAGTTTAAAGAAAAGGCTATAATGTACGCCATGTTCAAACCGTCGATATGATACTCAACACGTGTTGACTGTTGGTAACCAGGTCAGCTCGCTGCAGTCAATCAGAGCCGCGTAAAACATAAACAGAATCACTGTTTATTTCAATTGCATCACGAGCTTACTTTTCAATATAATGTAATAAAGTTTATCAAATCAATTCCAAGCTCATGTATAAAATAATAAGCTCGTATTTCGAAGGAAATTGCGTCAAGCCGTACTAGTAACTCGAATATCTCAAACTTCATTATAAATTCTCCGAACGTTCAAATTGTTAACGAATAGTTACGCGATCGTCAACGAGTCGCTGGTTTGTTAACAATACTTCCTACAGTCATACACACGTTATACTCAACAAGGACATGATTCTTTATTCAATGTAATTGTTATCTAAAATGATAACTTAGTTATATTCTTAATAACTTTCGTTAAGACAACTCCACATGCTCCACATAATTATCTAACATACAAATACGTATGCTATGAGTAGAGTATATTGTATTCAAAACATATGTAGTTCATCACAAATAATATCTTTGATATGGTATTCTTACTCATTTTATTCTTATGAAGCCGTCTCCACTAGGTTTAATTTTGATATTTTTTGGTGATTGAGCGTAAATTAAAAACAAACACAGTTGGAATTGTTTTATCCGATGCTTCATATTAATTGATGGTTTGTCACTTTTTATGTATGTAGATTGACATTTGTAAATTTTATATTAAATTTTATTTTATCCAATGTTATAGTTGTACACTAGTTCGTAAATCTCTTGAAGCTAGTTTTATTGCGAAAAGTAGATACTAGTGGTAACATTTCGCTAGTGCGCAGAGTTGAGCCATTCAAAATAAAGCTATGCTTATTTGTCACGACGGATTTTCTAAACATGAAAAGGATTTTCTGAAATTTATACGTGCTCGGCCTAATGATCCCTCTGGGACAGTTAGTAAAGAAAAGGGTTTAGGATAAGTCCTGCATGGAGGTCAACTATATGTTACAATCAATGTTAAATAAGTGTCATTCGTAAGGATTTTATTGTTAGCACAAATGAGTGGCGCGAATCTTTTATACTTTACGGACCAACTTGCGCTTTCCACACTCTACCATTTTGAAGTCACCTGTCTGTCAACAGATCGCCATAAGTAGGTGGTGGCTAGAGATTTATTTCTGTTTCCTAGTTAAACTAATCAGGGCGCAGTATTTTTATCCATCTGTTTATATCGTGAAATGTTCAGTACCATTTCGATTCGATGTATAGTTACGGCAAATTTATGCATTAGCGATTTATGTTTACTATGCTTGTAAATATTTATCTAATCAGTACAAAGCTCTGAATTTCATCAGAGAAATGGTTTTACTTGCTTGCATTTACATTGTCTTGTTATTTGCGCAATTATTTAAATATTGTTCTTATCGTAAACAACCGCTGGTTGGCTTTGCACTGCATTATTTTACCAATTACAATAACGTTCCTCCTCACTGAGTATCGCGTCGTTCTAGCAGAGTAACTTCACGTTCGCTGTCGACGATAACACCTTGTATGTTTAAAGGCCCGAGAAGTAGTGTAGAATTTTTATGTTAAGAAATTTCAACACTGCTTTTGTCAACGTGCCCAGTAGACGACAGTAATAGACTCGCTCGTCTCTTCTTACATGAGTCGTACACGAATGGCAAAATATGAACGTAATATACTTCTACCTAACCCTTCTATAATAAATAGGCGCCAAGTTATATTATTTAAATAATATCGTCGTAAACAACGTTACGTTGTCGTCGCTACTTGGCTTTGCACTACATTCTGATTCTGATTATAATACATAATATGCCTACCCGTACCGGGTAACCTGAGCTAACATAATCTCTGGGAAACTGTGAGTATATTACGTTTCTCGTTGCTACACTTGAGATGAAAATACTTAGTAATGTGATTAATGGTTGAAATACCGCAATGTAGCGACGGTCCGCAGTCGCAATACTGATAGGGAGATAAATTCGGTCAATGAGCGCCACGCCTCCTTTAATGTCGTTCGGCCGCTCGAAATTAACGACGTGGCTAATAATTGAAATATTTTTGTCTGGATGTTCGAATATGTAGGTACGTGTCGACAAACAAAACAGTCATAAACAACGATCGCATTAACGTACACATAAATAAAACTCGCATATCCGAGTTATTAAGTATGCACATCAAATAATTAGCGTAATCCCTTTATTGCGGCAAGCTGTACTGTGTAAAAAAATCCGCTAACGTATACGAGCACATAGAAGATTATGTGTGTTATTTGTGTCTAAAACGACTATCAATTTGAAATCCAGATTTTTTGCTTGATGCGAGGCATTGCCCACTGCCCACATACCATATGCGATTAAACAAAAGTACATTGTATGCAGCAATTATTTCTATTTGAATAATGTTTACTACAATTTAACGTCTCATATTATGCTCAAGGCGTAAGGGTAAGACTCCGAGCCCAATACAATGGCATTAGATTATTGAACTAAATTGAAGAGAGTATACTTGATAGGTCAGTAGCCCTATCGATCTGTTCACAACATTGAGTCGCGTACGCTGCTTGTCACTTATAATCGTGATGCAATTATACGCTAAGTAGAAACGCCGTGGCCTTTTAAATATCCTTGATTAAGTGTTCATTTTCTTTTTCAGTACAAATGCAGCCACCGCGGTTTAGTATGCAACCTTCATCTTCAAACAGCGTGGTTAGAGAAGGCACTACAAAGATATTACAATGTTCGGCGATGGGTAAGAATTTTTATTCATTAATGTAAAATGGATGTTGAATTCGATGGTTTTTTTTCTAGTCCTCAGAAACATATTTACATACATACATACATAGTCTCACGCCTATAACCCCGAAGAGGTAGGCAGAGGTGTATTTCTACACCCACTTTTCGCCAGATATACTTTAGTCCCTCGTAATAAGGGGCGAGCCTATTGCCGTACCGGGCACTTTCGAGACTCCGTGCTGCTACTGAGAATTTCGTGACAGAAAAACCCAATAACACAGCCCGACCCAGGAATCGAACCTGGGACCTCAGGATCCCACACGCACATTTATGCCGCGAGACCAACGAGGCAGTCGTATAGGGTTTGATGTCGAGTTTTCCGTCTCTACGCAAAGATAGTATTTGCATCGTGTTATCCCTTAGTCGCTTCTTACGACACCCACGGGAAGATAGGGGGTGGTGACACTTGTATTCTATGCCGTCAACCACACGGCAAACAGAAAAAACATATTTAAGTTTTGCTAACTTGCTTGTTTCGTGTAACTTTATCGTAGTTCATGGTGCGCGACTTGCGAGTCTATAGTACCTTCCCATAACAAATGCATGGTTAAACCGTACGTACATCTGCCCAGCCTTGCGCACTTTTTCAAAGGAACACTACTGATTGTTTTGCACGCGGTATCAATGGTACTATTTCATAACATTTGTATTGTAGGCATACCACAACCGATGTACAGATGGTTGAGAAACGGTGTACCACTCGGCGATTATTCATCAGAGCTGTTTTATAAGATTCATAATACCCAGCGGCAGGATGCCGGCGCTTACCAGTGTATAGCGAAAAATGACGTCGGAGCAATATTCAGCGAAAAGAACAACATTGTCGTCGCGTGTAAGTAAACTTTCATACGTCTCTTTGTACGTTCATGTGTCTCTTTGTTGTGTACGCGGAATAATCTTGGCGGAAAATGTCTACCGCACTGAAAATGGCACAACTATTTTACTAAGTAGGAAGTTTGTTACAACCGCGACCATATTACACTCTGTTTACAGATATGGGCGTATTTGAAGAAGTTGTCGATAGTGTAGTTACTACCGAATCAGGTAGAGCGGCGGTATTGCCATTTCCTCGAATAGAGTCCGAACCACCACCATCAGTCATCTGGCAGGACGAGAATGGAGCGCTGCGCTATGACCAAAAATACGCTGTGACTGACAAACACGAGCTTGTCATATTGTGTACCTCACACGAAGATGAGAGATCATACAGGTTAGCATTCTATAAGTTATAATAACCATCTATTACTCAATTTACCCATATTTACCGTTGTATAATGGGTTCGTACAAGATCCCTTAGCCGCTCAAATTAACATGCCGTCTAGGCATAAGGGTCGTTATAGCTTAACCGTCGTATTAGCAGGTAACTTGATGTACGGTATTTTATTATTAGTACAGGTGTTCAGCCTCTGCTTACCTTTCTATTTTGCAAAATTAACAGCGTAGAATGTGTTTCAATCCGCATTCCGTGCCGAAGCGGCAACAAATAATAGTATACCTACGTACGTAAATGTTTTACTTTCGTACTTGTTTATTCTTAATCGTGAATTTCAGAGTACGTGCCATAAATACACAACTCGGGAAGGAAGAAAACAGTCCCTACATACAATTAAATGTTTTTGGTAATGACAGCAAAGAAATACCGCCTGAAATCATTATAAAACCTGAAGATACAAAAATTATAAAAGGTCAAGAATACACCAGTTTATATTGTATTGCCAACGCCAGACCTTTGCATGAACTAGAAACTCTGTGGTTCAAAGATGGTATTATGATAGACATGGCAGGGATCACGTTTGATTTAAATGACCAGTGGAATAGAACTTTGACACTCATATCAGCCAATATAACGCATACGGGACAGTACACTTGCCAAGCGAGGTTAAAAACTGGAGGTTATGCCACTGTAACAGCCTCAGCTTATGTTACGGTATTAGAGAAACCAGTGTTCCTATCTAATTTAAAATCTGAGACCTTTGGTGAATTTGGAAGCACAATCGTTTTAGAATGTAACGTCCAGGGTATACCGTTACCTGGTATAACATGGTATAAGGATGCAAGAAAGATCGCTAGCGTGGGTGCGGATGCCGCTGAGTTTGACAATCCAGATGTGGATGATGGTGGAGGCAGGTATCGAGTCGAAGTGGACCGTTCACTCGTCATCAACAACCTGAAGATGGAAGATACTGGCATATACCAGTGTATAGCAAGCAACGAAGCCGGCGAATCATCCATCTATACTTGGCTGAAAATTAAAAGTAAGTTGACTATATTATACACGAAATTTACTCCGCTCAATACCTAATATTGAATAACGATATTGATTGTGTATTTCTGAGCCTATTCAATTTGCATGTAAATGTTTTCCATGTATATAATTGTTAATATCGTTAATGAATTGTTGCGATCACCCGAGCTGTAAACTGAGTCTATAAATCGTACGTAGCGACAAGGTTGCTACAATGTGTATATTTAGTCGCAGCAACAATGCTAACTAATGAACTATCGTACAGTGAAGGACACTAAGCGGTTTCCACGCAGTCACATGAAGTTAATAAGAATGAGGACCTCAGATAAAAAGGCAAAAACGTTCAGATTTGACACCGGCAGTAAGAATTGTTGTCATTTTACACAACACCTGTATAGCGTAGCAAACGTTTTATTTTTCAGCACCGAGTGATGATTGCTTTATTAATGTTGTTTTCCCCAACTTAGGTGTTACAAAATTGGACAATGTATTTAGAAAGATTTGCTGTACCTACTCATTGTTTTATAGATACTTTTGATTTAGATTTGAACTTATAAACATTCGTAAATCGTTTTTATTTTAGAAGATATGCTTACGCTAAAGTTGTTTAAGCTTATTTATATTTAATTTAAATAACAACTAACCCAAGGAAGTAAAAGTGTAACGTTTCTATATGTTGTGAAGTACGTATAAAACGCAGGAATTTAACGCGCATCCCTCTAAAAAATTCATTCATCCCAGTAAAATTATAGTGGGGCGGTGTACACCTGCGCAGTTTACTAAGTGTTCACGCTTCGATATTGAACATTTAAAATTATGGTGTTTACATGTAATCACCGTCAACCCATCCCCTGCTATACCGACATATAACTTATTAATGAGCTTATAAGTACCTCCTGATTTTATTAGCATATTGATGTCAGTATAACGCAAGTAATTATTAGTAACTTATTTATTATATTAAATTTACAATATTATATATATCAGCATGCGCTTAACCTTTAACATTTATAAACCTACTTATTTATTTACTATTATAATTGCATGCACTTACCACATAGGATAAAAATTCAGGGAAGCATTATTCTACGATTCTGTTAAAATTATTTTTCAAGCAATTTTATTTTAATTATAAACAGCTAATCAAGTATGGTTTTAGATTATAAATAGGTACAATCATGTTCCAAAATTCAACTCTGCACTAATTAATTACATGCCAAAAGTTGAGGCGGCGGTTATGAAGGCTTGCGGGGTGATTAACTATTGCCGTGTAGATCGCAGCTTGGCACAATGTTAAACAGAAGAAAAGAGAACTTACACTATGCATATATTACTTTATTGTTAAATATATATAATAGAATTTCCTTTGCCTGCTTTTTCATAATGTGGCTTCGAAATCGATGGACTTGTTGAAAATCCATCATCCTTTTAACCTCATATGCAGTATTATTGAAAAATCTTTCTAAGTGTGAATATGCCTTACTGTCTACGTTATAAACTTTGTAGACTCTTTGAGGATATGTCATTCATGATCTGATTTCAATCGTAATTTAAGGCCGTTTTAAGCTGTGAAAGAACTAACCATAGAATCAATAACCATAGATTTCCAATATGAGATGGTTATAATGCTTCCCTGACAGTATAAAGGTATCACAGAGTTCGTGTTACTAATGCATAATAGCGTGTGTCGTGAGTATAGGCTAGTCCGTGTACTAACTGGCGTGCGTGTGGCTTGTAGCGTCCCCGCCCATAATGCAGACCGCGCCGGCCAACCTCACCGTGCTGGACGGCAAGGACGCCACCATCACCTGCCGCGCCGTCGGAGCACCCAACCCCAACGTCACTTGGTACTTCAACGGTTAGTATACGAACACGATACACGATACACAGTTACACACGATCATTGACAGTTTTGTAAGTAGAAAGCGCCACACCTTCGCTACACAAACATCCTTTTACAGTTTTGTAAGTAGAACTTTGATTAAGAATAATATGTATTATAAGAAAAAATTGTTACACAAATCACAGAACTTTGATTAAGTAGGTATATATGGTAACTAAATAAGTGGTCCCATCAATGAAAGTGGCCTACTTTTTATGGCGGTCAATTGGTCAAAATTGTATTGAATTTGTAAATACAACTACAACGTTGCCTATAATATGTAGCATGCATTGCTGTCTTAATTCTGTGCCTTGCCATTTTTTTTTTTCAAAAAATAGCAAAAGCGATTTCATAAAATGCATAATTATATCTTCCTTTCGTGACTGAGTTTGTTACAATTTGTGCAGTTACCTTAAAAATACCAGGTCAGCAAATATGCAATGATGTTTTATTGTTGGTCATGTGATCAACTTCGTACTGAGTACTAACTAGTTCGATCATCTTCTTTACACCACGGCACCCAATTGACTAAGTTTTCAACTCAACTAGTCAATCGCTATCGATGCATCACTTTATAGTTTAAGCTAGTGTCGTTGAGTTTCCTATTACAAAGTTTCACGTGTGCCTATGGTATAAGTGAGACTGTAGGAAACTCTACGATAGGTTTAGGAGTATACAAACGGAAGGTATTTGTTCACCATAGAAAAATATTGAGTAGTTCTATGATTCAGTGATAAACCAGCATAGCGTCGATTAGTGGAATCATCAAATTTAAATTCTTTCTGATGATATTTATCGCGCTCTGTGGCAAGCGATGTAGGCTGACCACCGCTTTACCATTCAAACGATAATCCCAGTTTTTATATACGGCTATTGACTCTCAGCATTTCAACCGCAAAATCTCGCTCACTTCCCGTCAATCGGACCACGCCAAAAATATGATCGACAAGCATTGATCGACAAGTCGAAAAAAATAATAAAATACCTATGACCGTGCCAAGGCAAAACATGAAAACTGCTTCTACATTTCTAGAATATATAATTATGCAAACCGCTGTATTTATTTCTAGTATTTTTAAACAATAATACATTTCAGATTCGTTAATAATAAACCTGTCTGGGCGTCTGCAAGCGTTGGAAGAGGGTGACCTGTTAATCACGAGCACAACAACAGCTGACAGTGGGAAATACACCTGTGTGAGATCGAACGACGCAGGAAACGTGTCCGGGGAGGCTTACCTCACCGTCTTAGGTACGGATTACACTGACTATATTACGTGACACACATAACTGTGTAGGCTAAGACTAAAACAACCCTTAGGCGTACCTAGATAATGTTGTTAAGTTGATTTGAAAATACGTTTTCTATATTTTCTAATAAGTATAATGCCATAGCAGCGATAGCCTAGTGGAGAGACCGACAGACTACTACGCAGAGGGTCCGGGTTCGAATCTACTTTGTGACTTTTCGGAGTTATGTGCGTATTAAGGACGCGTTTACAAAATTAGTAGGTACAAAATCGCGTCACTACAGCGACACGGCGGCAACAGTACGTACTACGTACGGTAATATGCGGAAATGTAGTTCAACTAAATAACTTTGAGACTTAGAATTTTTTGTGATATGTATCTATGTGTTATAGGCCTGGCTGTGCAAATTACGTACAAATAAGTTTCTTATTTTTATATACCTAAATGGACATTATTACTTTATTTTTTCCATTATGTTGATTCAGGATATATTTCGGTATTTAGATATTATTTTGTTTCTTGCGTTGAAATCCTGTAAGATTATGTGGACTGATGGTATACCATCCCATTCAAGTGTTGCGACTTGAACTCATAAAAGAGTAGACCTAGTTATGCCGGGTTGGGGCTCATTTTATTTGTTTTAGTGAGACCCTACCACTGGTACTAGTGAAGTAACCTTCCAAGGTAATTCGATGAGTCTTACTGGTACTCTTATGTGAGTAGAGCTAGGCATGCCGAGTTTGGGCTCATTTTGTTTGTACATAAAAGACCCTACCACTGGAACTTATGAAGTAACCTGCCAGGGTTATTCGATGACTCTTGCTGGTTCTTATATGTGAGTAGAGCTAGGCATGCCGAGTTTGGGCTCATTTTGTTTGTACATAAGAGACCCAACCACTGCAACTTATGAAGTAACCTTCCAGGGTTATTCAATGACTCTTGCTGGTACTCATATGTGAGTAGAGCTAGGCATGCCGAGTTTGGGCTAATTTTGTTTATACATAAAAGACCCTACCACTGAAACTTATGAAGTAAACTTCCAGGGTTATAAGATGACACTTGCTGGTACACATATGTGAGTAGAGCTCGGCATGCCGAGTTTGGGCTCATTTTGTTTGTACATGAGATACCCTACCACTGAAACTTCTCAAGGTTACATCATATAATGCAGTGGTAGGGTCTCTTATGTACAAACAAAATGAGCCCAAACTCGGTATGCCTAGCTCTACTCACACATGAGTACCAGCAAGAGTCATTGAATGACCATGGAAGGTTACTTCATAAGTTCCAGTGGTAGGGTCTCTTATGTACAAACAAAATGAGCCCAAACTCGGTATGCCTAGCTCTACTCACACATGAGTACCAGCAAGAGTCATTGAATGACCATGGAAGGTTACTTCATAAGTTCCAGTGGTAGGGTCTCTTATGTACAAACAAAATGAGCCCAAACTCGGCATGCCTAGCTCTACTCACACATGAGTACCAGCAAGAGTCATTGGATAACCCTGGAAGTTTACCTCATAAGTTCCAGTGGTAGGGTCTCTTATGTACAAACAAAATGAACCCAAACTCGGCATGCCTAGCTGTACTGACATATGAGTACCAGTAAGAGTCATTGAATAACCCTGGA
Source organism: Euclidia mi (assembly GCA_944739405.2). Lineage (NCBI taxonomy): Eukaryota > Metazoa > Arthropoda > Insecta > Lepidoptera > Erebidae > Euclidia > Euclidia mi. The sequence goes on from OX123198.2 coordinate 27,789,080, forward strand.
AGGTTACTTCATAAAATGCAGTGGTAGGGTCTCTTATGTACAAACAAAATGAGCCCAAACTCGGCATGCCTAGCTCTACTCACACATGAGTACCAGCAAGAGTCATTGAATAACCCTGGAACGTTACTTCATTAGTTCCAGTGGTAGGGTCACTTATGTACAAACAAAATGAACCCAAACTCGGCATGCCTAGCTCTACTGACATATGAGTACCAGTAAGAGTCATTGAATAACCCTGGAAGGTTACATCATATAATGCAGTGGTAGGGTCTCTTATGTACAAACAAAATGAGCCCAAACTCGGTATGCCTAGCTCTACTCACACATGAGTACCAGCAAGAGTCATTGAATGACCATGGAAGGTTACTTCATAAGTTCCAGTGGTAGGGTCTCTTATGTACAAACAAAATGAGCCCAAACTCGGCATGCCTAGCTCTACTCACACATGAGTACCAGCAAGAGTCATTGAATAACCCTGGAAGGTTACCTCATAAGTTCCAGTGGTAGGGTCTCTTATGTACAAACAAAATGAGCCCAAACTCGGCATGCCTAGCTCTACTCACACATGAGTACCAGCAAGAGTCATTGAATAACCCTGGAAGGTTACTTCATAAGTTCCAGTGGTAGGGTCTCTTATGTACAAACAAAATGAGCCCAAACTCGGCATGCCTAGCTCTACTCACACATGAGTACCAGCAAGAGTCATTGAATAACCCTGGAAGGTTACCTCATAAGTTCCAGTGGTAGGGTCTCTTATGTACAAACAAAATGAGCCCAAACTCGGCATGCCTAGCTCTACTCACACATGAGTACCAGCAAGAGTCATTGAATAACCCTGGAAGGTTACTTCATAAGTTCCAGTGGTAGGGTCTCTTATGTACATACAAAATGAGCCCAAACTCGGCATGCCTAACTCTACTCACATATGAGTACCAGCAAGAGTCATCGAATAACCCTGGAAGTTACTTCATAAGTTCCAGTGGTAGGGTCACTTATGTACAAACAAAATGAACCCAAACTCGGCATGCCTAGCTGTACTGACATATGAGTACCAGTAAGAGTCATTGAATAACCCTGGAAGGTTACTTCATAAGTTCCAGTGGTAGGGTCTCTTATGTACAAACAAAATAAGCCCAAACTCGGCATGCCTAGCTCTACTCACATATGAGTACCAGCACGACTCATCGAATAACCTTGGAAGGTTACTTCACTAGTACCAGTGATAGGGTCTCACCAAAACAAATAAAATGAGCCCCAACCTGGCATAACTAGGTCTACTCTTTTATGAGTTCCAGTCGCAACACTTGAACGGGATGGTATACCATCAGTCCAGATAATCTTACCAGATTTCAACGCAAGAAACAAAATAATATCTAAATACCGAAATATATCCTGACTCAACATAACGGAGAAAATAAAGTAATAATCACAGATTTAACAAACAAGAACCAGATGGACCGCATTCGTCCAACTAAGTGAGGCACGTTGACAGCTATGTGTGCGTGACATTTGGCGACTGGCACTGTACGGACACGCGCGTCTATGTTTATGTAAAGTTGCCAGATTATGAATAATCACCCACTATTTTACATATAGTTTTTGCTACCGAATATAAAAATATTACATAGGTAATAATTTATATTCGTTTGCGGTTTTGAAGAATTTACCATGGATTTAATTAATGCTTTTAATATGTAATGCTGTTGTGAAAATTATTCAAATAAAAGATACCATTAAAGTATGCTTTCATAAATACATTTCTTAAATGTAGGTACCGAGTTGAGTTTTAACTAATTTTATTCGTAAATTGAGAAATAAATAGATTATGTTTTGTGATTCTTAGCCTCGATCCAGAAGAAATACTTACATAATACCAACTACATATATTTACGAATACCAATCATGAGGTTCAGATCTTAGGTCGCGAATAGTATCTGGAAATGTTTGGTTAATTGCAATAGGCTTGCGTCCTAAATATTAATAAAACGTTTGTCATGCACAAAACAAATTATGAATATTATGATTCATAAATCATAACCAAAAAAAAATGCAACTAAAAATAAATAATGGCTGCAATCAATAATTTCTGTTTCTGTACGTAATGTACACACGGCGCCAAGTCAAGATTACAGTTGCAGTACGATTTTGATACTTATTCCCTACGCCATAAGAACGGTACAAAGATTTATTCTGTGACAAAAGTCAAAGTGTATAGTATATGGGGATCGAACTCAAAACAATATATTATATACTAATGGAAATTCTATTACTATATTTATAAGAAAAAAGATAATCTACAATATACTTTTACAATACGTTAATGTATTTTTCATTAACGTGACAATAATTATTACCTACATAATCAATTGACAAGTGCATTTTCCCTAATTCAGGGAAAACGGTGTCGACGTAAACTGGCAACACTTACATATTTTCTGCAGAAATACGAATTTTATCGAAATAATATTATAAAACAGTCAAAAAATCCATAGTTATCTGTAAAAATATATTCCATCCTCCCGTTTTTGCTTTTGGAAACAACTTTTACAATGTTTAAAAACGCAAGAAGGCATTTTATGAATTTAAAAGCTGGATTGATCGTGGCGTGTGAACTGTGCGATGCTTCGCAGCGCACTGAGCCGAGTTTGTATTCGCTTTTCAATTTTGTATTTGCTTTAATGGCCTCACGTAAGTGTTCCGCGCGCTCCGTCTGCCTTTTGTTCTGTAGTCTTAGGTAATAATATTCTAGCTCGTCTCTGCTTGTACGTAATTCGCACAGAATACGAGAAGCACAGATGTGAGAATATGACGAGAAGTATCAAATTGATTTTAGCGAATATTTTGTATTCGTATATTGCTTTTTTCGTCTTCGGGCTGCAGCGACAAGCGACATAGAGTCCACTCCCGACGGCGCTCAAGCGCAGACTGAGATCTAATTGCAGAATTTGGATATATAAATCAAGAAAGTGGCTAAAGAAAACGAACCTTATTGCCACACATTAAGACACACGTATGCGAGCAAAATAGAAGAAAAATGTAAGATGATTTTTTACTTTTTTTGAGTCAATTTACAATATTTTGAAAAAAATAATCAAATTGTTTTTGAGTTGACTATATCTACTACCCTATTCTATCTTTGAAAATCTAAATAAATGTAAAAATAGAGAGAAAATTGTACCAAAAAATAGCAGTACTAGTCGACCAAGCCAACTAGACGAATGTCAACGTGACAAAATTCAACATAATTCAATAATTATAATCCAGAAATTCCTAGTACCGATTGCAGGCGCATTGTACGTTCACACGCCGCGTTCGCACGTTACGATAAATAATTTCTGGATTATAATTGTTGAATTATGTTGAATTTTGTCACGTTGACATTCGTCTAGTTGGCTTGGTCGACTAGTATATGCCTATTTTTGATTTAAGAGGCCGTTTCGAATCGATTTTACATTAATATTAATTAAATATTTTTTATTTATTTTCAAATTGATTTATAGATAAAAACGTAATCAATTTATCGTAATCATTAGTTTTATTAGTTATTATCTAAAATTGTCGTAAAATGTACCGGAAATATGTGGTTTTTTGATACAAGCGTAAACGCGTCCTTAAATTGTTAATTATCGCTTGCTAAACGGTGAAGGAAAACCTGCATGTCTGAGAGTTCTCCATAATGTTCTCGAAAGACATGTGAAGTCTGCCAATCCGCACTTGGCCAGGTGGACTATGGTCTTACCCTTCTCATAATGGGAAGAGGCCCGTGCCCAGCAGTGGGACAGTATAAAGGGCTGATGATGATAATGCCATAATCACTACTTTTAAACTACCACGATTTGCACACATACTAAAGATATAGAAAGGTATTTCATCTTTTTTTTCATTCATTAACACGATTCAGACCCGTTACATAATCTTTAGTAAATGCCATAATCGTTTACCCGAATACAGCGCACTTATGCTTTGTATACATACGTGAGAATTTAACGAAAATCGCTATTGTGCTGTCCATGTTTAAGCAATGTAGCAATGACCTTGATTGCACGGGTGGTGTACTAGTTTAGTGGTCGCCTCACAGCGCCGGATGTTGTGGGTTCGATCCCCACACGGTTTCTGGTCTGTCCCTAATGTCCCGGTGTTCTTTATGTCCGTTGATTAAATCTTTGTAAGTCCCCGCAATGCAGGATTCATTCTTAAGTGATGGCCGCAGCTACCTATACACATTTTATAATTTAACCGTTTCTGCGCAATCCCGTAGAATTTAAGGAAATCCCTTCTTAGGGTCAATTCACACCGAAACGCGACGCGATGCGACGATGCGCGCACAGCAACTCAAAATATACTTTATTTACAACACGAAAAGATACACATTTGCGCGATGCATCTCGCGGCGCTGCGCAGCGCGACGCCGCGAGATGCATCGCGCAAATGTGTATCTTATCTCACAGTATATTTTGAGTTGCTGTGCGCGCATCGTCGCGTCGCGTCGCATATCGGTGTGAATTGACCCTTACTGAACCTTTACGGCTCCCAAGGAATACCTACATAAAACTTTCAGCTTTTTACGCCCAATAGATTTGATGAGCATTGTGTTCTGTCACTAACGCAAGAATTTTATACAATTAAGATAATAATATGAGAGACGGCTTTGTTATAAAAAAATATTGGGTAAATTTTCATTAGTCGTATTACCTGTTTTGACTTAAAATTGACTATCTTGTAGCTGCCTAATAATAATTCTCGTAATCGAATGTGAATTCTTGCAGTCCTCTGATAAGATAACCTTTATCTGTTATCATTTTTCACTCACTTTCAATATAATGCCCATAAAATACCAATAATATTGATGTTAAATATTTTTATCAGTTTATGTAAGTAAAAGAACTTATAGTTAAGTTAATAATAATTGTTTGTATTATCAGGAAACGAAAAATAAATGGGTCAAATGTACGTTATCAGAATGTGAAGTAAAAATATTGATGTTTTAAAATTAATTCGTACTCGAACTTATGGTATTGTAAGATGGGGTTTATTATTATAAACCGTCTGAATTTTATAGATACTTTAGAAAAATACGGGTGGTCGAATATGAATGATTTATTACATACTTTCACACCTTCGCGATTTATACGCATATTTAACGGGACAGTCGGGTAAATAAATTAAAGGGAAGGACGGGATAAAAGAAATGTCCGTGTGGTGACGGATTAAGAATACGGAATGTCACCACCCCATCTCATCCCATGGGTGTCGTAACTTCGTAAGAGCCGACAGAGGGAGCATATTATGCAGAGAACAGCACTGTAAGAGAAGGAAAACTTGATACAAACCCTATACCAACCCGTTTGGCCAGCGTGGTATAGTAGGCCAATTCCTCCTTTCAAAGGAGAGGCCTAGTCCAGCAGTGGACTGTTAAAGGCTGATGATGATGACGGGATAAAATAAAAACTTATTTCACCTTTTTAGGGTTCCGTACCTCAAGGTAAAAAAAGGAACCCTTATAAGATCACTTTCTTGTCCGTCTGTCTGTCTGTCTGTCTATCTGTCTGTCTGTCCGTGTGTCACCACCGATTTTCTCAGGAACGGGTGGACCTAGCAAATTGAAATTTATACCAGATACTGAGGTCTATGGTTGCTATTAGGTGTATGAAAATCAGGGTCCTGGGTCAACCCAATAAAAAGATATGTTCAAAATTAGATTTTTGCGAAAACTTGTAAGTACCAAAATTAACCTTAATTTTAAACCTTTTTTTATTTTCGGAATTTTTCCTTTACTTATGCTGTAAGACCTTGGTTTTGACCAAAATTGACAATTCCAGGTCAACCGTAAGTACCCTATAGGTTTTGGGTCGAAAACCTATATGGTAGTTCCCGTTGAACTAGAATCACGAAATTTGGCCAAAAGCAGGGTCTTACAGCACAAATAAAGGGAAAATTACAAAAAATAAAAAAAGTGGAAAATTTAAGAGGCCGTTCCCGTTTTTTAAGCCATTTTGGCGATTAACACGCGCGGAGATTCATGATTGTGACTCAGATATATCAACAAATTAAGAAATTAACGATGATACTATTAGATCACTTCGTTTACTATTGTATGACTGTAGTAAAAATAAGTGTTAAATTACCTACAACAGAAAAATCAAGTTTCCGCAAAGCATGTTTTGAAGAAATCATTTTATGAGCATTACGCGATGGTCCATGACATCGAAAATAATGTGAGTAATTAACTTTTAAATGCATCTACGACATAACAAGATCCTGCCCCTTGGTATGATTGTGCCAGAATGTTAGGTTTCATTCAGAAAGAAACCAAAAAATGTTACGTAAAATGTCATTAAATTGTCAGTTTACGTCTAAATGGATTATTTTTTATCACATAAAATACACTAAGAAATAAAAAAACAAATAGTCTCTAATAAGATTTGATATAATACCTTGCTAGGAAAAAAAAATCAGCTTCTGAATGTGATTACAAATATTTTAAATTAATTTTTAAACGAAGCCAGAAATCGATATATAAATCCTATACGCGTCTACGGAACTTTAGACCGCGCTGAGCGCTCATCGAGGTAGGACGTGTGCCGTTTGCCGTTGTCACTGCGTCTGTGTGCGTGCCTTGTAAACACCACTGTATTTATAGCGCGACAAACCCTTCTTGATGTGAGTTATTATTGTTGAATATTTATAATAAAATAATGGTAACGAAATCGATGCTCTTATAAAATAAATACCGCAAAATTCAAAAATACTATATTCACTTAGGTCACAAGGTGACTCTTATGAATGTCAGAAATTGTATCTAAATATATATATATAAAACTCAAAGGTGACTGACTGACATAGTAATCTATCATCGCACAGCCCAAACCACTGGGGGGATCGGACTGAAATTTGGCATACAGGTAGATGTTATGACGTAGGCATCCGCTAAGAAAGGGTTTTGATAAATTCTACCGCCAAGGGGATAAAATAGGGGATGAAAGTTTGTATGAAACTTTGTCAATTTTAAACTGATCGGGCAGAGACTTTGCATGCATATAGCTACTATGACGTAGGCATCCCCTAAAAAAGGATTTTCATACATTCCACCCCTAAGCGGATAAAATAGGGGATGAAAATTTGTATAAATTTTCATAGATTTTCGACTGATTTAACTGAAATTACATTAAAGACGTCCGCTTAAATATGATTTTGATAAATTCAACCCCCATAGGGATATACTAAGGGATGATGGAGGATGTAAATGTATTATTTTGAACTATCAGTACTTAGTGGAACGAATAAATTAAGACGAACAAAATAATTTTAGTTATAAATGTTGACAATATAATAATAATAATATTCTATCACATACACACATCACCATCTAGTCCCAAGCTAAGCAGAGCTTGTGTTATGGGTACTAGATAATGGATAAACATACATATATACTTTTTTTTTGTAAATACATACATATTACACATAAAAACACCCAGACCAAGACAAACATCCATGTTCATGCACACAAATGTTTGACTTGAGCGGGAATCGAACCCGCGACCTTCGGCGTAGCAGTCGCTTACACTCCCGCTGCGCCAACCGGTCGTCAAATAGATAGCGTTGTGCAGTTACGTCATTTTTTTAATCGAGGTGTTAAGATTTTTTGCGGCTTAATGACCCTGTCCAGTTATTATTTAACGTTCATCGTCAGGTAGGTTAGTTGTACGTAGTTGGTTGGATGTTGTTGGTCGTTAAATCGTTTTGGTTGTTCTATAGCACACACCATACCTAAATATTTCTAGCGGATTAAGTATATTTGACGATTTTGGCTGTTCTTTTCTTGGAATGTATTGGATTGCATTTGCTTTGTTTCGGTTAAGTAGTTTTGGTTATAGACTCAGCTTTGTATTTGGTATTTATTTTTAGGTTTTGTCGGTTAAACTTTTTTAAAATGGCTAAAGAAAATCTGAACGTTGAGAAGTTGAAGAATGTACTGTCGTCCCTATTGTTGGTGACGGTGCATGTTTGTTTCGTGCTCTCTCTTATTTAATGTACGGAACACAAGATAGAGCGATGGTGCGTTCAGACATTGTCACATATGTGGTTAATGACTGGAGCAAGTTTTCAATTACGACCCACGACAGGCTATTCACCCAATGGCTTGATAGTTTTAGCGCCTTATGGCAGATTAGTTAAGAATATTGTGTAACCACCAAGCCGAAGTCTACTGGTTGTGTACATGACTGTCATACTTACCAAAAATGATACCTGGGAAACGAATATTTTTAAGTTTTCACATTTTCTAAACCGTAATTAAAAGCGCGTGCGTGCTATACTCGAAATAACTACTTATCCATGGGGTCATAGGGCGTCTAAAGAACATATTGGTGGAGTAAATTTTGTACCTAATTAGAAAAATTCCATACTAACTTTGAGCCTCAATATCTCCTGAACCAGTAACTTCCCAGGTATGGTGCCGAAGTAAAAATGTTCGTAGTGATTGGTACAACATGGGATTTCAGTTTTCGTTAAGGGTTTTTTTACATACTGTATACAACGTTACTTATTTGTATTCTTAGTGTAAATCTCTTAGGAATATATAGCACAGACAGCCGAAATCGCGGCAAAAAGCAGCTGTTCCATTCATTTTGTCAATGTCAAAGTTCAATTTTGTATGGAACAGTTGATTTCCTTTGCAACATTTTTATAAAGTTCCAGCTCTTACGTAGTATTTGTATACTCTTTGGTTCCAGCTAAAATTTGTTTTTAATAATGACTCAATCACAGTCTAAGAGGTTTGTACTATAAGGTTTGATTATTAAATAGTTCCTGCCTGAAAAAAATTGAAATGTTGGTACGTAGGTATATAATTCTTGTGTTATAAACATCGATCACTAGTTATAAATGGTGACAGCATGGTATTGAAAACAACATGTGACAAAACATTAAGACGTTACTTTTTAGGGTTCCGTACCTAAAAGGTAAAAATCAGAACCCTATTACTAAGCCTCCGCTATCTGTCTGTCAATCCGTCTGTCTGTCTGTCTGTCTGTCACCAGGCTGTATCTCATAAACCGTGATAGCTAGAAAGCACAATCACAAATTATGTATTTTGGTTGCCGCTATAACAACAAATACTAAAAATAAAAATAATGAAAATATTCAGGGGGGGTCCCATACAAAAAACGTGTTTTTTTCGTAGTTTTTGCTCAAAATTACTAACTGTAACAGGTAGACGCTTTTAATTTTCACAGAATATGTAGTTGTATATTACCTTTCAAAATAAAGAATTAAATTTAAAAAAAAAATAATAATAAAATCCCATACAACAAACGTAATTTTTAAGCTATTTGTTACTCGATCTTAATAAACAGGTAGAAACTCAAAAAGTATTTAAGTATACATACAACAAACGTGATTTTCTTTTATAAATGTTGGTACGGAACCCTTCGTGCGCGAGTCCGACTCACACTTGCCCAATTTTTCTTATTTATTTTAGCAAACAGTACATAGCGGCGATGATGGCTATCAGTTGATTTGTAATAGTACAATAAATGAGGAGATGGATACCCCAGAAAAATTTCGGCTACTTTTTCAGCTCAAGTAACATCTCATTTATATTGTATATTAATATTTTCAACCGACTTCAAAACGGAGGCGGTTCACAATTCAGTTGTATTATTTTTTCATATTTTTTAATGTTTGTTACCTCACTAATGCATCATTTATGGACCGATTTGGATTTATTTTTATTTCATAGGATATAATGATATTACTTCCAGCTTGGTCTCATAGAAAGTTTTCCGAAATCGGTTCTGTATTTTGGATTTTATAACAGAATAACTAGAATTAGTATTTATTGTAATCCAAGTAGGTAAATGAGATTGCATGTTTCTACGACTGTTTGAAGTCGGCTTTTTTTTTAACAACAACAATGGAATCTACCTGGAATTATTACATTCAAACATCAAAATACGTTAGCCAAAATAATACTGTATTACGATCATAAAATTTATTGGTCAAAGTATCAATTTGTTTCGTCTCCGTGAGTTCACTGCAAGGTAGATTTTGTTGGGCTACACAGACGCACACATTGACACCTCGATCGCGTTGTCCGCGCGCTTGGCGTAAAATACCTATTCACGCAGTCCGTGAATTTTGGAACGGCCTCTTAAGGGTGTCCCCATACATACATAGTAGACTCCATTTAAGATAGTCCTCTAACGGCCATTTTCAATATTCGAACTATAGATAGATCTGTAGTTTTTAGATACGTGTTTGACATATTTTGTATGGACTATGGAGCTTACGTCAAAAACTGTCAAAAACGAATCTATAATCTACAGATCTATCTATAATTCGAATATTGAATTCCGCAGTAAGTTGTATGGGCGCTCATACAGATTTAGAGGACTAGCGTAATTCAACCTCAAATAAGGTAAAATGCGTACGGAACCCTCGGTGCGCGAGTCAGACTCGCACTTGCCCGATTTTTTTTATTATTTATGCAATTGTTATATAAACATAGCGATATAGTCACTAAACAGTCTTCAACTGTACACACATTAATTTCTGTCTATACACAAATTTGCTGACGCTGCAGACGGTACGAACGTACGACATTTTGCTTAGCTATTAATTCTCACGTCAATCGGTTATTATTTAGTATGCGTTTAGTGATTACTTTGCAAACCACCTGAGAAACAGAAATCACTAAGCGTGTTAATCATTTACGAAACTTAGTGCAGTATTTATACCGATATGTATATTATACTACCTATATATTATATTATGCTTGAAGTCGTTTCCCTCAAGCCGCAAAAGTACAAATCATACAATGACTACACAGACTTACTCGTTGGTCTAGTGGACCCTACCTGCTAAATATTCAGGATAAATCTTGGTTTATTCCAGTTCAGTAACAGTCAGGTGAAAAATATAGCATAATTACGACTTAGTAATATCGGGCAGATTTAGATTTTTTCTGGATGGAATTACGTAAATGCGGTTCGTCCATAATAATTTTTAAAATGTCAAATTGTGACCTTCAAAAAGGTTGCATCCAAATGTGGTTAACACCCATTTTTTTATAAAAAGAACGATTCCAAACGCATGAGTAGATAGGCGTTACTTTAAACATTTAACGTATTTCGGAAACGGTGAATATTAATGAATCGTGAATAAATGATCGGCTTTAAAGGTTAATTAAATAATACAACATTCAGTTTGATAAACAAATCGAAAAGTACGTACGTAATTGTACATTTTCTACCAGTTTGATGGGGCATGCTCGGTGTAGGAACAGTTTTGTTTGACATACCAGTCGCAGTCGTCACCGTCCTAGCGTTATCCTACTTGCATCCAACACATTTCTTCATGAAGTCCGGGACGCTGTTACTGATCTAACCAGCTTTGGTGGAATATTGCCTCTTCCACAGAAAGACATGATTTTGAGCAGTATAAGTATATTAAAGATACTGACTCTCCATAACGACTATTAAAGACATTTAAAACAGTCAAACTGACTTAGCGCACGCGGCAAGCTAACAGTTTAAAACGCATATAACTTTGAAAAGGCAGTGGTGCGCCACAGATTTGAATCAGATAGCTCTGTATAGCAATCTATGGGTATCTCCACTAGGCTATCGCTGCCACTCCTACCCACCAGGTGCAACAACGTATCTCCAATATTTGAATAGTTAACAGTTTTCCATTTTTATCGCCCCTTAGTGTATTTATCATCATATTACGAAAACCTAACATCCACATGCAATAACTGGGCAACTAAAAATATATGTTATTATTTTTTCAGTGAGAACTCAAATAATTGCTCCACCTGTCGATACGCGCGTGTTATTGGGTCACACGGCGACGTTACAATGCAAAGTATCGAACGACCCCAATGTTAAATACAACATTGATTGGTTCCATAATAAACAGTAAGTAAACCACATACTCAGATCAATGATATTCTTGTCATATTTGCCGTATACCTACTTATAATAATGGCCATTTCCTATATTGATTTTTCTTTATGAAAAGGTTTATCACCTCCAAATAGGCATTATCTTTCAGATACATTCAAAATTGGATCGAAATTTGTATAATATTATCCCCCAATTAATTAATCTAGAAATTATTGGACAGTAGTAAATCTGACCCTTTGTACATATCATTAAAATGAAATTAAGAAAAATCCGACCCTAATTTTATTATGTTGTTGCAGACCAATGACAGCTGGCTCCCGAGTGTGGGTATCAGCAGATGGGGCGCTGCAAGTGCAAGCTGTGCGCGCGAGTGACGCGGGCGAGTACACGTGTGTGGTGACGTCACCGGGCGGGAACCACACGCGGCACGCACTGCTGTCGGTCATCGAGCTACCCTTCGCGCCAACTAATGTTCGCGCGCAACGGCTGGAGGCCACCTCGCAGCGCGCCGTCAATGTGTCCTGGACCCCGGGCTTTGATGGCAACTCGCCGATACAGAAGTTTATTGTACAGAGGAGAGTTGTGCCCGAGTTCGGTAAGGAATGACACAAGAAATGCCTCTGTTTACAAGGTTATTTCTTTAATAGTGGAAGGCCCTTAGGCGGTGAGTGTACTCGTTAATAGGAACTACTTTTGCGACATGACGAAATCGCAGAAAAGAAATCAGCTGTTCCATAAATTACGTCGAGGTCAACTTCAATGTTGTATGAAACAGCTGATATTTTACCCAGTCTTAGGCGAGTCCTGGATCAAAAGTTATTCAGGCTAGCAGGAACTATGACCTCCTATGAGATTTGCTCTATGCTAAGAATACCGTAGTATACAACATCGAACAGTACAAAGTAAACCATGTTCAACAAGTCTCCAATGAACCATAATTAAAACATATATTTTTAACGCAGGCCCCACACCCGACCCGTTGCTAAATTGGGTAACGGAACCAATGAATGTGTCAGCAAATCAACGTTGGGTACTTTTGACGAGTTTGAAAGCAGCTACCTCGTATCAGTTCAGAGTATCGGCAGTCAACACGGTCGGAGAAGGACCGCCTTCGGACCCTACTGATGTCCTCACTTTGCCCCAAGAAGGTATAAAATTAATCTATTCAACTATTTTATGAACATTGTCTGTAATAACTTGATGTTGTTCCTCTAAAATGTAAGGTAAAAATGACACGACAACTCCGTAATGTATTATACAATAAATTGTTGGTGTCTTTTATACCGCAAGTACTATCAATAACAGCACTTATGTGTATTTCTGTGTGAATTTTTCACGTGTATGTAAGTATATGATTGTAATAAATGTATTCTGTTTGCGACCAAGCCGCCAGTGATCTTATATGCTGCCAAGGTACGCAGAACACACTAGATGGTGCATCCGTTCTATTTCTTTATTATTTATTCATGAATTCGCGTTGCATTATGATTTGTTTGATACCTCCTGAATGAAAAGTTTCCTACAATCTTGTTATATTTATAAGAAATTCATAGTTCTTGTTCGTTTCTAAAGTAATGTGGATCAAGTTAAATTACGATAAATAAATTTGTTCTTTTGCATTTATTTGTATTTCGTCTGCATGACATGTGATTTGTCCAATTAGTTTAATGTTTTAATGTTGATATTTTTGTCTCGAGTCAATTGCATGTAAATCCGGAAAAAGTTATATCGCACTCTTACATCAAATAGACACAACTTATGTTAAATAATACAACAGCGGTGCTCTGTTGGCACGAGCATCATATGCTTAGGAGCCTATAGTATCTATGTTTCACAATTTTCTCAATAGTTACTAAAATTAATATTCCTTTCTAATTTTTACAGTTAATTCTCTATCAATATGTACTGAAGCTATTGCATTTCTTAATAACAACAACAGCGAGTAGTGATATGAATCTTAGAATTATTCAAAAAATGATAATGAATGCTTACTTTAAAATGAAAGAAATGTTGCATGCTTATGAGCTTGACGACATTTTTTTGTCCTAAAAGTGGACCAATTTATACGCAGAATACTAATCTTACGTTGAAATACCTTTATAGCACCTTCCGGTCCTCCCGTTGGCTTTATGGGATCCGCACGCTCCTCATCAGAAATAATAACTCAATGGCAGCCACCTCTCGAAGAACATCGAAACGGTCACATCCTAGGGTTCGTGATCAGATACAGACTTCGAGGTTACGACAACAGCCCTTGGACATATCAAAACATCACTAATGAAGCACAAAGGAACTATCTAATACAAGACTTGATTACTTGGAAAGACTATAATGTTCAAATAGCTGCATATAACGATAAGGGCGTAGGAGTGTTTTCTGAGAGTTATACGATTAAAACGAAAGAGGGAGTGCCGGAAGCCGCCCCTGACAATGTGCGGTGTGAACCGTTTAATTCAACGGCGATAACTGTGTGGTGGACACCGCCTAATCCGCAGAAAATCAACGGGATTAATCAGGTATGACAATAATGTTTATGAGCGTTCCTAGATGATTAGTCATATAACAAGCAGATAGGCGTTACTTCTTTATGTCATTCGTAATCAACTTAAACGTTGTCCAACACTGTCTTTTTGTACCACCCATATAATATTTGCGATGCGAAATTGGCAAGACAAGTCGAGTGACTTGTCAAGTAACTACTGAGTTAGTTAAACATCCGAATATTGGAATAGAACCTATAAAAATTATATTTTACAGGGTTACAAAATGGCAGCTTCAATATGGGATCCTGAGGAAGGTGCCAACGTTGAACAGAAACTGGTTAGCGTCCCACCGAACCTTCTAGATCCTCTAACGGAACAGTCGGCTATCATAGGCGGGCTCGAGAAATTTACCGAGTACAATATAACTGTGCTATGTTTCACTGAACCGGGCGATGGACCTCGAAGTGACTACGTCTTGGTCAGAACTAAAGAAGACAGTAAGTTCAAAATACTTCTCAAATTATTTTTTTTAGAATAAGTGAATTTTCAAATAAACTTTCTACCGCTACTATACCTGTTTAGGGGTGGCACATCAAAAAGTCATTTCTTATTGGGTGCCTATGGCATAAAGAAAACCCACTGTCCAACTTCTATGTTTCTAGCCAAAGCAGGACACAGAAGTTGGACAGTGGATGCTACTGAAGTAGTTTAGACGCTACAATGATATATCAGTCAGAACAGGTTCTTTTACATATACCTGTAGAATATATTATATGTGACAGTGCTTTTATTTAAAATCCATCTATATACCTAATATTGTACTTTTTAGTTCCCGATGAAATAGGCAGCCTACTATTCGACGATATATCGGACAGAGCGGTGAGAGTATCATGGACCGCTCCCAAGAAGTCTAATGGCATACTGATCGGATATAAACTGTCGTACCAGATGAAGGACGATAATGACACTTACAAAGAAGAAGTATTGCCTCCGAATGTTACGAGCATTAGAGTGGAGCATTTACAGGTAAATCTACAGGGTGTAAAAACCCTTAACGGACACTGAAATCTCATGTTGTACCAATCGCTACGAACATTTTTTTACTTCGGCACCATACCTGAGAAATTACTGGTTCAGGAGATATTGATGCTCAAAGTTGGTATGGATTTTTTCTAATTAGGTACAAAATCGATGCATTTACCCCTCAAATATGTTCTTTAGATGCCCTATGATCCCATGGATAAGTAGGTATTTCGAACATTACACGCGCGCGCTTTTAATTGCGGTTTAACATTTCCCAGGTATTATTTTTGGTTAGTATGACTTGGCATGATGTCCACAATGAGTAGACTTCGGCCTGGTGATGGGTCTTGTGACACTCTGTATATACTTTTAAGTTGAACTGTATGTTAGTACCTTTATTTTTGGAGGCATTGTTTGAGGTCAGATCCTTGTGAAAAAGATTATAAAATATTCTTAAAAGCATACAATATTTAAAAACAGTTTGCATTTGTTTTTCAACTTTGGCTTTGAAACTAAGGGCATGACCCTTAAAGCCACGATAGGTACTATCACTTAGAAACCCACAATCACTTTAGTTTAATCAAATTAAGGAAACATTTGCTTCCCCACAGTGTGGTCCTAGGTCTCATACACTCTTAAACTAAATACATAATACTTTGTTTCCAGGCCAGCACTCACTACAGATTCTGGCTGTGCGCAATGACGGCTGTTGGTGAAGGTCCGCCTCGTGCGGCTGTGATTCAGTCCGGAGTCGAACCCGTGCTACCTGAAGCGCCTCGTAACCTCGCGCTCTCCAACATTGAAGCGTTCTCTGTTCTACTGCAGTTCACGCAAGGATTCGACGGCAACTCTTCTATATCCCTGTGGACTGTACAAGTAAGTTACGAGTTTATGAATCATAGTTTTCTAGTGTGAAGGTTATCGTGACAAAAGGTATCCTATATGTTATTTAACTTTTTCACTAGTAGATAACAATGTGAAACAGTTGCAGCTCCTTACAAAATTAAAATGTATACCTATTACTAGTCGACCAAGCCAACTAGACGAATGTCAACGTGACAAAAATCAACATAATTCAATAATTATAATCCAGAAATTCCTAGTACCGATTGTAGGCGCATTGCACGTTTACACGCCGCGTTCGCACGTTACGATAAATAATTTCTGGATTATAATTATTGAATTATGTTGAATTTTGTCACGTTGACATTCGTCTAGTTGGCTTGGTCGATTAGTATATTGGCGATTGAAAAGAGTGGCCATGAGTTTTATTGCCCATTCTTTCTCGTGGTTCTACCTATTGCATTGCAAACGTGGCAGTAAATGTAAATGTAGAATCAATCATTAAGTAATTAACGTCAATTTTGACGTTCATAAGCGTCACTTTGTAACCTAGATGAATAAATGATTTTGACTTTGATTTTACTTTGTACGCTATATTATTATAAATACTTTTGCGTGAAAGAGTAACAAACATCCATCCATATAAACTTTCGCGTTTATAAATAGTGGTAGGATATCATCAACGTTGTGTTAATCTACCATATCTTCTTCATCTTATTTTATATTAGTTGCCACATATGATTCAGACCAACTTGACAAAGAATTTACACGTCATACAAGATAGTTGAATAAATCATCTAGTAGAATTGAAATCCTAATATTATCAAGCTTGACAGTTTGTTTGCAGAACGTGCTAATCTCACGAACTACCAATCTGATCTTTAAACAAGCTAGCCTGTTTATTGAGAAAATTTATAGGCTGTAAAACATAAAGATACTGATACCCTAGATCGCGCGTCGGATAACAATTTTAATCCACAAACTGTTCTTTCAAGTTTAAAGGGTCTGTGTTCATTGTAGTAATATTATTTAGCGTTTATTTATTCAAAACTAGATTGCGCTCATAGCTCCTATTATTTATGTCGATTATCACGACAAAAGTTTCATCAAAATCAGTTCAATAGTACCTATTGTGAATCACTTGATTATTTATGCTGTTAAATAAATGATTTTCACAAATTAATATACTTTTCACAGGCACAGACAGCCAGAAATTCATCATGGATAACAATTTACGAAGTGAATGCGCCGGACGCACAATCTATACACGTGACGGGGCTAGTTCCCTTCACGACGTACAGGCTGAGGTTGATAGCTACTAACGTGGTGGGGTCCTCACCGCCCTCCGAGCCTTGCAAAGAGTTCCAAACGATACAGGCGCCGCCGCAACACCCACCGAAGAACGTCACTGTGAGAGCCGTAAGCGCTACCAACCTACGTGTACGGTGGATTGTGAGTATTATTTTGATATTATTATTATACTTTTTGTTCTTCGAGATTTATAACCTTCGATCAACAATAATACTAGATATCGCGTCCGCGATGCCCAAAAAACCATCTCGACAAATAATAGCTCACGTGACAGCGCGATCTTATATTGTGTTTAGTTCGTTTGAAACACAGCCAACGTCAACACGTTTCGCAATGCCGCAGTGCCTAATTAAAAGTTACAATTTAACGGACGTAGTGTCTTACGTTCGGTTAGTAGGTACATAAAAAAATAAGTTATATTTCAAGCTTTTAATTACCAAATTATATCATACTAGCTGACCCGGCGAACTTCGTACCGCCATATATGTATTATACACAGAGGTATTATACATATAAACCTTCCTCTTGAATCATTCTATCTATTAAAAAAAACGCATTTAAATCCGTTGCGTAGTTTTAAAGATTTAAGCATCCATAGGGACAGACAGACAGAAGACTGTCTTTGTTTTATACTATGTAGTGATTTTGAATGAAATTAATGATTTAAACCGCCATTAAAATTTTATATACGTGCGCATAGGACAACACACGCACAAACCAGAACAGTAGACATTCGAAATTTGAAAAAATAAGAAATGTATCAAAACGACGCAACCTGCAAGGCAATGACGCGATGAAGTACCTTATTCCTTACGATATAAGTTTGATATTATACTAAATATTGTTTCACTTATATCTTTTCTGTGACAGGAATAAGGTTTTCTTCGTTTGGTCCGGACAGAATTTAGCTATGATTTTGTACGTTGACCCGTTATCTAGTGGTATTGTTGATCGAAGTTTATAACTCCCATATATAAATGGAGATAAGGTGGTCTGAGTGAAATTCTCATCAAAAGGTCGTCTGACTATGGATGGCAGAGTACCTAACGTTTAGAATAAAATGTCTTCAAAACATACCTTTGTATTTATTAGTTCAATTGTGGCATGGCAATACATTAGCGGCCCTCACACGTACAGTTTGAACCGCGGGAAACACCACGCGCCGTGCCATCCCTCGTTCCGAACCGAATGTGTAGATGCGTCCCCCGCGCGAGGCCCGACAGTTCGATGCGGCGTGTCGATGCGTACGCACTCTGCTACAGTTCTATGCGTGCGCTACGTATGGATGCAATTTACAACAAGAACCATGGCGGTTTGGAGTGCAGAAGCTGTAACGGAATTTATTAGGCTTTATCGAGAACACCCATGTCTGTGGAAAATCAAAAATAAATCGCTGTACACTAACCGCAATTTACGAAATAAAGCATATGATGAGCTTGTTGAATTTTGCAAGAAAACAGGATTCGCAACAGCAAACCGCGAGTTTATAACAAAAAACACACACTCGTCGTTTTTTCGGCTGTTTAAGCTAACTACAAATACAGCTAACGCGATGACCAACGGATCGTCCATTTTTCTTACTACTGTGTAAAAAACTTTTAAAAGCTATAACGTTCCACGCGCCAGTCCAAACTGCAGTCCAAACTCTTGAAAATCAATTTACACGCACAGTTCGGAACGTTTGTCTAGATTATGTAAGTTTCGTCGGCAATCCAAACCATGAATGCATTTTTAATCGTAATTAGCACAACAGTTTGATCCGCAGTCCAAACCGTACAGATCTAACTGCTGTTTGGAACGCAGTCCAAGATGCGCGGTCCGAACTGTACGTGTGCAGGGCGCTATTGAGTATGTTCATACCCAGTCATAATCACTGTAGGTCATTGTTGTCAAAAACTACGTTGGACGACAATACCTTATAACACCCAATAATAGGGTACTTATAGGGTTTTCTGGTCAGATAATCTGTTAATTTACCTATTTCTGTAAATCACTTTCACATGACTGTAATATTAATTTCCCTTAAAATGTGGTTGCAGCCTCTACAGCAAAGCGAATGGTACGGCAATCCGAAAGGTTACAACATCACGTATACGCGAAGTGGCAGTAACGATACATTGCACAGCATTATTGAAGACCATACGGCCAACTCACATGTTCTCTCTAACTTGGAAGAGTGGTCTGTGTACGAGATACGAATGACGGCGATTAACGAAGTTGGCACTTCGGTTGCTAGTCCTACGGCTATGGAGAGAACGCGGGAAGCAGGTAACTTAAGATAGATTTAATACCTAACTAATGTTTTTGACGTGACAACGTCTTATAAATTGGTTTGCCGGGTGACACTTCAAGAAACTGCGTTACGCTCCGCTCACGTTATGCGCTCATAATGAGAGCGAGTGAGAGGCACGCGTCCCGCCTAAGAGCGAGAGAGACAGACATAAAAAGTGAAAGGCACGCGTCTTTCATCCTTCTTCCTACTATACGAATGAATATTCACCTTAAAAGTATTTTACCACTCAAAGTCGTTGTCACGTAAAACTTTCGCCCGTATACCGACTTTACAGGCAACCAATTTTTTTTAAACTACAATTATTTTGTTGTCCATTCAATTGTATAACTTTACTATCGTCAGAAGTCATAGTTTCTACCGTCATTCCTTTGCATACTTTATTAAAAATCGGTATTGGCAATAATGGAACGCTTTCTTCTTAATTGTTTAAATGGAAAAATAAATGTTGTAGCGATATTCCTCGACATATCTAAGGCATTCGATTTTGTTTCCCATGACACACTGTTACATAAGATAGAAAAATAATAATGTGGAATTCGCGGTAATGCCTTAGACTGGATAAAAACATCTACGTGATCGCCAACAATGTGTAGAGATTTCAGGATTTAAGGGGAGACAGAGAATATCTCAAAGGTCACCTTATTTAATTAACAACGCAGGAGTACCCCAAGGGAGCATTTTAGATCCACTGCTGTTCCTACTATACATTAACGACATGCCTGATATTACAAAACATGAATGTATAACTATACGCTGATGATACCACTCTTGCAGTTGAGAACAAAGACAAAAGCGAACTGGAAAGCGGAGCTAATAGAACTCTAGAACAAATGATTAATTGGCTAAATAATAATAATTTTCATGTGAATATAATAAAACAAAAATGGTCCAATTTACTACACATAATAGAACTTCACTAAAACTTGACATTAAATACGACCACAAACAAATAGATGAAGTTGCTCACACTAAGTTTGCAGTTGGAAACAGCATATTGACGATCTATGTACTAAATTGGACAGATTCGTGTATGCTCTTAACCGTATTAGGCAAATAGCCACTATAGACGCTACACTATGCGCCTATCATGCTTGTCTCATCTCTACTCCGCTACGGGATTATAATATGGGGTAATTCAACTGATTTCTTAAGAATATTCAGAGCCCAGGAAAAGTGTGTCCGTTCACTTGCTGGAGCTGATCCATTAGACAGCTGTAAACCACTGTTTAAAAAATTAAATATTCTGCCATTACCCTGTCTGTACCTCTGTGAAATCTGCTTATTTGTACACAAAAATAGCTATTTATATGAGAAGCACAACGCTGTAGTGGCTCGACCGGGTCGCCATATAAATAAATTAAATGTACCTAAACAACGCATCAATGTGTTTAGTCACAACGCGTACTGTATGGCCATACGCGTGTACACTAAACTAAATGACCAATATAAAATACTTTCATTAAATAGAATGAGATCAGAATTGCATCAATTCCTATTAAATAAGACCTATTATAACATTACCAAATATTTTAATGATAGGAATATATATAAGGACTGTTCAATTGTTCATAACATCGTAGTAAAATATTGTATAGGTAATCTGATAATGTAATGATTTATAATCAATGTGTAATTTAATTAAACATTATACTTTTTTATGACATTCTATATTTAAATGACCTTAATATAGTATAATAATGACATTATGTACTGTGTAATTTTTAATGAAAGAATTAAATTGAATTGAATGCTGAGTACCTATATCTTTGTATGCACTTAATATTTGTACACTGTTAATGCAGTAGAATATCATGAACACAATTATATTGTAAGACCTTATTGACTGTATTCTCACAAATAAATCAATCTTTATCTTTCCTGCTATTTTCTAATACAAATTAATTGACAGACAATACTCTACTCGACTCTTTTATTGGCGTATATAATTATGATGTCGGTTTCCTTTTACAGTACCATCTCGAGGCCCTATGGACGTATCAGCCAACGCCACATCTTCCACCACAGTAGTAGTTCTATGGGGTGATATACCCCCCTCAGAACAAAACGGTCTGATTGAAGGATACAAAGTATGTTACGCCGCGGTCGTGCCCCCACCACGTCCCGAGCAAAAGAAGGTGGAATGTCAAGCAGTGCCGTCGAATCAGACCCATACGATTACACTGACTGAGTTGAGGAAGTACGTCGTATATCAGATACAAGTGCTGGGCTATACGAGATTAGGCGATGGAGCCCTGAGCGACCCGCCAGTGACTGTCAGAACGTTTGATGATAGTGAGTATAATGTTTTTGTAGAGTTTGTCATGCAAGTAAATTGATAATTTGTACGTAGTTAGAGCTAATTCCAGACAGTATAGTTTGGAGAATTTACTAGCCGAATCGAGGGGACACCTTCTTCAAGATTCGGACTGGTTATTGCTTACCCCCTTCCAAATGAATGGCTTTGTGTGCTGTGTATATTTCTGTCAATTTCGCCAGCGCCCATAGATCGCCCTCTTGCTGTCTTTGATTATACTTTAAGAGGAATTCAATTTCAGTAATTTTTGGATTAAGTCTTAAAATTATAAAAATCAGTAGCCAAGGTACTCACGCAGTATTTTTTACACTATTCTGCCTTTTATTGATTTATAAACCCTTGTGTTCAGCTCCCGGCCCACCGTCCAACGTGTCGTTCCCGGACGTGACGTTTACAACGGCGCGAATCATCTGGGACGTGCCGGAAGACCCGAACGGGGAGATTCTCGCCTACAAAGTGATATACCACCTCAACAGCAGCACTCAACACGTGTTTTCCAGGGAGTTCCTGCCTTCCGATCGGACGTTTAGGTAAGGATTCCTGATTATGTGAAGTTTTCATGGATTTTTCATGGATTTGTGCTGTAATATCAAATACACTCAGTGTTAGAATATCAGTCGTACGTGTGTATAAAACATGGACTTTAGGTTGCATTGCATAGGTAAAAAATAAAAACACTAAGTCCCAAAACTGACTCAAAACTGTCCACAAAAATACATAATAATTGGTAAATGCATAACTAAGACTATGACCGCCCGTACTATGCGAGTAGCAGTAGTAGTAAACTGGGTTAAGGTTTCGAAATACGTCGCCGTTTTTTGGGGTTGTGAGTGATTGAGGGGGAGGGGGTTAGGTCTCGAAACCACCACCCCTCACCATTTTCACTTGCCTGAAATACTTGGTTTCCTCTGGAAAAATAAAATATCTCCAAACATCGGTGTGTATGGCACTGCCAACTTCCACATTCTTCACACTAGTTCAATAAACGAAGGTTGACGGAGCCCTGCTTCGCAGGGCTCCTATTTTCGGATTAAGGGTCAAAATAGAACCTAACATAACCTATTTAGTTACTTATTACAGTCACACCTTACCCGAGGTACTCGAAAGCAATGACGCACAAATTTGACATTAGCTGTCAATATAATTCATACAAGATGGCGGTTGCGTTTCGTTTCACGTTTTGCACATAATACCTAAATATCGCTTTTATTGATTCCACTAGTTTAACAAACTGAGGTTGACGGAGCCGTTCTTTGAAGGGCTCCTACTTTCGAGTTAAAGGTCAAAAGAGAACCTAACACAACCTATTTAGTTACTTTCACATAAAACCTAAAATTACGTTCCGTTTTGCATATTTGAATGAAGAATTTTTGGAAATTGTTTAAAAATATTTACACGCAACTCCGGCAGCCAAAATTACTTTTAGGGGATTAAAACTAACTCCCTTAAGCCCCCTACACCACCAATACCCTCAAATTCGGGCGACGCGTTTCGAAACCCGACCCGTAAACTGCTCCATTGATAAATTCCCCTTGTCCCTCTGCGCCCGCGCCGCGCCCCAATGCGACAAACTGTACTAAATTGCTAGCGATAGTGAGCGTGTACGGTGTGGAGGTGGAGGTAAATGATACGACTGAATGCTCGAATAATACTGTGTCTTTATTACAATTAATAGATGATATATATGGTTACAAATAGGGAATATAGAGTACTTAACACAATTAGAGATTAACATAGAGTAAGTAACAAAATAATATCTTTTAAACATACATCACATCACCGCACTTAAAGAAAAAAAATACAGTTACAGAGTTTTTTTTTTTTTTACAACTTTATAGAGAAAATAAGAGAAAGAAATACCTGTTTATTGGTATAGTATAAAAATTATAATGTTTTATTTACTTAGATTCATTATAAGGCTTAGTACGATTCTTATGAACTATATCTTTTTTACCATATTTATTAATTATTTCTACATTTGGTGGCACGTCTTTGATAACTTTATAAGGACCTGAGTATACATAATCCAACTTATTACTAGGTGATTCATTTTTTACAAGAATCAAATCATTTTCCTTATAACTTACAGGATTAATACCTTTATCATACCTTAGTTTTCTATTTAATTTACTTTTTAACAGATTACTTCTTGCCTCTCTTTGAGATAGTTGCAAACGGTATCTAAGTTCACAAGGGTAGCTTTCAAAATTATAAAAAGGATCTAAATCTTTTGACAAATTACTGGGTAAAGAACATGTCTTACCAAACACCAATTCATATGGAGTGAAGCCGGTTTCTGAATGTACCGTTGTGTTGTAACCAAAAGACCAAAAAGGAATCCACTTACTCCACAAGTCAGGGTGGCTATCTGTTTGAATACGCAAAAATGCATTCAAATTCTTGTGTGTTACTTCTAGCGCTCCGATCGACTGATGATGATACGCTGTAGAATTAAGTTGTTTAATATTAAGCAGTTTACAAACCTCCTGAAATATTTCTGATAGAAATTCTTTTCCTCTGTCTGTTGCTATTTCTCTGGGCACCCCATATCTAAGAATGAAATTATCAACAAATGCTCTGGCTACTTCTTCTGATTTTTTAGAAATTAAGGGATATGCTTCTACGTATTTAGTAAGTTCACATTGTAAAGTTAATATAAACGTATAGTTATCATAATCAGTTTCTAAAGGACCAACCAGATCTAAATATATCTTTTCAAATGCAGTATTTCCTGTGCTAGTTACAACCATGGGTTCTTTCTTTGGTAAGGAATATTTATGTCGTTGACATTGATCACAACATTTAACGAACTTCTGAACATCATTTTCTATACCAGGCCAATAATAATATTTTTTAATATTATTTGACATTCGTCTCATACCAGCATGGCCACTACTTGGTAGGAGATGAAAGTCATTTAAAATAACTCGCCTTTCGTCCAAATTATCTATTCTTTTAACATTACTCAGTATGCATATTCGAGGTCCTAACCTGGTTTTATTACTTTTTATCTCCGTTAATAGCTTTCTAATAAAGACATCATTATCTTTCGTTTTTAATATATATATTTCTTCTAACTTTAAGGAATTGCAAAAATGATCTAATTCTCTCACAAATACGTCTCGCGTCATCTGCGATTGAGAATTTAGAAATTTAACGTAAATAGTTTTTTCACTATCAACATAACACAATATATTATTTTCCTTCGTAATCTTTCTTAATTTCCTTAATTTTTCTAACTCATTTCCGTTAATAAATTTTAATTCAACTGATTCTTTTGGTTTGATATGAGTATTCACGACTCTTGGTTGCGCAGGCCTCGAGTCGGTGTCTACTATATCCGCCACAGAATCAGAATGAATTAGTTTCCTCGCTTGAGCTCTTGTCATTACATTAACAATACTCTCATGCATTTCTTTCAAATTCTGTATTGTGATTCTTGACAGTGCATCTGCAGCTGCATTGTCAGAACCTTTTATATATTCTACTTCGAAGTTATATTCTTCTAAAGCTATTCTAAATTTCATAAGCCTACTTGAGGGATCTTTCATATTAAATAAGTACACTAGTGGTTTGTGGTCTGTAAGTATTTTAAAAGGTCGGCCATACAAATATGGTCGAAAATATTTTACTGCCCAAACTATTGCAAGCAGTTCCTTCTCTATAACTGGGTAGTTTCTTTCACCTTTATTCAAAGTTCTACTCGCATAAGATATTGGTCGTCCATTTCCGTTAGACAATATAGCCCCTATAGCATTATTTGACGCATCAGTTTGTACTATAAATGTATTATTCAAGGAAATATCGGGATAATCTAAAATAGGTGGGCTTATTAATTTCTGTTTTAATAATTTAAATGACTCCTGACATTCTCGATTCCATTCAAAAGGTACGCCTTTTCTTGTTAATTTATTTAAAGGATATGTGATTTCTGCAAAATTGGGTATGAATTTTCGGTAATAGTTTGTGAAAGCTACAAATCTTTTTACTTCGTCAGTACTTTTAGGACATGGATAATTTTTCACAACTTCTATTTTTTGTGGATCCGGTTTTATGCCATCACATGATATAACATGACCGAGATACAAAATGTCTTTTTTCAAGAAATCACATTTAGCAGGATTTAATTTCAAATTAACTGTCCTCAGCCTTTCAAATATATCTTGCAAATTTTTATTATGAATTTGAAGGTTTCTTCCAAAAACTATTAAATCATCTAAATATATTAAACATTTTTTGTTATTTAAACCTGCCATTGCCATTGTAATCATTCTAGAAAACGAACTTGGGCTAGTTTTCAATCCCATTGGCATACGCGTCATCTGGTATTGTCCCGAATAAAATGATGTAAATTTTCTACTATTTTCATCTAATTTAACATTATAATAACCTTGGTGCAAATCTAGATGCGTGAAATAAATACTTCCACTTAATGACTCTAAAATCTCAGTTATATCTGGTAAAGGGAATTTATCATTTTCAATACAATTATTTAATTTTCTATAGTCTATTACTAACCTCCATTTTCCATTGCCTGAATCAGATTTTTTAGGTACTAATAATATTGGACTTGACCAATCGCTTTTGCTAGGCTCAATTATTCCCTCATCTAACAATTTGTCTATTTGGCATTTAAGGCGAGGTTGCAGTACAGTGCGTAGCTCGACCTCACCCCCCGCAAAAACAAAAACACGGCGGTGCCGTCAGCGAGTGAGCGGGGGGAGGGGAGGGGGGGTTTCGTGTGTGCGTGTGCCACAGCGCAGCGTAAAAAAACCGTAGGTGAGTTATGCGAACTTCAAAAGTGGCACATTAAAAACTGACAAATTCATGACAAACATTTTTTTTCTAAATGTCTCATTTGGCTTTAGTCGCGTACGCGCCGCGGTCGGAAGCGCTCGCTCTTTTACTCGCGTGTGTGTACTTTACATTTAAAAATGCCGTCGTGTGTAATGAGATTTTGCTAAAGTAGTTAAACTATAGTAGGAAAATGACTAAAAGTTATGGAATCACTTCTCCTTCATGAGTATTACAATATTCCAACGTTTTATTTTCAATTTATAATAAATTCAGTATCGCAAATAATAGAGTGAATAAAAAATTGGCATTTAGCGAGTGTAAAAGAGAAGCAGTATTGTGCGTATTCAAAGACTAAAAAACAAAGTATCCAGATGGGACATTCGTAATAATAAAATACTGATGTGTGTTTTTGTCAAGTAATAAAAGTGATTTGAGGCTGAATCAACACAATATATTATTATTATAGAAATACAAAATCATACGTAAGTTACAAACATTGACGGATGATCAAAGTCCATTCACTTGTTCTTGTTTTTCTCCTTTTAGTATTAAACAACTAAGTAGATTGTACTGCACAGTTTTCGCTGCCGACCCACAAAGCTTAACCGTACTCCCAGATAATATTGTTGTGTAATAAGTTTATTAATTTCAGTTCGTTAATTTCAAGTTCTACTATTTTGTGGGATCATTCCCAGTATAGTAGTAGTATTGAAATGATAGAACTGTCCTAATTCTATTAGCACAACTTGATGAGGAGAACAGAACTAATAGGATAAGTAATAGGAAATGTTCCAGTCTAGTTCTATGTATGTTTTTACAAGGGTATTCAATAGAACTACTGGGAATGATCCGTAGTGTCACGACATCGCGCTCATATATCCGAATAAATATGTTTTGTAGACGTTCATTTGTTCAATGTGTAAAACAAATGAACGTCTACAAAACAAATGAACGCCTACAAAACAAATGAACGTCTACAAAACAAATGACTTACAGAAAGTGATCAGCTATCGATAGTGATTGCAGAAAACAGGTGCATGCGATTTTCAACCTAATTGACATTAGTCAGGATTCATAATTTTATTACCCTAATATTGCCAGAAAGCGAGAAAAAACAAAAAAAAAAGTTTGTCATGAATTGTCAATAAGGTCGAAAATCGCATGCACCTGTTTTTTGCAATCACTATCGATAGCTGATCACTTTCTGGTAGTCATTTGTTTTGTAGGCGTTCATTTGTTTTGTAGACGTTCATTTGTTTTGTAGACGTTCAATTGTTTTGTAGACGTTCATTCGTTTAACACATTTTTATAAATACATATTTATTCGGATTTGTGAGCGCGATGTTGTGACACTACCCTTGTAAAACATACATAGAACTAGTGGTAAATTTCCTATAACTGTTTCCCATTAGTTCTATTCTTCTCATCAAGTTGTGCTAATAGAACTAGTGGGAAAAAAAGTATCACTAGTTCTATCATAGAACTGTTCAATAGAACTAGTGGGAATGATTCGACAGCGCAAGGATGGTGATGATGACGGGTCTTCAACAGTACCACAGATTATACCTATGATATACAAAGCATTATAACCATTAGCAGTAATACCTAAACGTTTTATTCTCTAATTTATCTTCTTGTTGCACTATATCATCGTACTAGCGCTTTTCTTCGCTTGTCTAAAAATACAAAAACGTAAGTAGTAAGTCATTATTATACGAGAGATAACACTGTTCAGTTTAATGTCCACGTAGCACGTTGGTATAACACTACGAGCATTTCAGCCAGGAGTACGGTTAAGCTTTAAAAGACCCACCATACCCCCAGGGGTATAGCCAGGGCTACAGTGGGTCCGCAGCGCACAGTTTTTATATTAACGTACTGTTTTAGGTTTCCATTGAATGAAATGTACTTTTTTAATAAATGTTATAAATAAATCACATTGACTTTTTATTTCCCTACCTTAAATGAATTAATCAAATTTACTTTGAGGCGAATTGAATTTACTCAAGACAGACAAAGTGATCATGTCGCATCTGAGTCAAATTATTGTTTGTGAAACGGTTAGCATGATGTCACAATGCGCTTCGGTCCAGAGAGTATATGTTTATCTCTATTTCGCGCTTGCGATTAGATGTGCTATCTCACTTACACTTCTTATCTAATTCTTAGTGTGTCGTTTTGACATATTTATATTAGTGTGCGTACGCTTTTCGCGATGCGTGCCACTCATAAGCTCCGTCATGTTACCTTGTCAGTAACCTGTCTACGGTTTCTTACTAGTATGTCTATGGTTTGAACGATTGAGTTTGGAATACAAATTACTTTGTACTTTTGCGAAAACATACATGCGGGGGTGGAGGGGGATTTTGCGGAGCAACGACGTACGTCCGCCCTCAATCACGCCTAGACAGGCACTGATGAACGGCCGGCGAGCGATATAATGCCAACATTTTGACTATTTTTTTTCTTGGAGAAAAATGATAACGAAATTACGAAATCTGTTTTTACCATTTATTTTAAAATAAAGAGCTGTTTCTATTGATAATACTTTCATATAAATTCATTCTGGAATCTCTAAGCAGTACACGTTTAAAATTGTGATTTAGTGCCATGTTTGACATTTTTTTTTATCGAACCAATCATTCCAAATCGTGTTTCTATCTTTACGATTTACTAGAAGATATGTTCAACTTTTATACTTTCATTTTTATTCATTAAAAATATCATAGTTCATGGGACTTTCAGACGTTCAAAAATCTTAAAATGTACTGCAACCTCGCCTTAATTTCATTTTTCTGAGATATCGGTAATCTGTATTGTTTGGAAAAAATTGGAACTGTATTTGGTTTTACTGAAATAGTATGCTTATATATGTCTGTAGTAGTTAATCTATCTCCTGGTAAATAAAATATATCTGCGTATTTTGCACAAATACTTTCAATAGTGTTCTGTTCTTCTTTATTCAAATGTTCTAATTTAATTAAAGGTAATTTTGACTCTATCTGAATTATTGTCTGATTTTTCAAATGAACAAATATCGTATTTACTAAGTTTATCAATTGATGCCTCTAAATTCGTTATCGTTACATCATTTTCAGTAACATTTAGTAATCGGATGGGTATCAACCCATTTTTAGGAGTAGCTATCGAACTGGCTAAATAGACACCTTCTTTTATTTCTTTAGCCGAAACTACACAATCTTCTATTAAATCTGTTTTTATAAAATGTATTGATTCCGATCTAGCAGGAATTTTGAATACAACATTACAGGTATTATTCACTATAGGTAAAGTAATAGGTATTTGATTAACACTCAACGTTAATAAATTTTTGTAAAAATCTAAATGAGCTCTGTATTTATTTAAAAAATCACGACCTAAAATTCCACTTCCTTTATAGGTAAGTTATTAAAAACATTAAACTTGTGACTGATGATCTCATTACCAACAGTCAAAGGTAAATATATGTATCCTATTGCTTGAACTGTACCTCCTAATCCATTTATGCTTATGTTCTCTTTATGGACTGGAATTTTATATTCAAGCGCATGTCTGTAATTATAAGCCGATAATGACGCACCTGAATCTACTAGAAAATTATTTTCTTTTCCAAAACGTGGTGATAAATATAAGGATATGTAACAATTACTGTCACTAGCTAAAATAACATTATCTCTATTGTTCACGAAAAAACTGATTAGGAATTTTAGAATCCGTAGAATGGTCAGTATCTTGCGAAGACGCCTCAGTTAGCATATTAATATTATTATTAGAACATATCCCTTGATTTCTATAATTATAAGAAAAATTACCTCTTTGTTGCCTGTGGTTGTTTGCTCTGCCTCGAGACGACCTTCCTCGAATAATACGCGGACGCCCATAACCTTGACCATGTTCTCTGCCTCTATTCGGGTTGAAAGCTTCACGACCTCCACGCTGTACTCTGAAGTTAAACATACGAGACCTATTATAGTAAAAAATATTATATGGTCTTTTGTACATACCATAAATCTCACCGGATGATGAAGAAGATGTGGTTTCCTCGTCTTTAGCAGCTTGAATAGCGTCTTTCAATGAGCTATAATTTCTAGCTGAAATAATCGTGCTTAATCTACGATTCCTTAAGCAAGTCTGCTAACTGTTTTATTGTCATCTTTTCATTATGCGGTTTCAAAATGTCATAACATTGCTCATTGCCATCAGCTTGAGAAATCGTGAGATCGACAAATAATTTGGTAATTTCTTGCCCATAATTGTCAATAGACGCATCATTTTGCCTTATTTTTTGTAATTTTTTATCATTTTTTCTTTGACAATAATAGATTTTTCATATCGCAAACTAAGTCAGTTACAGAGCCATATTTAAATTTTAACTTTAACTTTGCTTCCTGTGACAATCTACTTTTTAAAACAAAGTTAATTAAATTTTGTTTGCAAGCACTATCTTTTAATAAAGAATCGTAATATTCTATATTATCAATTAACTGTTTCGTATTCGTCTCTTCATTGGTCATTACAGGTAAAAGATTCAAAGCGGTCTTTAAATCAAACGAAGACATTTTGGTAGTCGACTCGGTTTTATCACTTTGACACAATAAGAAAATTTCGTCACGTAGAGCTAAAAATAAATGACAATAATTTTCTATAAGTAAAATATCTTGCTCCTTATAATATTTCTTACCTAATTTATCTTTAAAATCAATTAGCCAAGACTCATATCTCTCATAAATTACACTAACTTCCTTTAATTTATTTTGTATTAAACTTACTTTTTCGGTCCTTCTTTGCGGTCCTAGCTTGATTAAATACACTCTTATTTTCTTTAAATCTTCATATAGTGCCACAACATCATCCATACCTTGCCACCATAATGTAGAAATCAGTAATTGAAACAATTGTTTGCCTGTAATTCATTGCATAACATTAGCATACATATTTATTCATCTTAAACAACGCAATAAACTATAAGTGTTCAAAGTTCATCCTGCATGTTAGGTACACTTGCCGAATATGGTATGTCACTGCATTCTGTAAGGTTCATGGTCACGCGAAGCGATGCATGTTCTAATAACGATTATGATAGACGTATTACGATTGATTAATTATGAATATGTATGTTTAAACACTTGATTATATATTACGAGAATACGCACATATGTATGTAGTATATATTTTTTGTTTAACGCATACCGATATTTATTTACCGCACTATACGCACTTTTTTTTTTATAATTTTATTTATTGCACTATAAACACTTTTTATATTTTATTTGTCGCACTTTTTGTATTTTTATTTAGCGCATACTTGCTTATACATCGGGGTAGATTTTCGGCGCATCTCCAGGCCCCGACTGTAGCTGGTGTCGAAACAGCGATCTCCGAATAGCCGTCCGATTTATTTCCTTACTTATCCATTTGACGTGGCATTTTCGATAAAACTTGTATATGAAGTATAGAAGGCCAAGCAACAGCACCATCAGAACGACGGAAAGTAATATATTGGTGGTGGACATATGGAACCGAATTTCTTCGTTGGTAGAGGTATTGTCCCCAGTGGCAGCGTTTTGGACGATAACTGTCTCTTCCTTAGATTGCTCTTTGCCCATTTTCCAAATTTTCAAGGACGTAATGTATAGTGTAGTACACGGGTACCGCGCAGTAACGATACAATTGCACTCTCTCCATAGTTATAAATTCTTCGAACTATCGAGAACTGTGTCCGTATACGGGATAGTGTCAAATTCGCGACGCGCAGGCAGACTCCGTCGGCAGGGTCGCCATGTACGGTGTGGAGGTGGAGGTAAATGATACGACTGAATGCTCGAATAATACTGTGTCTTTATTCCAATTAATAGATGATATATATATGGTTACAAATAGGGAATATAGAGTACTTAACACAATTAGAGATTAACATAGAGTAAGTAACAAAATAATATCTTTTAAACATACATCACAAGCGCATCCATTTTTTCGCTGCAACAGTTAATTGTTTGTCTACGTTTGCCCGACGCAATGGCTTATCAGTTCACATCACGGGAGTATGTAGCTATGCTTCGTGCGTACTTTTTGAGTGGAGGAAACGCGAGTGCAGCTGTGGACCCATGGACATCTTTCTGTGAGTGTACAAAAGTGAGCTGGTTAGTGTCGAACAATTAAAACAGCGCATATTGGACGCTTTTGACGAATAGAAAAGACAGAAGCGTACTTCTCTCGTTAAAAAACAATTTAATAAATCGTGCTCGTCTGTGTATTGACAATGGTGGTGGACATTTCGAAGGACAATGGAAATACTTGTAAGTTTAGTAAATAATACCTACTTAAGTAAACAATAATTTGATGCGGGCGGCTCAAAATCGGTCTGTGTGAAGAAACTTGAGGGAGGCCTATGTCCAGCAGTGGACGTCTCTAGGCTGACATGATGATGATGAAATAATAGTTGTAAATAACAGATGATTCTAACTTCATAAATACGCCAAAATTACTCTTTTCTTTTAGTACAGAATATCTTCTTTTATTTAAGTATGAAGGAGAGGGTAGAATTTAGAAAATTAAAAAGTAACTACCTAAACTTATTATTTTGTTTCATTTTATTGTCTGAGGCTAGCTACATTATGAGTGCGACGGAAAGAATGCGTATGAGTAGGACGGAAAGTAAGTACTATCAATGAAGTAGTGAATACTACTTCATACTGCTACGCCGAAGATCGCGGTTCGATTCCCGCTCAAGTTAAATATTTGTGTGCATGAACATGAATGTTTGTCTTGGTCTGGGTGTTTCTATGTATAATATGTACGTATTTACAAAAAAAAGATATATATGTATGTTTATCCATTATCTAGTACCTACCCATAGTACAAGCTTCTGCTTAGTTTGGGACTAGATGGTGTTGTGTGAATGTGGTAGAATATTATATTATACTAGATGACGCCCGCAGCTACGCCCGCATATTTTTTAAATTTAACCGTTTCTGTCCGTTCCCGTGGGAATTTCGGGAAATCCCGTCTTAGTGCACCCCTACGGTCCCCAAGGAACATACATGCCAAATTTCAGCTTCCTACGCCTAATAGTTTTGGCTGTAGCTTGTCTGTCAGTCAGTCAGTAACGCAAGGATTTTATATATACAGATTATATTTTAATGGATTGTAAAATATGTCTATGATTTTGGTGAGATTTTCTACAAAAAACAAATGATTATAACTTTGCTATTTATAGATATTTTGAAATTCTTACGTCACATATATGATAATAATGTCTTCGCTAATATGTCCTTAAAGTTTTTGTACTAATAAAAAAATAGTGGTGTATAAGGAAAAAAAATTAAAATATACAGTAACATATATATCACAACTATTGAGAATACAATCACACATCTATATTAGGTGTCTGTAAAGAAAGTAAGGCTTAAGCACCTCCGTATCTGCGACACTACTACAAAATGGGTCAAAGTTATGCTGTTTGTGTAACCTATTATAGTTTGTACTTGCACGGACAATAATAATCCACCTAGGATTACACCGCGTAATCGAGGGCACATTAAGAGACAATTTGTCTAATAGACTATCAGAGATCTAGATGCTTTAGATACAATTATTGCATCGATGTGCGATTCAAAAATGAGTTTGGAGTCGTGATACACGCTTAAGTCACGAACAACGCTATATCTCGGTAGTAAATGACCACCCAACTTATATGTGGAGGGTATTGTGGCCCGTTTATGAGAATATGTCATCATCATTGAGCACTTTTCGGGATTAAGATCTAGCCTATTATTTTTACAGTTTTCCTCTAATCGCTGAAGATCTGTTTGGAGGGCAATAGATCTAAAGATGATATTGATGCATAGATCTTCATGTCGTAAGCCAAAACAAAGTAGATTAGATGACATGAAGCACAAATCGATATCATTGACATAAATATTAACCAAAAGAGGGCCCGCGCTGTGGACAGGGATCCAACTAGAAATATAATTATTTAGAGCTACAGCTTGCGACCTATTTCCAGATACGAAGCAAACCATCTCAGCAAGTTACCGTGTACACCGATGTTGTACAGTTTTCGCAGTAGGATTAAATTATCGATTCGGTCGAACGCCTTTCTATAGTCGGTGTAAATAACGTCAACTTGTGCCCCATTATTCATGGTGTTTGTAATAAAATCTTTAGGCAAGACGAGGTTCGTAACAGTAGGTA
Organism: Euclidia mi; assembly: GCA_944739405.2. Classification (NCBI taxonomy): domain Eukaryota; kingdom Metazoa; phylum Arthropoda; class Insecta; order Lepidoptera; family Erebidae; genus Euclidia; species Euclidia mi. The sequence continues at coordinate 27,824,243 of OX123198.2, forward strand.
GATTTGCCCTGTAAGGAGCCATGTTGTGATGGGCTGAATTAATTTTTTAGTGTAGCATAGTCTGTCAAATCTGTTAAACTAGTAAGTGTACTCCGGGCTCGAAGGCGAAGTTTTGCCAGGCTGTAGAGGCGGTGGGGTAGGAGGTAGAAATGCTGAGGCCGCTTAAGCTGACCGAATGCCGCAGCACTTGCCATAGCACACTGTAGTAGATTCTGGAGACTCCGTAGTGGGTTGAGTGAGTAGGCCAAACATGTTTCGGGAATCATACATACTGCTTCCAACAGGTCCAAACTCAAGTTTGAGTATTTTAGGGACACCATGCGAGGTTTTCCATTGCATTATAAAAAAGAGGTACTGAGTCGTTAGGGTTTTAAAGGTAAAGAGATTGCCTGATAAAAAGTCAGTCACCGCTCTTAAAACCGGTTTCAGTGTTTAAATGTGAGGGCAATGTATCGATAGTTATTAAGGTGCGTTTTTGTCGAGCAGGGCAACCGAGCTGGCATCGGAGCGCTACTACCAGTTCAGTGTCCGCGCGCAGACGCGGCTCGGGTGGGGCGCCACCGCGCGCGTGCTCGTACTCACCACCGCCAACCGCCAGGCGCCCGCGCCCCCGCCGCGACCCAACGTGGCGCGCTCGCTGCTGCAGCCGCACCACATCACCTTCTCGTGGACGCCCGGCGACGACGGATACGCGCCGCTCAGGTACACGCGTCATTGTGTCTACTGTCTACGTGTGACAGAACAACGTGGCGCGCTCGCTGCTGCAGCCGCACCACATCACCTTCTCGTGGACGCCCGGCGACGACGGATACGCGCCGCTCAGGTACACGCGTCATTGTGTCTACTGTCTACGTGTGACAGAACAACGTGGCGCGCTCGCTGCTGCAGCCGCACCACATCACCTTCTCGTGGACGCCCGGCGACGACGGATACGCGCCGCTCAGGTACACGCGTCATTGTGTCTACTGTCTACGTGTGACAGAACAACGTGGCGCGCTCGCTGCTGCAGCCGCACCACATCACCTTCTCGTGGACGCCCGGCGACGACGGATACGCGCCGCTCAGGTACACGCGTCATTGTGTCTACTGTCTACGTGTGACAGAACAACGTGGCGCGCTCGCTGCTGCAGCCGCACCACATCACCTTCTCGTGGACGCCCGGCGACGACGGATACGCGCCGCTCAGGTACACGCGTCATTGTGTCTACTGTCTACGTGTGACAGAACAACGTGGCGCGCTCGCTGCTGCAGCCGCACCACATCACCTTCTCGTGGACGCCCGGCGACGACGGATACGCGCCGCTCAGGTACACGCGTCATTGTGTCTACTGTCTACGTGTGACAGAACAACGTGGCGCGCTCGCTGCTGCAGCCGCACCACATCACCTTCTCGTGGACGCCCGGCGACGACGGATACGCGCCGCTCAGGTACACGCGTCATTGTGTCTACTGTCTACGTGTGACAGAACAACGTGGCGCGCTCGCTGCTGCAGCCGCACCACATCACCTTCTCGTGGACACCCGGCGACGACGGATACGCGCCGCTCAGGTACACGCGTCATTGTGTCTACTGTCTACGTGTGACAGAACAACGTGGCGCGCTCGCTGCTGCAGCCGCACCACATCACCTTCTCGTGGACGCCCGGCGACGACGGATACGCGCCGCTCAGGTACACGCGTCATTGTGTCTACTGTCTACGTGTGACAGAACAACGTGGCGCGCTCGCTGCTGCAGCCGCACCACATCACCTTCTCGTGGACGCCCGGCGACGACGGATACGCGCCGCTCAGGTACACGCGTCATTGTGTCTACTGTCTACGTGTGACAGAACAACGTGGCGCGCTCGCTGCTGCAGCCGCACCACATCACCTTCTCGTGGACGCCCGGCGACGACGGATACGCGCCGCTCAGGTACACGCGTCATTGTGTCTACTGTCTACGTGTGACAGAACAACGTGGCGCGCTCCCTACTGCAGCCGCACCACATCACCTTCTCGTGGACGCCCGGCGACGACGGATACGCGCCGCTCAGGTACACGCGTCATTGTGTCTACTGTCTACGTGTGACAGAACAACGTGGCGCGCTCGCTGCTGCAGCCGCACCACATCACCTTCTCGTGGACGCCCGGTGACGACGGATACGCGCCGCTCAGGTACACGCGTCATTGTGTCTACTGTCTACGTGTGACAGAACAACGTGGCGCGCTCGCTGCTGCAGCCGCACCACATCACCTTCTCGTGGACGCCCGGCGACGACGGATACGCGCCGCTCAGGTACACGCGTCATTGTGTCTACTGTCTACGTGTGACAGAACAACGTGGCGCGCTCGCTGCTGCAGCCGCACCACATCACCTTCTCGTGGACGCCCGGCGACGACGGATACGCGCCGCTCAGGTACACGCGTCATTGTGTCTACTGTCTACGTGTGACAGAACAACGTGGCGCGCTCGCTGCTGCAGCCGCACCACATCACCTTCTCGTGGACGCCCGGCGACGACGGATACGCGCCGCTCAGGTACACGCGTCATTGTGTCTACTGTCTACGTGTGACAGAACAACGTGGCGCGCTCGCTGCTGCAGCCGCACCACATCACCTTCTCGTGGACGCCCGGCGACGACGGATACGCGCCGCTCAGGTACACGCGTCATTGTGTCTACTGTCTACGTGTGACAGAACAACGTGGCGCGCTCGCTGCTGCAGCCGCACCACATCACCTTCTCGTGGACGCCCGGCGACGACGGATACGCGACGCTCAGGTACACGCGTCATTGTGTCTACTGTCTACGTGTGACAGAACAACGTGGCGCGCTCGCTGCTGCAGCCGCACCACATCACCTTCTCGTGGACGCCCGGCGACGACGGATACGCGCCGCTCAGGTACACGCGTCATTGTGTCTACTGTCTACGTGTGACAGAACAACGTGGCGCGCTCGCTGCTGCAGCCGCACCACATCACCTTCTCGTGGACGCCCGGCGACGACGGATACGCGCCGCTCAGGTACACGCGTCGTTGTGTCTACTGTCTACGTGTGACAGAACAACGTGGCGCGCTCCCTACTGCAGCCGCACCACATCACCTTCTCGTGGACACCCGGCGACGACGGATACGCGCCGCTCAGGTACACGCGTCATTGTGTCTACTGTCTACGTGTGACAGAACAACGTGGCGCGCTCGCTGCTGCAGCCGCACCACATCACCTTCTCGTGGACGCCCGGCGACGACGGATACGCGCCGCTCAGGTACACGCGTCGTTGTGTCTACTGTCTACGTGTGACAGAACAACGTGGCGCGCTCGCTGCTGCAGCCGCACCACATCACCTTCTCGTGGACGCCCGGCGACGACGGATACGCGCCGCTCAGGTACACGCGTCATTGTGTCTACTGTCTACGTGTGACAGAACAACGTGGCGCGCTCGCTGCTGCAGCCGCACCACATCACCTTCTCGTGGACGCCCGGCGACGACGGATACGCGCCGCTCAGGTACACGCGTCATTGTGTCTACTGTCTACTGTCTACGTGTGACAGAACAACGTGGCGCGCTCCCTACTGCAGCCGCACCACATCACCTTCTCGTGGACACCCGGCGACGACGGATACGCGCCGCTCAGGTACACGCGTCATTGTGTCTACTGTCTACGTGTGACAGAACAACGTGGCGCGCTCGCTGCTGCAGCCGCACCACATCACCTTCTCGTGGACGCCCGGCGACGACGGATACGCGCCGCTCAGGTACACGCGTCATTGTGTCTACTGTCTACGTGTGACAGAACAACGTGGCGCGCTCGCTGCTGCAGCCGCACCACATCACCTTCTCGTGGACGCCCGGCGACGACGGATACGCGCCGCTCAGGTACACGCGTCGTTGTGTCTACTGTCTACGTGTGACAGAACAACGTGGCGCGCTCCCTACTGCAGCCGCACCACATCACCTTCTCGTGGACACCCGGCGACGACGGATACGCGCCGCTCAGGTACACGCGTCATTGTGTCTACTGTCTACGTGTGACAGAACAACGTGGCGCGCTCGCTGCTGCAGCCGCATCACATCACCTTCTCGTGGACGCCCGGCGACGACGGATACGCGCCGCTCAGGTACACGCGTCGTTGTGTCTACTGTCTACGTGTGACAGAACAACGTGGCGCGCTCCCTACTGCAGCCGCACCACATCACCTTCTCGTGGACACCCGGCGACGACGGATACGCGCCGCTCAGGTACACGCGTCATTGTGTCTACTGTCTACGTGTGACAGAACAACGTGGCGCGCTCGCTGCTGCAGCCGCATCACATCACCTTCTCGTGGACGCCCGGCGACGACGGATACGCGCCGCTCAGGTACACGCGTCATTGTGTCTACTGTCTACGTGTGACAGAACAACGTGGCGCGCTCGCTGCTGCAGCCGCACCACATCACCTTCTCGTGGACGCCCGGCGACGACGGATACGCGCCGCTCAGGTACACGCGTCATTGTGTCTACTGTCTACGTGTGACAGAACAACGTGGCGCGCTCGCTGCTGCAGCCGCACCACATCACCTTCTCGTGGACGCCCGGCGACGACGGATACGCGCCGCTCAGGTACACGCGTCATTGTGTCTACTGTCTACGTGTGACAGAACAACGTGGCGCGCTCGCTGCTGCAGCCGCACCACATCACCTTCTCGTGGACACCCGGCGACGACGGATACGCGCCGCTCAGGTACACGCGTCATTGTGTCTACTGTCTACGTGTGACAGAACAACGTGGCGCGCTCGCTGCTGCAGCCGCACCACATCACCTTCTCGTGGACGCCCGGCGACGACGGATACGCGCCGCTCAGGTACACGCGTCATTGTGTCTACTGTCTACGTGTGACAGAACAACGTGGCGCGCTCGCTGCTGCAGCCGCACCACATCACCTTCTCGTGGACGCCCGGCGACGACGGATACGCGCCGCTCAGGTACACGCGTCATTGTGTCTACTGTCTACGTGTGACAGAACAACGTGGCGCGCTCGCTGCTGCAGCCGCACCACATCACCTTCTCGTGGACGCCCGGCGACGACGGATACGCGCCGCTCAGGTACACGCGTCATTGTGTCTACTGTCTACGTGTGACAGAACAACGTGGCGCGCTCGCTGCTGCAGCCGCACCACATCACCTTCTCGTGGACGCCCGGCGACGACGGATACGCGCCGCTCAGGTACACGCGTCATTGTGTCTACTGTCTACGTGTGACAGAACAACGTGGCGCGCTCGCTGCTGCAGCCGCACCACATCACCTTCTCGTGGACGCCCGGCGACGACGGATACGCGCCGCTCAGGTACACGCGTCATTGTGTCTACTGTCTACGTGTGACAGAACAACGTGGCGCGCTCGCTGCTGCAGCCGCACCACATCACCTTCTCGTGGACGCCCGGCGACGACGGATACGCGCCGCTCAGGTACACGCGTCATTGTGTCTACTGTCTACGTGTGACAGAACAACGTGGCGCGCTCGCTGCTGCAGCCGCACCACATCACCTTCTCGTGGACACCCGGCGACGACGGATACGCGCCGCTCAGGTACACGCGTCATTGTGTCTACTGTCTACGTGTGACAGAACAACGTGGCGCGCTCGCTGCTGCAGCCGCACCACATCACCTTCTCGTGGACGCCCGGCGACGACGGATACGCGCCGCTCAGGTACACGCGTCATTGTGTCTACTGTCTACGTGTGACAGAACAACGTGGCGCGCTCGCTGCTGCAGCCGCACCACATCACCTTCTCGTGGACGCCCGGCGACGACGGATACGCGCCGCTCAGGTACACGCGTCATTGTGTCTACTGTCTACGTGTGACAGAACAACGTGGCGCGCTCGCTGCTGCAGCCGCACCACATCACCTTCTCGTGGACGCCCGGCGACGACGGATACGCGCCGCTCAGGTACACGCGTCATTGTGTCTACTGTCTACGTGTGACAGAACAACGTGGCGCGCTCGCTGCTGCAGCCGCACCACATCACCTTCTCGTGGACGCCCGGCGACGACGGATACGCGCCGCTCAGGTACACGCGTCATTGTGTCTACTGTCTACGTGTGACAGAACAACGTGGCGCGCTCGCTGCTGCAGCCGCACCACATCACCTTCTCGTGGACGCCCGGTGACGACGGATACGCGCCGCTCAGGTACACGCGTCATTGTGTCTACTGTCTACGTGTGACAGAACAACGTGGCGCGCTCGCTGCTGCAGCCGCACCACATCACCTTCTCGTGGACGCCCGGCGACGACGGATACGCGCCGCTCAGGTACACGCGTCATTGTGTCTACTGTCTACGTGTGACAGAACAACGTGGCGCGCTCGCTGCTGCAGCCGCACCACATCACCTTCTCGTGGACGCCCGGCGACGACGGATACGCGCCGCTCAGGTACACGCGTCATTGTGTCTACTGTCTACGTGTGACAGAACAACGTGGCGCGCTCGCTGCTGCAGCCGCACCACATCACCTTCTCGTGGACGCCCGGCGACGACGGATACGCGCCGCTCAGGTACACGCGTCATTGTGTCTACTGTCTACGTGTGACAGAACAACGTGGCGCGCTCGCTGCTGCAGCCGCACCACATCACCTTCTCGTGGACGCCCGGCGACGACGGATACGCGCCGCTCAGGTACACGCGTCATTGTGTCTACTGTCTACGTGTGTCAAACTAGCCCATCATTTATGTTTTTAGTTATTTACCCTGCACAAAACAAACAACCACATACATGCATATACTCACGGCTCACGCCTTTTTCCCATCAGGGTAGGCAGAGACAACAGAACGCAACTTGCTTCTATCCTTACAAATCTCACGCGCTTCCTCTACATTCATTACTCTTTTCATACATGCTCGCCGGTTCCGGATCCTTCGGACCTTTCCGTTCTTCAGAACGTCACCAATTTGGTCGACGAATGTCCTACGAGGTCGGCCGCGGCCGCCTTGCCCATACACGTTTGCCTTATATATTTGGTGAGTCATTCTGTCTTCACTCATTCGCGCCACGTGTCCAAACCATATCAGCATTCCTTTCTCAATTCTCGTCACAACATCTTCTTTCAGGCCACATCGCTCTCGTATTACTGCATTCGGAATTCTATCAATCAGTCTCACCCCACACATACTACGCAGTGATCGCATCTCCACTGTGTTAATTCTGCTTTCATGCTTTTTCTGCCATACCCAACACTCACTACCGTACATCAGCGTCGGCACAAGTACACCATTATAAACCGCCAGTCGCGCCTCTTTCGGCACAGTCTGGCCGTTCATAAAGGCTTGCAGCGCTCCATTCACACAGTTTCCCGCATTCACTCTCCTTTCAATATCTCCTTCACATCTTCCATCTCTTGTAAACATGCTACCCAAATATACAAATTCTTCAACTTGTTCATGTTCAATCGCAATATTACACTCAGACACACTTTCCTCCTTTTCAAACACCATCACTTTCGTCTTTCTTATATTCCATTTCATACCTTTTAGCTTTTAGCTTTAAAGCTCTCGTTCATGCAGTCCATCATTTGTTGCAACTCATTCGCCGATGACGCAAGACAAGAGGCACTTAGCACGCAATCCTACCATATCGATCCCGCATTCAATTTCTCTCATATCATTCATGCAGCTATCCATGAAAAGATTGAACAACCAGGGCAAAGCTGCACACTCCTGTCTGACACCTCTGGAGATATCAAACCATTATGTATAGGCACCGTTTATCCTTGCACAGGCTCTAGAACCCCTATACAGAGATTTCAGAGCTCTTATTATAAAATTGTTCACCCCATACATAGATAGCACCTTCCATAATTCCTTTCTATCCATTCTATCATAGGCCTTTTCCAAGTCTATGAACGCGCAATATATCTTCTGGTTTTGTGCCAGACATTTTTCGGTTACGCAGCGCAAGGAAAAGACTTGATCCGTACATCCCATTCCCTTCCGAAATCCAGCTTGCACATCCCATATCTTGTCATTCGTCACATTTATTACTCTGTCAATCAATATTCTGGCATACATATTTCCTACAACACTAAGAAGGCTGATCCCGCAATAATTATGACACTCCGGCTGCGAACCTTTGCCTTTATAAATTGGAACGAGCACTGCATTCGTCCAGTCATCCGGCACCAAGCCCTGTACATAACACAGATTAAAAAGGCGATGCAGCAGGCTTACTATTAGTCCATCGTCAGCCTTCAACATTTCAGCCGTCACCTTATCACACCCAGCAGAAGTCTGCTGGGTGTGATAAGGTGACGGCTGAAATGTTTTTTAACTTTAGTATCATTCTTTCTTCATTCATGACTTCACCTCTTTCGTTCCTAATCATTTTCATCGATGCATTTATTTTGCCCCGCGCTCCTTTCACTTGTTTCCAAAACAGTTTTATATTGTCTCGGAAACTTGAACCAAATAGTTCCTCACACTTCTTCTTTTTCTCGTTCTTCTTCCTCTCTATACATTCCTTAACTTTAGCTTTCACACACCTATATTTGTCCTTCATTTCTTTAACACTATCTTCATTCATACACTTTATCATGCTCCTCATCATAACATGTCCTTCCTTCTTTCGCCACGTGTACATATGTATCAGCTTGTGCTGAAACCACGTATTCATCACAGACAAACCCATCTCCACACATAGATCTAACAAGTATACGCCGTTGTCATTCACGCTCTTATCTCCAAATGTCCCAAGTACATTTTCATACCCATCGCGCTTCACTCCAACCTTTGCATTAAAATCTCCAAGCATGACAATACGTTCGTTCCACTTACGCAATAACACAACCTCTCGCATTTGTTCCCAAAATTCCTCTCTTACCGCCTTACTGTAGGAAGAGTCCGGAGCGTATACTAGCCTATCAGAAATAGAGGCGTCAGACCTACTTTTATCCGGACCCACATAAGGCGCGGACTTAACGCACTCATACCCTCGCATGCATTCTGCCATTCGCTCTGAAATAATAATACCGACGCCTTTACTACAATGTTCTTCATTGGAAACCCCTGACCATATTTCAGTGAACGGGCCGCGCGTCAGCATTTCTTTCCCCCTACGTTTAGTCTCATTCACACACAATACATCCAAATTCCTGTCACTCATTAACTCGTAGACTTAATCCAGTTTCTCATCCATTCCTCCTCTAACATTTAACGTCGCAAATCGACATTCTGATGCCCACTTTCCGCCCCAACAACAACCAACTTCCTTTAAACCAGTTCTGTAGCGTTAGCTACATACAACCAAAGACATCTAGCTAACGACAGCTAAGTCTCAGCAACAATCAACACGGTGATATCTAACGGACACGACACGACGGAACTAAAGTTTTGAATCGCACAAACAGTGTTCGCGTGCGAGTTGACTGTATAAATAACTTCTCGAATAGGTATGTCGGACTGCAGTCCATTAGGCATGATCTTCTAACCTGGTCAAAGGATCCTGCCTTTAATTGGAGGAACAGCACACCTCTTATTCCTCCACAGTTCATTTGAATGAAACTGATTGTTTGAACTTTTATAATAGGTTATATTTTATTTCTCATCACCAGGTACTATACCGTACAACAAAAAGAAGAAGGAGGAACTTGGCAAACGATACCTGAGCGCGTGGATCCCTTTGTGACGTCATACACTGCGGAAGGACTGAAGCCGTATACAGCATATCAGTTTAGAATAAGAGCGACCAATGACATTGGACCCAGTCGATACAGTAACGCAACTGAGACGGTGCGCACCTTACCGGCCGGTAAGCATATTATTTTAATCACATAACATACATACATACATACATAGTCTCACGCCTATAACCCCGAAGAGGTAGGCAGAGGTGTATTTCTACACCCACTTTTCGCCAGATATACTTTAGTCCCACGTAATAAGGGGCGAGCCTATTGCCGTATCGGGCACATTTCCAGACTCCGTGCTGCTACTGAGAATTTCGTGACAGGAAAACCCAATAACACTGCCCGACCCAGGAATCGAACCCGGGACCTCCCGATCTCACGCGCACATTTATGCCGCGAGACCAACGAGGCAGTCAACAGAGACGTCATGTATTTACATATCACTAGAAATTACAGTACTTATCGTATTTCGCAGCTCCAAGCAAAGCCGTAGAGAACCTGCACGTGGTGCCGATCACGCCCAACAGCGTGCGCGTGCAGTGGACGGCACTGGGCGACGCGCACTGGAGCGGCGACTCGCACGGCGGCTACCGCGTGCGATACCAACCGCTCGCTGACTTCCCCACCGCATTACAGCAGGCGCTTAAAGTTGATGTGCCCGGCATCAAGGTAACTAGAATAAGGAAAAAAAATACCGGGCTTTGCTCGGGGCTTGACGAGTACGGCGGGACGGCACGGATTTGAAATGTAACATAATTATGGATTGTGTTTCTGTTATCCATGTCCTACAGTACATTCATCTACTTACAATTGTTTAAGGTCTATCTATCCACACATAATCGAGTCTTTACTGGTACGTACAATCAAATAAGTCGGCGCTGGACCAGTTTGAAAAAAAAATCCCTTGGTTCACTTATAGAGTCGAGGCACACTAGAAACTGGTTTTGTATACGAGTGTAAATGTGCGTGTAAAGTAACACTACTGGAAGCGACGTTGTCTTGTTAAGCGATTCTCGCCCTTATGGTGGTCTAGTGTGAAGTTGTTCGACTGTACGTGGCCTGGGCTATGGCTCCTCTCGTACTTAATTGCCGTGTCCCGTCTTGAGCCCCAACACGGACTCGTATGTATGATTGTAAATAAAATGTACCTACTAAAATTTTTTGAGCCCTTGGCGGACGAGACGCAGTCCGTTCACATCTCTGGTATGTGTGGATAGACACCGCAAGAAAAAAAAGGATGTACTATATTATATTTGTTTCAAAAGAGTGGTCATGAGTTTTATTGTCCGTTTATTGTCGTGGTACTACCCATTGCATTGAGAACGTGGCAGTAAATGTAGAATCATTATTAGTAGTATATTTGGTATCGCAGAGCGAGGAGGTGGTCCTGACCGACCTAGCGCTGGACCGTAACTACGAGATTAGCGTGTGCGCGGTGAACTCTCAGGGCGCGGGCCCGGGCGGCACGCCGGCCGTGGTGTGGGTGGGCGAGGCGGTCCCCACGGCGCCGCCCAGCGACGTGCGCGCCAACGCGCTCTCGCCCACCGAGGTCACGCTGGCCTGGACGCCGCCCACCAGGCCCCAGCAGAACGGCGACCTGCTCGGGTACAAGGTACGTCAACTCTACTACTTTTTACATCAAACAAAATAAATAATCGCGTAAAATTAACTTATTTAAAGCATACATTAAATAAATTAATTTTATTTTAGATAAGGTAATAAATAAAATACTTTTGTATACTATTTATACTAATACATACGTCTGCCGACAAACTGCTTAAGAGAGAGAGGTAGAAGTAAAAAATATTCTGACTGTAATGAATATTCATTTCTTTCATTTTTGACATAAATAATATTCTAAACTATTTGAGGATAAGCATGTTTGCAGCTTCTATAGAATTTAATAAAACCATAGGTATACTCAAAACTCCTTATCCACAATTTCTTTAGAGATCATCCATGAACTACGTCACACAATTTTCATGTTCCCTTTATTCTCAGATGTAATCTTTATATATTTCATATTTATACTAAACTAACTAATATAAAATTCAAACAAGATATATTGGCTTTTACAATTTATTTTTGTGCCTTGTAAGTGAAAGTTTTGCCTCCCAACGACGACTTAACTGTAACTTATGACTACAAAATAATTCACGCCTTTAAATTATATAATACTAGACATCGCCCGCGTCAATTATACATAGGAATAAACCTTCCTCTTGAATCATTCTATCCAGGGACGTCGCCAGCCAATTGCCTAGGAGGGGGCAAAGTCGCCAGCCGATGGCCTAGGTAGGGGCAGGTTGACATGAAAAATGGGAAAAGTATGAATTGTAGGGTTTTTTGAGTCTCTAGGGTGGGGCAGCTGCCCCCCTCTGCCCTCCCTTGGCTACGCCCTTGATTCTATCTATTAAAAAAACCAGCATTAAAATCTGTTGCGTAGTTTTTATGATTTAAGCATACACAGGAACAGACAGACAAAAGACAGACTTTGTTTTATACTATGTAGTGATTTTTAAAAACGAAAATACTCTGCTTAAAACATGGCAAAATGTGGCTGTAATATTACATCTCTGGCTACCCCTTCGAGGATACAAACGAGGGTGTATATAAAAAAGAACACATTTTATTTATACATGTCCGTTAAGAATATGTAGTAAACCGCTTGCTGTTAGGTGCTTATACACTAGCAAGCAATTCAGTTGAACACAAACAAAATAGTTACCGAAGTCGTTGTTTCAGATATTCTACCTAGTGACAGATTCGCCAGAAGAGCCCGAGCCGGGTCGTCGTATTGAAGAAGAAATCGAAGTAGTACCAGCAACAGCTACCGCGCATTCACTCGTCTTTCTCGATAAATATACGCAATATCGCATTCAGGTAAGTACTACAAATTAACCAAAAGCATTCCCAGTGGCGTAATTACAGGGTGGCAATACTGAAAAAAAGCTATGGGTCCTGTGCTAAAAGTGGCTTCCACTTAAAAGCACGAATGATTGCTAAATATAGCTTTAATAATTTATATACCCTATCGCTTGTCATCTCAAAGACCGGTCCATAAGTCTATGAATTCGCCACGGGCTCTCAACAGCGTAGTTACGCCACAGCACCTACTATAGTAAATTGAATACCTTTATAAATATATTTTGTCTTAATCTAGGTTTTAGCGTTCAACGCGGCCGGCGATGGCCCTAGGTCTACCGCAGTGTTGGTCCGCACGCTACAAGGCCTGCCATCGGCCCCACGTAACATAACCTTCACGGACATCACTATGAACAGTCTCGTGGTGTCTTGGGACCCGCCCTACCGCCGCAACGGTCTTATTCAGTCCTATCTCGTCACCTACGAGACTATCGAACAAGACGAACGTAAGTTATACATGTCATTCAGCTACATAGTTTTATATTTTTGTCAGCACATGTAGTTTATAAGGGAGTTTTATGCCTTATAGACTAGACCTAGAGGTCAGTGCTTATAGAAAGTTCAATCCGTAGCGTTTGCGTTCATCTTTTTTTTTCAATTCTTCGATATGACCAGAGATCAGTATGCGCGTGGCGAAATATCGTCCATAAATTATTTTTTATAAAACTTGTCCTCTACATTTATTCAAAAGACGAACGAGTGTCATTCTTTTCGAAAATTAATAGCCAATTACTTTTTTGACTGCACGGTTGGCGTAGTGGTTTAAGCGGCCGCCTCGCCGCTTGACATTGCGCGCAGTGTTGTGGGTTTGATTCCCACACGACACAACACTTTTTGTGATTCATAAATTCGTCGGTCAAATCACGAAAGGTCGTATCCAACAAAATTTTTGATTTTGAGATATTAGCACCATAGGCATTAATAGGTCAAGTTTCAGTATGTTACGAGAAGACGTAACCAAAACTGCAATAAAACCGCACTTATAAACCGTTGCGAAAAGCCCTATCTACGTTTCCTTCTTATTAAAAAAATCACGAAGGGACGTATCGCTAGTTAGGTACGCCTGTTCATGCATAATAATGTTTTTACACGAAGAGGTGTAACATAATTTGGCGCGAGCGAAACCAAGACCTGTCGTAACTCGTTTCTGTTGTAAGTTGTAACTGCTGGAAACCCATGGCACTGTTGACGAGAAAACTGACGCTGTGGTCAAAACGCTACAGGCTGTGTCTCGAAGGGTGTTTCCCGGGAAAAGCGTTTACACGCAAAGAAAACTCTCGCTCGAGACTCTCGAACATATGAGGCAAAGAAGGGGAATGACATATGCGCAGACGTCTTCGACGGATGGAAGAAACCTTAAACGGAGATCCGGAAGCTGGTGCGACGTGACCGCCGATGTTTCAATACCCGCGCCATTACGGCTGCGATTGAACAGAATCGAGGCACTAAAGCCTTCGCTCGCCAGCTTGGTAGAATTCATATGTTAAAACTCAATACTGCGGATGGCAAAACCTTAGCCTCCAAGTTCGAGATTCTCGCTGAAATTGAGAGTTTTTACTAGGACTTGTACGCATCACGGATGCCTAAACCCACGAGACCCAGCGATGATGACCACCAGAGCCCAACTCACTCGCCATTACACGGAGGACATCCCTGATGTCAACCAGGGCGAGGTAAGAGTGGCTCTCGAGCAGCTTAAGCCGTCTCCAGGGAATGACGGAATCACCACAGAGCTCTTAAAAGCAGGTGTGACAGCAGTTCTGAAAGAGCTGGCGAGCTTGTTTAATTCCGTTATCTACCAAGGCCTAACACCTCAAGCGCATGCTCACCATTAAGTGGGAGTGCGGTGTTGTTTTTCAAAAAAGGTGACAAAACCCTGCTGAAAACCTATCCATTTCACTGAGCCACGTCTACAAGTTGTTCTTGAGAGCCCTAACAAACTGTCTCGCCAGAAAACTGATTGCCAGCCTACGGAACAAGCCGGGTTTCGAAAAGGTTACAGCACCGTAGACCTCATCCATACTGTTCGGCAGATTGTACACAAGACCAACGAGCAGAATCAGCCGCTGTGTACGGCTTTCGTGTACTACGAGAAACATTACACATTAGGTGTTGAGGTGTTGAGATACTTGTACGACACAGTCACTATGACAGCTCCAGGTCAGTAAAACTAGCCCCATTGAGTTACGAAGAGGAGTGAGGCAGGGGGGTGTAATATCCCCCAAGCTCTTCACCAACGCACTCAAAGACGTCTTTAAGACGCTGGACTGGACGGGGAATAAACATTAATGGCGATTACATATCCCACCTTCGGTTTGCCGACGATATCGTCATCATGGCAGAGCGAGATGCTGCACAGCCTATATAGAGCCTCTCGGCGGGTCGGTCTTTGCATGAACTTGAATAAAACTAAGATTATATTCAACGAACACATTGTGCCGGGACCGGTTTTCAACATCAACCAATGCGTCCTACCTGTTATGACGTACGATGCCGAGACGTGGACACTCACAGTGGGACTAGTCCACAAACTAAAAGTCACGCAGCGAGCTATGGAACGGGCTATGCTTGGCGTCTCTTTGAAGTATAAAATCCGAAACGAATTTATCCGACAAAGAACAAAATTACCGACGTAGCTCACAGAATCAGTAAGCTCAAGTGGCAGTGGGCTGACCATATCTGTAGAAGACTAGACTGATAGTCGAAGGCAAAGACCACGCCTTGGCAAGCGTAATGTAGGGCAGCCCTCGGCTAGGTGAACCGACGACCTGAAAAAGGTGGCTGGGACAGACTGAATGCGGAAGGCTGAGGACCGTGTACTGTGGCGCGTGTTGCGAGAGGCCTATGTCCAGCAGTGGACTGCGATAGGCTGATTGATTCATTCGTTAGGTGATCTAACTTTGCACAGAGAATACATCACTCGATTTGCTGAAAGAAAGCCGGTAGCTTGGAAAACTACTGCCACAGAATCAAATTAATTTTTAATGCATACCGATGTTTTCAATTTCACTTAAAGCAATACCTATCTGGACGTAAGTCAAATGACTGATATTAGGGGTACATCACGAAAAGGCGTAAGTGAAACTTTTTTCAAAAAAATATAAATATCCTTATAATTAACTACAGTACACTGAAACCACAGTTAAAAATATGATCAGTCTTAGCTACGTATTCACATAAATATCATACAAAGCACATTAAATCTTAAGACATAAAGTTATGACAGTAAGTAATGTGCCGATTTCATAAAAATGGCTCTGCTGTAAAATTTACCAAAACACAGATACGCCTTTTCGTGATTCGACCGACGAATTGTTGTTTCGAGTCTGGGTGTTCATTGTGCCCGTCAGTTGTATGTTTGTAAAGTCCCCCGCGACACAGGATTTAGTTCGCGGGAGTGCGGAGTCAAGCGGGCGTTGTCTCTTTAAAAACACAGAAAATAAAAGAAGTACAAATATACAAGAAAGTAACACCCACAGGTTTCAGCAAGCAAGTAAAGCAGAAAGTAACAGAGACGCGACTAGCCGTGGGTGGTTTGGAAGAGGAGGTGGAGTATCGGTTCAGCGTGCGCGCCGTCACCGAGGGCGGCGGCGCGGGGGCCACGGGTGAAGCCCGCGCGCGCACGGGCCCGCAGGCCGGCAGCCCGCTGCCTCCCCGCGCCCTCGTGCTGGCGCCCGAGCCCGCCGCACTCCGCCTGCGTTGGGTCAACGCCGCCTCCGGGAAAGGACCTCTGCTTGGATACTACTTTGAAGCCCGCCGGAAAGGTACGTCGATAACCCGACTATTACTTTCCCTCTACCTGTTTGGCGTGCTTGCGTGCAGTACCCTCTAGCTGCCAGACCGCTACAAATAATTAAGGCCGAATATAAACAGGGTCCGAATGTAAACGAAGACGAATTAAAAAGTAAACTGGCTTATTTTTTACCAGAAGCCCTTTAGGGATAGAACGCTTTATTTAGACCTGTTTGATTATATATTTTTAATTAATAGATTAATACATTTCTTTTATTTTATTTATACATATGTTCTACTTTTTAATTTTTACTATTTATACTATTAAATCGTCAAATTAGGGTTAAATATTGTACTACATATATCATAGCGACCACCAAGTATATTTTACTACTTAGCTCTAACGCATAGTAGTTTACGTATATTTATTTATAATCGACCTCATGTTTCGTCGCCAATTAGTACATCAATATTTCGTTTTTAACGCAGCCAAGGAGTCCTGGCAAGCCTGTAAGTTTACTGACAATATAATACTCCCCTTTCGATATTGCACCTTGGAAGCCGCATGACCTAAACACATTATTCATGACCATTACTCCTACTTTATAATAATACTACAATGCTTATTATACATGTAATAGAAAGTGGCAAGAATATGTATTCATTGGTACGTATTATAAAGATTTTGATAAAATTGCAAAAAGCGATAGTGTAGCTGATTGTTTAAACATTGACGTTAGAGTATAACCATATAGGCAGCGATAGCCGAGTGGATATACCAACAGACTGCTATGCCGAGGGTATCGGGTTCGAATCCACGGCGCGCACCAATGACTTTTCAGAGTTATGTGCGTATTGAATTGTTAATTATCGCTTGTCCCGTGCCTCGGAGAGCACGTTAAGCCGTTGGTCCCGGTTGTCATGAAGATCTTTAACAGTCGTTACAGGTCGTCAGTACCTACTAAATAAACTGACTCTAGTCTAAACCATGGAATATCGCTATCCCTTTGGGTTGCGGAGGTCAGACAGGCAGTCGCTCTGTCGAAAAGCTAATATTCAGCCAAATCCGGTTAGACTAGAAAGCTGACCCCAAATCATAACTGGGATAACGCTAAGAGGATGTTAGAGTATAACTGTGCTTTGAAAGGCACATAAAGACCTGTAGGTCCCGGACTGAAACAATTATCGCTAGCATATTTAGATCATGACGCAGACTTCCGCAAAGCCACTCTGTCACCCCACTGTCTTAGCGACACATTTATAAAATTTGACGAAGATTTTCTCCGCATTCTAGTCACAGAGGTAACTACTTGGTATTGCTTTTTAACACATCCAACAACAATGTTTCTACAAGACTTACTCACCTAGTAGCTGGCCTCGATTTATGTGAAGGTTAAAATTTTATTAGGCTTAAAATTATCAAAAGAAAAATTATATTTACGATGTGCCACCCGATTATATCCTTGCCACTATCCTTTTATGTACATTATTTAGGATATCTGATTGCATTCCTCAGTCAAGCAGTCTTAATTACTTCATATTTACCTAACATCTACATATTCATTTGAACATCATCACTGCATTCTACATGAACGATTCAAATATTAACAGAATGATGCCAGTATTCATTGAACTTGATTTTATTACTATAATATTTGTATAATACCAAGTGCTTTAAAACTATAATAACCGTTACTTTTCTATTCAGATGACACAAGATGGGAAACTATAACGCGAACCAGCAATGGACAGTTGGAAGAGTTCACAATATCGTACCAGAGTCTGCTGCCATCTACTGCGTACTCATTCAGAGTGATAGCTTACAACATGTACGGCATTAGCAACCCGACGTACAGTGAGAAAGTGATCGTAACTCCTTCGAAACTGTACCTGGAGTACGGCTACCTGCAGTACCGGCCGTTCTACCGGCGCACGTGGTTCATGGTCGCTCTCGCCGCAGCCTCCATCATTATCATCATCATGGTCATCGCCATCTTGTGCGTCAAGAGCAAGAGTTATAAGTATAAAAGTAAGTCACTTTTGGTGCCACCCACGTTTGCAGCATCCAGTTGTAGTTATTATCAGCCCTGTATACAAACTGTCCACTTCTGGGTATGGGCCTCTTCTCACAATGAGAAGGGTAAGGCCATAGTCCACGCAGAGCAAGTGAGGAGTTAGCAGACTTCATCTGTCTTTCGAGAATATTAAGGAGATCTCTCAGACATGCAGATTTTCTCACCATGTTTTCCTACACCATAAAGGAAGAGATAATTAACAATTAAATACGCTCTTAACTTTGAAAACTCATTGGACCGGTAGAGTCGAACTCGAGAGCCTCCGTTGTCAGTCTACCGGTCCCTCTAAAGCCTGGCGTCGACTACATTCGAACCGCGTCGAATCGCGCCGAGTCGCATTTTTTCCGTGTGCGTTCATTACAGACGAATCGAATCGAAGTCACCAGTCGGCGACTGGCTGCTGTAGGTTGTGCTTGTGTTGTCAATGATGGATAGTTCGGATGAAGAAATTTTCTTGTTTCAAATTCCCGCTATTTCTTCCCATATATTTAGTCTACGCTGCTCGTCATGATAATGAGTATCTTCATGATCATAAAGTTCAGTTTATTTCTGAACTAGCGAAATTAACAGCTCTTCATTCATTTCGATAACTTTTTATGTACGTATTTATGCCAAGTATTACCCGTCAACGCGTCAACACTCATCCGCTGACCCGCGTCGACTAAGGCGCGCCGAGTCGAGTCAAAACGAGTCGCCGCAGAAATTCGCCTGACGATCGATGCGCGCGGTAGATTCGATTCGGCGCGCCGCGGCTCGTCGCTAATGAGCGCAGGTTCATAGAAATATATAGGAGGCGACTTTGTGCGTTTCGATTCGGCTCGGCGCGGCGAGCCTAGTGGACGCTAGCCTTTATAGGCTATCGTTGGTGTATCGTGATGTCGATATGAAAATTACTTGAGAAAATTCTACTGTAATGTTTAGTGTTGTAACGTCGTCCAGTAAAGTATAATGTTCGCTCTATATGTGTGGCAGAAGAGGCGCAGAAAACACTGGAGGAGTCGCTGGCGGGCGAGAGCTCGGAGCGCGGCACGCTGGGCATGGAGCTGTACCGCTCGCGTCAGAACTCAGCGGCCAGCGCCGGGGGCGCCACCCTGCGGCGAACAGCGCCCCTCGCCAAGTCCCCCCCGCGCCCCGCGCCCGGCTCCGTCGCCTACCACAGCGACGAGGAGAGCCTCCGCGCCTACGACGAGAACCCCGACGACTCCTCCCTCACAGAGAAACCCTCCGAAATGAGCTCCTCCGACTCCCAGGTGATTACCATCAAAATCAGCGTCGTCTAACCACCACCGCCCCACTCACTAAACCGAAATTATTTTTTCTCCGCCGCTCCCCTGGGGCACGTCACGGTAAATATCGCCGTCAGCTCTCGCTACCGCTATCGTTTCATTTTCGACACGCTTTCGACGAGATGAGCACTAGTAGTGATATTCTATTAGTTTTTCTATCAAGTAATTAGACCCTGACTCGGGGGCGTAAGTAAATAGTATTTTAAAATTAAACTCAGTAAATTTTATCATAAAACGTGTTGCTGTTTTCATTCTTACTCGACATCGATCTAAAGTATATTTTTAAATAACATATAGCGATAAATTTTAAATCATTGAATTTTTATGTAACGCTAGTAGCTAACGTGTAGTGTGAATATTTTTGTCAGAATTCGGAGAGTGAGAACGAGAGCGTGCGGTCGGAGCCGCACTCGTTCGTGAACCACTACGCGGACGTGAACGACACGCTGCGGCAGTCGTGGAAGCGCCAGCGGCCCGTGCGCAACTACTCGAGCTACACGGACTCGGAGCCCGAGGGCAGCGCCGTCGTGAGCCTCAACGGCGGGCAGATCGTCATGAACAACATGGCGCGCTCGCGGGCGCCGCTGCCCGGCTTCTCCTCCTTCGTATGACACGAGCCCGCCGCCGGCCTTCCGCCCCGCGCCGTGCACATGTAAACACCACTGCCCATTCCCACGTTAGGGAACATCCATCAATTACAACACACGATATTCATGTTTTTTTTACCCTCGCCCGTCCTTATCACAGCTGGTCTCATACGTCACCATCTCATTCATCATACAGTGCCACACTTCATCGACCCCATACCCCCCTCTATATGTGTGACGTAATCTGTGGATGGCCCCTTACTGTATTATTTGTTAAGTGACGCAAATGTACATATCGAATATCGTTGTAAGCTTTAAACATTGTATTAGATCTGTTATGAATTTTTGATTCTGCAGGTATCTATGATATTCTAAAAATTATATTCGTAGTAGTAAGGTATAGACTTACGTATTACAAATTAGTACCTCGCCAAGGTTTGAACAACATGTAATAGGTATTTATAATTACATTTATGCCATACCACAAATTAGCATAATTCATAAGCGGCACATTACAATGTTTAGTAGTATTGAATCGACCCTTGGCCGATGGCAGCTTTCGCAGCTCTTTTTATTAAGATATAGGTACATAATAATATAACCGTAGCAAAAATCACTATTACGAGGGTTCTAATTGCAGCATATCACACATGCCGGTTGCCGCATTTGGAAGGCATGTCAGCACTTATATTGTAATGTTGTTTGCTACTAATAATGGCAACTTATTTCCTTTATGTGTTCATATTATAAGGGCGCTAAGGACATTTGAAATGTCTTTGTGTAACTGATATTCATAATCAATGTCGACGTTCTAATTTCATACAATACACGATAAAAGAGACGGGCGTTTTTGTACGTGGATTTAGATATTAATTAATAATAGCTAATCTTATAGATTGAGATCTCGTTTACTTAATTTGCATTTTTAAATATTTAAATCACCATAATATTATGTTTAGTGTAAACAGTTTTATACTTGCTTAACATATTACGCCATTGACTAAACAGACTTTATTATTTTACCTTTTAATTATTCATTTATTCAAATAGGGTCCAATGCACACACATCATCAACTACACAATCGAATCAGATTATTTTATTTATATGAAGACACAGTTCAGTACTTAGAATTAATTGGCAACCCTAAAAGTCCATCAGCTAATCTTTGGCTGCAAAGAGCGAGAGAAGACGTAGCATATGTGCTATTCTAATGGAAAAGTTGTGTTACTGCTAAGTGTCATCAAAATCAGTTCATCCTCACAAACTTACGCTTTAATAATGGTAGTAAGATCTTCAATGCTAATAAATGCATAGATTTCAATAATACAAAAGTACCATGTTCCACACCTAACACTGGTGCTGTATTTGGTAAACGATACCCTACTACTAAAACCTGATATAAATCTGTAATATGAAAATCAGATGCCATCTACTAAGTACAGCAATCATTTACTTGTACATACGTAAATGTTTTTAAATTAAATATTTATAAATCAGTATTGACTAGTGAGTAGAATAATTCATTAACGCTTATTCCAGATTCAATTAATATTTAAGAATAATAGACGTCTGATAAATCAGTTCGGTAAATATTCTCTAGTTAGCGTTTTTATAATATTTTTACAATTATTATATGCAATTGACTGATAGTTGTAGTATCTAATTCTTTACATGTGTAAATATTAAAAAAATATGACAAATGCATACATTTGGTAAAAGCTTTGGCACAATATCTTCAAAATCAAACTGTGATCTGTTCGATTTATGTTACTTTTATACTTTTTAATATTTCACCTCTATATAATATGACAAAAAGCAAGGTAGCTATGTAGATGATAATTCAGGTGGATTTTATACATCATGTTTATGACAAAGCTGTGTCTAAATAAAGATAATTACGTGTTATTTTACTGTTCATACAATTGTAAATATAAAGTGTACTTAAAATTTATTAGACTATATGTGTAATTGAAATTAACACATTGACTGCTGGAAACTTATATGGTGTGCACCAAGTGTCGGTTTTTGCGATGCGGCTAGCCCAACATAGTCGTGTTTAGGGAAAAATATACAAACGTGCTGCCGAAACATACGACGCGTGAATCATACGCATACGTATTATATTACCTGTGCCCATAACTACACAGTCATGTGCTAACGACCACTCATGTATGTTTTTTTGTATAGCAACTCGCATGTCGCGTGTCGCGTCAGCACAGACACACGCTCGACCTGTACGTTAGCACGAGAGCATAGTAAAAACAGAATAGTAAGATAGCTTCATACAAATCGGCCGCCGCGCTGCCGCGCTGGTTTGAATGTACGCGTGAGTCGCCGGCGCCGTGTACGCACGCACTTTTCACGCACACAATCTCACGAGCGCGGCAAGCTCGGCGCGGATTCAGTACGGGATGCGCCGCGCGTCTGATCAAGCGCATTCATGTAGGTACTGCACTGCTCGCCCGCTTGAATTGTTTATATATATTCAGTTTTGTAATAAACGTTATTAATAATATACAATGTGTTAAACGACAGTAAAATTAACTTGTTACTTTTTCTCATTAAAAAAGGCTTTTAGATAGTTATATAACGCTTAGGTAGTCAGTAGGTATTTGAGAAAAAATAAATTCAAGCTTAAATTGTGAAGTATTCAGCGCGATCACTTAAAAAAGCAGCGAAAAAGCGCGAGCGCTGGCAAAGCCGGCGCCGCGGTGTAAACAAGTGACAACCCGTGCGTCAACGCAAGAGTAGGCAATTAACTCGCCGAGCGGCCTTAGCTAACCTACTATTCTGTCTTTACTATGACGAGAGGCTGGGCACGCTGTGCGGGGGCGGATACACGCCCGAGGCCGCATAGTAAAAGGCCGTCTTCGAATCTTAGGCCAGCAGTCAATGTGGCAACATCTGAATGTATTTATAAATCACATAAAAATGAACATTGTTGCTACAAAATATGTATTTGGTGTATTATAGTATGAATATATGAAATACAGAGGTGCAGGTGCCATCACTTCAAAGACTAATGAAAGCTATTTGTCTTTGTTTCACTGTATGTTAAATAATAATATTTTTTCTTTACTTTATTAAATAGGATAAATTATTTGGCTGTGTTTTATTAAGCTATTCTCATAACTACTCTCATAGCCTCATCACATTCGCGCTAGCCCGTCCTCAGCAGTATCAGGCCTCCGTCACTGGCTCAAATTCGCGCGATAAATACCTACCATTTCGTGTATCCATATGGATACAAACGACAGAGGGCCGCCGCACGCCCCGCAGCGTGTACGCACGACACGTTTCCCGCGCTTTCTTATAGAAATGCCGAAACCACGAAGTTATTGTGCAGTGGACGGGTGTTAAACACACAAAACAAATGAAAACTTGTAGTTTTTTCATTGCCGAAGGACAAACAATGATTTATGTGGTAAGTTATGGTATAAGATTTGATATAAGTGGGTATTTATATAAAATTTCGTCTACAAATTGACACCGTTTATTTTATTTAGGGCAAAGGTAAGAAAAGAAATACTATGTATGTAAATGTACCTAAATTGATTAGGTTATTACTAGAAATAAATATAAATGTTGTTTTTATTAAGTAAAATCTACTTAATGTCAGAATCTTATGTACTTACGTACTTACTGTATTAACTGGTATTGTGCCCGATAAATGGAAATAGGCAATAGGCCCCTACTACGTACGATTATTATACATTTTATTTCTTTTTATAACATATTGCATACTTATTGTTAATTTTATTAAATATGTTAACAATATGTATTTACTGACTCGTGTATATATAGGTAAGTATTTAGCACATAAAAATATGGTTATTTCGCAATATTCGTTTTATTACCAAAATCATCATAAGAACAACCCTAGCGCCTTCGTTCGATGACGCGCTTGTACGTACAGTCACACAATCTGCAACTCCTTGCGTGAGTACTTAGGGTACATTTATCTTCACTGCGAACAACGGCAATTATTATTAAGATTTTGTAGGTGATTATAGCGTAGGTATTTTCGATTTTGTATGTGAGTGATGTATCTGTTACGAAGTAACTATTTACTAATCTGTGGCAGTATTCAAGATGAATGTTAAGAGGCACTATCTATTAACTAATAACACTTAAAAATAATAACAATGTTTCTCATATGTATTAGTAGTATTTTATGTATATTATATATTTATGTAGTCTATATATAACATTATTGTATGTAGTTTATTTATTTATATATATTATTGGTATCCTATTTTTTTCTTTGAATATTACCTATTTAGTACACCGCAATTACCCTTACCTCTCACATCGAATCTCCAGTCTCAAAGGTTTGCTGGTAGAAATCTCAGTGTTGGGCTGGTTCGCGTTTGACCGGCGCTGGCCGACCGACGCACATACAGGTATTTGCACGATCTACGCGGCCAAAAGTCTAAAATGTCAAAATAACAATATCATTCTTAAACCGAGTTCCACGAATAGATTACGAACCCGGGAACAATATCCAAGGTTTATCTACCTGCTAGCCCACACCCCGCTAGGGTTGCCAGATACGGCCGTATCATTTCCGGGACAATTACACCCCCCCCCCCTGCTTTGGCTAGTGTTTAAAAAAGTAATTTACAAATAGATCTTTTATACATAGATAATAATGCGGGTCGGGACTTTCGGGATTTTTTTAATACTTGGAAATGATTGGTTTGACTTTTGCAACCGGAGTATCGTAACTTTGTGAAAAAACTAATATTTTCGAATTCCGGGACAGCTACGTAAAATTACTGGACACGGGACAACACGCCTAATTCCGGGACAATCCCGGAAATCCCGGAGAACTGGCAACCCTACACCCCGCACCCGTGGGGTCAGGGTCAGTCGGAAGTTGACCGTGTTACCTAGTGTACGTATCTATTCTCGGCGCTTTTCTAAACATTAAACTTACAAATTGATTTTTTATATTATCAAGTTCTTTTTACGAACTGAAAGTAATGGATTCTGATTGACAAGGTAAGAGACTTACCTAATACATAAAGTCATGATCAACTATCAAACTACATATTTTTTTTTATAAATAAAAAACCCATTTTAATACTGTGATTTTTTGCAATATTTTTTATTTGCTAGTGTTTTTGTTTATGTATCGGGGTAGATCGGGCTATTCTTTTTAATAGAGGTTATTATTTGATCCTTTTTCTTATAAATACTATCAAAATCGTGTCCGCATATGTCCGGTTAGATACATTTTTGAGGGATCAAAGATATTTAGCGAAATTTCGTCTAAAATTGAAAATGTTTTTAGCGACTTTTAACACAGTTTATGTTTGATTAAGGTTCACAGGAAGCATCAGGAGTAAGGATTGTGACACCACAATACTTATTAGACCTCATGACGAACGAAAATTTGCCTAATTTAGATGCCAAATTAAAATATATAAAATATCATCTTTTGTCTTGTGAAGGTTACAATGAAGACCAAATTGTTACAAGTTCTACAAAGGTGGACGATAGCTCATTATAAAAAAGATAAATTTATAAAAAACAAGCAGTGTTGGCTGGATGGTACTTTTGAAAGGGTTGTATTTAACTGTTAGTCAAAAATACTAATTTTCCACCAAAAATACTAATTGCACCACTAAGCTAAGTTGAATACACAAAAACGGCCAAGGCGACCATCCAAGTTGTTTGAAGACGCAAATGAAAGGAGCAAGAGGCGAAAGACTGAAGAACTTCGTTCTAATTTTGAATCTGGTAAAAAGGATGCATCAAATGCCCTAAAAAATATTACTAGTTCTCCAACACGAGCAACTAAATATAAAAAGGCATTTTATCATTTGAAATCAGAAAAAGGGCAGCCCTCCTTGACACCAATGCAAGCTTTGGAAATGTTTGTAGATGCCGATTTGACACAAGGACAGTATGAAATTATAAGAAAGAGTCATAAGCAGTTTTTTCCGTGCTATACTGCCTTACAGAAAGCCAAGAAGAAATGTTACCCACTTACGAATGACGACGAAAGACAATGACGAAGAAAGCCAAAAAACTTAGAATTACTTATTATGTTTTTTATGTTTATATTTTTTTTTGTTTTTGAAAATAATAGTAAAAAGTAAAAAAAATAGTTTGTTTATTTACAGTGTTTAGATACCAATTAAGCATTAAAATAATTTTGGCCGCGTAGATGGTGAAAATACCTGTATGTGCGACGGCATGTGCCGCGCGCGTCACTCTGAAACCATCCTTGAGTCTTTAGTACATATATATCGATGCCTTGAGTTAAGCTCGCCTTTGTACATATAATTTATTAGTTACTTATTTATTTTTGTCTTTTCATCTATTTGTATTGTTCTTTTTTGTGTGTACAATAAAGAATTAAAGAACTACTGTTTATTAACGGGCTTACCCATATCATGTAATTTATTGAAAACTAGCTGTTTCCCACGGTTTCACCCGCATCCTGAGGGAACTACTTCACGTACCCGTTTAATGTATAGCTTAAGTTCAAACTCAAACTCAAAATCCTTTATTCATTTAGATCACAAAGTGACACTTATGAACGTCAAATTTAAACATTATTACTGTATGCTTCTACATTTACATTTACTGCCACGTTCGCAATGCAATAGGTAGAACCATGAGAAAGAACGGGCAATAAAACTCACGGTCACTCTTTTTCATCGCCAGGTTTTTAATAATACATAACAATTAAACTTTTGTAAGGTGCTGCAACTGTTATACCTTCTATGTTACTTGTATATATTTACTTTACATGATACTCAAGCATAATCAAGTTAAATTTTGATGTTCATTTAGTTATTCCTTCGTACATCAGCTATCCGCCAGTGAAAGTCCCGTCAAAATCGGTCCAGCTGTTCGAAGTTATAGAAATGCCGAAACCACGAAGTTATTGTGCAGTGGACGGGTGTTAAACACACAAAACAAATGAAAACTTGTAGTTTTTTCATTGCCGAAGGACAAACAATGATTTATGTGGTAAGTTATGGTATAAGATTTGATATAAGTGGGTATTTATATAAAATTTCGTCTACAAATTGACACCGTTTATTTTATTTAGGGCAAAGGTAAGAAAAGAAATACTATGTATGTAAATGTACCTAAATTGATTAGGTTATTACTAGAAATAAATATAAATGTTGTTTTTATTAAGTAAAATCTACTTAATGTCAGAATCTTATGTACTTACGTACTTACTGTATTAACTGGTATTGTGCCCGATAAATGGAAATAGGCAATAGGCCCCTACTACGTACGATTATTATACATTTTATTTCTTTTTATAACATATTGCATACTTATTGTTAATTTTATTAAATATGTTAACAATATGTATTTACTGACTCGTGTATATATAGGTAAGTATTTAGCACATAAAAATATGGTTATTTCGCAATATTCGTTTTATTACCAAAATCATCATAAGAACAACCCTAGCGCCTTCGTTCGATGACGCGCTTGTACGTACAGTCACACAATCTGCAACTCCTTGCGTGAGTACTTAGGGTACATTTATCTTCACTGCGAACAACGGCAATTATTATTAAGATTTTGTAGGTGATTATAGCGTAGGTATTTTCGATTTTGTATGTGAGTGATGTATCTGTTACGAAGTAACTATTTACTAATCTGTGGCAGTATTCAAGATGAATGTTAAGAGGCACTATCTATTAACTAATAACACTTAAAAATAATAACAATGTTTCTCATATGTATTAGTAGTATTTTATGTATATTATATATTTATGTAGTCTATATATAACATTATTGTATGTAGTTTATTTATTTATATATATTATTGGTATCCTATTTTTTTCTTTGAATATTACCTATTTAGTACACCGCAATTACCCTTACCTCTCACATCGAATCTCCAGTCTCAAAGGTTTGCTGGTAGAAATCTCAGTGTTGGGCTGGTTCGCGTTTGACCGGCGCTGGCCGACCGACGCACATACAGGTATTTGCACGATCTACGCGGCCAAAAGTCTAAAATGTCAAAATAACAATATCATTCTTAAACCGAGTTCCACGAATAGATTACGAACCCGGGAACAATATCCAAGGTTTATCTACCTGCTAGCCCACACCCCGCTAGGGTTGCCAGATACGGCCGTATCATTTCCGGGACAATTACACCCCCCCCCCCTGCTTTGGCTAGTGTTTAAAAAAGTAATTTACAAATAGATCTTTTATACATAGATAATAATGCGGGTCGGGACTTTCGGGATTTTTTTAATACTTGGAAATGATTGGTTTGACTTTTGCAACCGGAGTATCGTAACTTTGTGAAAAAACTAATATTTTCGAATTCCGGGACAGCAACGTAAAATTACTGGACACGGGACAACACGCCTAATTCCGGGACAATCCCGGAAATCCCGGAGAACTGGCAACCCTACACCCCGCACCCGTGGGGTCAGGGTCAGTCGGAAGTTGACCGTGTTACCTAGTGTACGTATCTATTCTCGGCGCTTTTCTAAACATTAAACTTACAAATTGATTTTTTATATTATCAAGTTCTTTTTACGAACTGAAAGTAATGGATTCTGATTGACAAGGTAAGAGACTTACCTAATACATAAATAAAGTCATGATCAACTATCAAACTACATATTTTTTTTTATAAATAAAAAACCCATTTTAATACTGTGATTTTTTGCAATATTTTTTATTTGCTAGTGTTTTTGTTTATGTATCGGGGTAGATCGGGCTATTCTTTTTAATAGAGGTTATTATTTGATCCTTTTTCTTATAAATACTATCAAAATCGTGTCCGCATATGTCCGGTTAGATACATTTTTGAGGGATCAAAGATATTTAGCGAAATTTCGTCTAAAATTGAAAATGTTTTTAGCGACTTTTAACACAGTTTATGTTTGATTAAGGTTCACAGGAAGCATCAGGAGTAAGGATTGTGACACCACAATACTTATTAGACCTCATGACGAACGAAAATTTGCCTAATTTAGATGCCAAATTAAAATATATAAAATATCATCTTTTGTCTTGTGAAGGTTACAATGAAGACCAAATTGTTACAAGTTCTACAAAGGTGGACGATAGCTCATTATAAAAAAGATAAATTTATAAAAAACAAGCAGTGTTGGCTGGATGGTACTTTTGAAAGGGTTGTATTTAACTGTTAGTCAAAAATACTAATTTTCCACCAAAAATACTAATTGCACCACTAAGCTAAGTTGAATACACAAAAACGGCCAAGGCGACCATCCAAGTTGTTTGAAGACGCAAATGAAAGGAGCAAGAGGCGAAAGACTGAAGAACTTCGTTCTAATTTTGAATCTGGTAAAAAGGATGCATCAAATGCCCTAAAAAATATTACTAGTTCTCCAACACGAGCAACTAAATATAAAAAGGCATTTTATCATTTGAAATCAGAAAAAGGGCAGCCCTCCTTGACACCAATGCAAGCTTTGGAAATGTTTGTAGATGCCGATTTGACACAAGGACAGTATGAAATTATAAGAAAGAGTCATAAGCAGTTTTTTCCGTGCTATACTGCCTTACAGAAAGCCAAGAAGAAATGTTACCCACTTACGAATGACGACGAAAGACAATGACGAAGAAAGCCAAAAAACTTAGAATTACTTATTATGTTTTTTATGTTTATATTTTTTTTTGTTTTTGAAAATAATAGTAAAAAGTAAAAAAAATAGTTTGTTTATTTACAGTGTTTAGATATGTACCAATTAAGCATTAAAATAATTTTGGCCGCGTAGATGGTGAAAATACCTGTATGTGCGACGGCATGTGCCGCGCGCGTCACTCTGAAACCATCCTTGAGTCTTTAGTACATATATATCGATGCCTTGAGTTAAGCTCGCCTTTGTACATATAATTTATTAGTTACTTATTTATTTTTGTCTTTTCATCTATTTGTATTGTTCTTTTTTTGTGTGTACAATAAAGAATTAAAGAACTACTGTTTATTAACGGGCTTACCCATATCATGTAATTTATTGAAAACTAGCTGTTTCCCACGGTTTCACCCGCATCCTGAGGGAACTACTTCACGTACCCGTTTAATGTATAGCTTAAGTTCAAACTCAAACTCAAAATCCTTTATTCATTTAGATCACAAAGTGACACTTATGAACGTCAAATTTAAACATTATTACTGTATGCTTCTACATTTACATTTACTGCCACGTTCGCAATGCAATAGGTAGAACCATGAGAAAGAACGGGCAATAAAACTCACGGTCACTCTTTTTCATCGCCAGGTTTTTAATAATACATAACAATTAAACTTTTGTAAGGTGCTGCAACTGTTATACCTTCTATGTTACTTGTATATATTTACTTTACATGATACTCAAGCATAATCAAGTTAAATTTTGATGTTCATTTAGTTATTCCTTCGTACATCAGCTATCCGCCAGTGAAAGTCCCGTCAAAATCGGTCCAGCTGTTCCAGAGATTAGCGAGAACAAACAGACAGACAGATAGACAGACAAAATGTTAAAATATGTCATTTCGGTATATGTGTATACATCCACATGCATTAAGAAAAAGCGGTTATTTTAATATTAAAAAGAGACACTCCAATTTTATTTATGTGTATAGATAACGTTAAGGTGACCATGGCTGGTATAACGTAGTCGGTAGTCCAGTAGAGCGATCGCTTGTCAAAGTGAAGCCAAACGACTCTGCTCAAAATGAGCGTACCGGGCGTTACGTCATTCAAAACATCACATCTGGACCTGAGATGCATATGGTCGTATCTAAAGATCCACCCAAAATCACTTTTTACCATCACAATGCTAGGTTTCCTTTTCTCTTTCTGGCAAACAAATTCTTATAATTCTATATTTATTTATTGTGGAGATAATTACATTCATAATGTCTGATCTACCAATTTACTGAAATATTTGTGTGGCATTAAGCAATATTTTAATATGCACCTTTTTTCCATAAATAACTAATATCTAACAGAGTCGCAAATCCATATAATTCTTTATGCTTTCAAAGCGTTTTTAACAGTCATGCATGAATTCATTAGATGTATTTACAGATACGTACTTATGACTCTAAATTTTGCAACCGATCAAATGTACGGATCATAATATACACCATTATGTTTTGAAAATTATGTTTTTAACTTATAATCATTAAGTCGAATGCAATAATAAGACATTCTAGCTGTAATATAATACTCATTACATCAAGTTTTTGGACTGTATGTTAATATAATTCATAATGTTGCCAACTTTTACTAAATTATCAAGCCGAAGCTTGGTCGGTACTGAAAATACTTCCGATTTTTCTGTTGTTCGTGCGGGCCGTTCAGGAGCGGACGAGAAGGTGAATTTGTTTGTCTTGCTCTTGTGCCATTGCTTTTAAGCGTGACAGAGTGAGATACAAGATATTGTGTAATGATTTGATGAGTATGGTTACATTAGAAAATTTACCATATAAATCGCCTGATATTGTTTTTTTTTACCTAATGCGGAGAAAATTATCATCAATGAAAATGGTAACATGTTTTACTACTATAAGCAAATTGTTGCAAATTTCCAGTCGTTTATCAAGCAAATATCAGTAAAGTATCAGATATATCCTTGCCAACTAAAATGATTGGCGACTCAAGTAGATTCCACTGCTTGGGTTATAATTCGGATACACCTTTATATTATGTTGTAAAGGCTGTGGACTGTGATGCCACAAAATATTTGTTAACACTTTGAGGATAGACTAAGAAAGCTATGATCCAGTTATTAAGCATAAAGTAAAGAAGCCAGGGGCCCAATTCTCCTAAATATATAGTTTCGATATCATGTCAGTGTCATACTTACGTATAAAAAGCGTATTCTTCTAAATTATGTGATAATTGAACAAAGTTGTAACGAGATCGTAAATTGAAACAAGTGTCAAAATATGTATCAACGACGAACTGCTTATTTAATATAATTATATAAATATTCAAATTATAAAATAATGATATTAGGTTGTCAGTTTACCGCTTCTGAGTCCATTCAAAATATAATATCTATGTCATATAAAAATAGGGTGCATAGGGTTCCCACCAAGAACTTAGGGTCCCAAGCCAACTTCACCTGCAAGTGGTACACCTGCCGATCAACGGACGAGGCTCTGGCAAACAAAATATCCCGATAAGCGGCAATAGGCTCGCCACCTATTACGTGGGATCAAAACACTGGCGAAAAGTGGGCGATTATATGCCTCTGCCTACCCCTTGGGGGAAGCGGGCGTGAGTCTATGTATGTATGTATGTATATAAAAATAGGAAAATCGGCCCCCAGTTGTAAATCCTTCAGAATGAAAAAAATAATCCAATATTGCAAGATAAAAGATCTCCATACCATTTTACAGTGGTTAAAAAAGAATCGAAGTAGAAGACCGTACGATCAAATTTCCTTCATCTAAAGCTTATATTTAACCAATTTAAGAAACAATGTAAAAGCTGGGATCAGCAAAGGCATATGGATAAACAAACACATTATTTTATATTGTTTTGTAGATACATACATATTATACATAGAATCACCCAGAACAAGACAAAAAGCAACTGATGAAAACAGAGAGAATGAGAGAGCTAACGATTGAATATCAGAGAGCCAAACGTGATCCAAGAAACAAGTCACCTGAACTTAAGATTAAAATAGTAATGTATCATATTCAATTTTACCCAAGCGATTCGCGTTAAAAGCTGAGAAAAATATATTAAGGACAAGATAGAGACCTTAATTTTGCAACTATGTATGGTCATTATAAAATACAAATGCTTTTAAAAATAAACTTTTTTTTACTATTTAAGGACTTAACCTCTTTGTATGAAGACAATGGACATTCAGTTCAGCGGAATAAAAACTTAGAAAGTATGAAGTACAAAATATCAGAACTTGTTAAGACAACAGCGACTTGGTGTCCTTTATTATAAAAAAAATATTAGTTGATTTTTCTGATAT
The DNA here is from genome assembly GCA_944739405.2 of Euclidia mi. NCBI lineage: Eukaryota > Metazoa > Arthropoda > Insecta > Lepidoptera > Erebidae > Euclidia > Euclidia mi. The sequence goes on from OX123198.2 coordinate 27,857,445, forward strand.
CTTTAGAATGACATGCTTCTAGAGGAGTAAAATTGTTTGCTGACCTACCGTGTTTAAGAAAGTAAGAAAAACCAATATCTTCTGTGAAACATAAATATTTTATTGCCCTTTTGCCATTGCGCCACAAGAATTTCACGAATATTAAAAAAAAATAGCTGTACTGTAAATAGCTTACTAGATTGTATTTGCTAAGTTTTTAATTTCAGATAATTTTGTTTAAGATATTTCTGTGATTTTAGATTACATTACTTACCTACTTATAATTTAAAAAAATATGATTGAGAGAGACATTTTTTTATAATCCTTAATTTTGAGGCCTCGCTTTCAGTGCAGCAGTGCACTGTTAAGGCTGATGATAATGTAGTGGCCAGGATTACAGGGACATCAAACGTTGACTATTGTTTCGAGGTTTACACCATAATGTCGTGTTTCAATATAAAACTACAGTTCAATCATAAAAATTGCTAGCATACAGACGTATGATATTATAATTTTGAAAATTATTATTAATGAACGATTTATTAGAGGCATAAAGTCGGATTAAAGCAAAAAATTAAAATAAATGCTTTTTACCATAGTATTTTAACATTAAGATTTTTCAAATTGTTACAAAATATAAGATACAATTGTTACCCATAAATAAATATTATTCATAAAATTGTTCCAGTTTGCTGGTAAATATTAAAAATTGGCAAAAATGTTTTCGAATTTTGTTTTTGCTCTCCTGAAAACCTCACTTTTTCTAGATCCGACCATATGCATCTCAGGTCCAGACATTACGCTTACAAACTTTTAATTTTATTAAGTCATCGTGTACATTTTATAAATGTAAAATTCGGCCAAATATAACCATATTAAAAAAAGATTCGATCTCATTTTATGTGTAAATAGCATATTCAATAATTGATTAATAAAATATTTCATAATTGTTGTCAAAAATATCATGACATTGCTTCGCCATTTTGTGAGTGTTGTCAGTGTGTCCTCGAACGATTACCCCATAATGACTATGGATCATAAAAAAGTTACCTATTTTTTGACGTGACAACGTCTTATAAATTGGTTTGCCGGGTGACACTTCAAGAAACTGCGTTACGCTCCGCTCACGTTATGCGCTCACAATGAGAGCGAGTGAGAGGCACATGTCCCGCCTAAGAGCGAGAGAGACAGACATAAAAAGTGAAAGGCACGCGTCTTTCATCCTTCTTCCTACTATACGAATGAATATTCACATTAAAATTATTTTACCACTCAAAGTCGTTGTCACGTAAAACTTTCGCCCGTATACCGACTTTACAGGCAACCAATTTTTTATTTCATATATTATTTTCGTCATTATATTGTGGGATTTGGGTAATTTAATTTAATTGTATTAGTAGTAACGTAATTTATATCTATCCCAAATACCTTCATATGTACCTAACATATATATATATAATTTGTTCCTGTTGATTAATTAATTCGGAGGTGATATCATTTAAATATTTGAAGCGCGTTCCGTGAACGCACTCTCGACGCGGGCTTTCATGGCACGCGCGCCAGGAGCGCATAATGGATATTACGCAGCTTTATATGTAGCTATAATTCAAATGGTTGCAGCCGGAATTTATTGTATAAAAATTACCTTTTGATGTTATTGACTAAGCCTGAACTAAATACTTAATTAATATTATTGTAAAATAGGCAAGTGTCATAAAATATCACAGATATATCGATCTATTTTTTTTTCTGGAGACATCGATGCCGATATTGATATTTTAATTAATTGATACATCGACGCCGATATTGATATTTTAATTAATCGATACATCGAAATATAATATAGATATTTTTGGCAAGATAGATATCGCAGGTGAAACCACGGGGGACAGCTAGTTATGAGGTAAAAAGTGATATTATATTTTAATGTTATTAATTTCATTAAAGTTTTTTTTACATTTTATTGTCTTTTATTTTACTAAAATAATAGGCGTATATGATTAAGGTGGGTAACATATTATTATGTACCTAATTTGTTCCTGTTGATTAATTAAATATTCACAACAGTAAATATTTAAATCAGATATGATATATTCACCAATCTGTGTGACAAGTATGTGTTATACTTGTCAAAATAAATTATTCATGATCTATTCCATTCTGTGATTCAAAAATAAACAATAGCTTAATAGGGTAACACGCTTTACGTTTCATAATTTTCCCGCAAAGCAGGTGAACTGTTCTTGAGGTGGCAACACTGGCGAGCGCGAGGAAGTGACATCTGCATACCCATTGGGGCATGTTACACTTGTCAATATTATCATGATCCTAGTATCGCTATACCACAAGTATTGATATGGGCTATTACATTATCAATAATATCACCATCAGTACGCGTTTGAAACTACTAGAGAAAGTAGTGTTTAGTGCAAGATTAAATTTGAACAAATTTTAAAAAGAACATGGATTGTAAAGGGAAGCCGCTATAGCAATAATACGCGCATGCGCATTAAAAACTAAGCGCAAAAAGAGGAAGTTTTGGGTAAAAGCACGGTCTGTGGGTAAAAGACTGGATTTCAAAACGAAATCAATATACACATTTACTAACATACTACAGTTAACCGTGTGATTGACGGCATAGAATACAATTGTCACCAACTCACCACCCCCTATTTTTCCGTGGGTGTCGTAAGAGAGGCGACTAAGGGATAAAACGATGTAAATACTATCTTTGCGTAGAGACGGAAAACTCGACATCAAACCCTAAACGACTGCCTGGTTGGTCTCGCGGCATAAATGTGCGCGTGGGATCGGGAGTTCCCGGGTTCGATTCCTGGGTCGGGCAGTGTTATTGGGTTTTTCTGTAACGAAATTCTCAGTAGCAGCACGGAGTCTGGAAATGTGCCCGGTACGGCAATAGGCTCGCCACTTATTACGTGGGACTAAAGTATATCTGGCGAAGAGTGGGTGTAAAAATACACCTTTGCCTACCTCTTCGAGGTTATAGGCGTGAGACTTTGTACGTATACTAACATTCAGAAACAACAACAACAACTTGCCGAAGTCTTCATTTTTAGTCATTTTATTTAATTAATTTTTATCTTTTGGGTTCCACAAGGACGGGCATGTTTCATGAAGAAGAATTAGGTAATTCCTCCAGACCATTTTTACCTCCTGCATCAACGATGGAGCGTAATTCATAATCGTCACTTTGACAAAGGACATAAGAATCGTCACAACTTTGACGTCGTTTCGCCATTGCTGCGAACGCATACTGACAGAAAAATATCTCAATGCGCTTACATTTCAATAATATTGAAGCCCCGCCCCCTGAGTATCGCGGATTTCAAGATGTTTGAATAATTTGTGATATTATCACGATACCGCGATACAGCCTATTACACCATCAATATTACCACGGTATCGTGATATTATTGACAATGTAACATGCCCCAATGACATTTGACCGGCTACACTCCGCGTCGAACAAATATGACAGATCACTCCATCTGGATAATTCAGTAATCTGTGGTTTTTTACTGTTATTTTTAATAAATTACACGATATAGCCCCGTTACATAAACCTTAGTTTCTTATAAAGTTCGTACATACCTCGACCTAATGTCATGCTCCCATTAGAAACCATCGTCATAAAATATACATATAGATTATAAAAATAAATATACATATGGAAATAGACATGATTCGCATAGAGCCGAAAATTGGCAGACTAAATACATCATCACCACATAGTATAAAACAATGTCTTTATTCTGGCTGTCTGTCCCTATATATGCTTAATAAATCTTAAAAACTACGCAACGGATTTTAACGCGGTTTCTTTTTAGAGACAGAATTATTCAAGAGGAAGTTTTATATGCATTATTGACGCGGGCGAAGCCGCTGGCGACGGCTAGTTATAAAGGAAACGTCAAAAGTCCCCATCGATCCTACTTCTGCATTTTTTTTATCCGAGGTCAAACATACAAAATTTAGGTATTTTAATTTTTCTCAAAAGCGGTGATTTTATCGTGAAAATAGGTCAGACAAAGTTGTAGATCATACAAATTTGTACAAAAATGGTCTAGACACTTTTTCTCTTACGACTTTCGTGAGATATCGCGGTTTTAACAATTACCTAGGTACAAAATTCATATTTTACTATGCACACATTTCCTCTATTGATTGAAAGAATGGTAATATTGCTATTGATTAAAGTGGAATAGGTTACAGGCAGCGATAGCTTAGTGGAGATACCAACGGACTGGTAATGCAGAGGGTATCGGTTTCGAACCCACGGCATGCACCACTGACTTTTCGAAGTTTTGTGCGTATTAAATTGCATATTGCAGATAATATGTAATCTAAGGGAGATAAGCTCCATACAAAATATGTCAAATATCTATTTCTAATAGCCAAATCCATCGGTAGATCAGACTTTAGTATTTTAATCGATAGAATCAGACTTTAGTATATATAATCATATAATACATAAAAACCTATAATTAATACTTAATGTATTAATTATAGCTTTTACTATTTTATAAAAGTACTGTGTTGCCATATTACCACGTCAAGAAATACTGGCGTCGTGAAAGATGATAATATGCGTGCCAATCTAAGGCTAAGTATGCCGAAGAGCGGGAGTTGCAGCAGGAAAGCAGACTCCAGGCTCTCCTAGGTCGAGGACTCGAGTGTCTTGGACAACGCAACCGAGACAAGGCTAGCATTATGATGATACATTTACAGTTAGGTTGTTTAATTTTGAAGATACTCAAGTGGATGAGTAGCAGTTCTCATTTAGAATCAGACGGCCCTCATTTCAAAATCAAAATTCGTTACCTACAGAAGTTTCCACATATGCAGTATAAAATAAAACAGCAGTTGTATGTATATTTATGATTTATTCTTTAAATATCATATTTACTGCAAATGCAAAAAATAAATAATTTATGAACATAATTTCTCGCACTTGTCAAACCAAGGCTTGTGTACATACTTAGGGATATTCTTCCACTGTTTCAGTACATTATAGGCTGCAAGATCCACAATAGAAAATTCATTTCCATATAACCAGTCCTTACGGTGCGAAAATAATTTGTTGACTAGTGCTTCTTTGTTCTTCTCTGGTGTTCTCTCTAACACATGGCAGAGGTCGAGTAGATAATCCACCTGGTGGTCGTCAGCATTATACAATATGATACTTGGGTACACATATGACAAATATCGCAGTATGTTTACATTCCCAATGATTGGGATAGCCAATGAAGATAGTTTCAACTCTGTGTCGGCTGAAACTAAAATAAAATAATTATTATAGAAGCTGAATAAAAACGAATGATTGTTATTAATTTAGGTACTTTTGTGCAATGATTATTCCAAAGAATAGTCAACAATTTAAAATATTGCTCAAAAATACTATGTCTTGAAGCAATATGTATGTCAAGTGCTTTTTGTGTAATTTCACGGATTTCATTCACTCTTGACCCTAAGTATAATGCAATAGGTTCAAGTAATGCAAATGGTCTACAGTGAAATCCACCATCCAAAATCACTCACTGTTGTAAACATTATATTTTGCAACAACTGTTTGTGGATTTCAAAATCTAGTATAGCGTAATTTGTACATGTGAAAACTTACCACATTTAAATATCAGCCTTATGTTAATCTTGGAGTCTTTGTTGCAAGTTGGTAGGCTCTTCACAAAGTTATTAAGCCTGGGTACTTTTTCATTTGGCACAGAAGAGTGGATGTGGGCCGAGACATTAACTGGTACAGTTAGTTGTTTCAGAATAATATTCATGTAGTAAGGTAAGCTGTCCGGACTGACAACTATGACAACTTCCTCAGGAGCTGGCAGCTGTAATAAAATAGAAATTTTATATGCTAATATAAGAAAATCAATTTACTCATATTATGAACCTCATCAGCTTAGGTTCACTAGAAAATCCCAGTGAGTTTTCAAAAACAATTGTAATCCAATGATTGCAAATATTGTTGCATAACGATTATATTTCTTGGATGTAATAAAGACTTACTTGTTTATCAGAGGACTTAGTTTGCTTCACATTGCTTGTTGTTGAACAATGTGTGCTAATAGTCTTAATCCTTTCATAAAGGGTATCTAATTTTTGTAATAATTGATCTTGGCGCTGCTCCAATTCTGTCATCTTACTGGATCCCTGCAATATTATTTTAATTTAGTAAAAGTGAAAACCATATTTATATACAGATAGAAGGATCAAATTAACTGGATATCTCTGGTGTAAAAGGAAACAAGTTGTTTGGAACTAGCTTTACAAGATCTACAAAATCTTGTTACATACATTGTTTAAACAACTCTTCAAAATTTATAGGGACACTCCCACATGTAGTTTAATCTTTGAATTGACAAGTTTCAGTTTAAATTGAACAGCTCATATAGTCAATGAAATAATCTTTGTACAAATTGTATGTCACAGGCAATTCTGTGATATGGGGATTTCATATCACAGCTAGGCCCTAATAACTATAAATGTAATTTGCTACATCACTTGACAGTCATCATATTAGTGAACAGAATATCATAACAGCTGTTTATTAATAAAACTACAATAAATTACATGATAACATCAGCTATTCTGAAATGGAATACAGGGATTTGTTTAAATGCTGCTTTCCAGTGTTACAAAATGATGGCATGTAATGTCTTATTCATTATATTATGCTGTGTAACATCGGACATTAATTAAAAGCTTGCTAGGTTATTATTATGAACATAGGTTGGACTCTTTGTTAATTTTAAAACAGCAAATATCTGTAGATATATAGTGTACACTGCTGGCTTTGCAGCTGTTTTTATCAATTAATGGACAGCTGAGGAGAAGCACAATAGATAAAATTAATAACTTCAGTGACATAAACCTTTAGAAACTTGATAACCTGGTTACTGATATTTAAGTTGGTGTCTTCTTCTTCAAGAAAATCTGATCGATTTTTGATAGAATACATGCACTTCGGTAAAACGATTTCAGCATCATGAACGACTATGTTCTTCATACGGTACATCATCTTGCCGAGATACAAGAATAAATCGACGGTATTCTTACCAAACCACGATAGGGAAATTTGTAAAACACTGACTAGGTATTGAATTATCAGCAATACGCTGAAATACTTATGGACCCGGACCACTAAATACTATTATCTACTCTTCTTTTAATCTTTTTCACTTTTAACAAGAGTTTCTAGAGATATGAACTATCCAAAGTACCCTTCTGCAGGCCTATTGCGTATTTTTGACAGTTACAGTTACCATCGCCACTTCGATGTACACCGAAGTTTGATGTCAACCGAGATTAAGGTTCATTTGGTATTGCGTATGACACATATTGTCAGTGCCTATCAAATTGTTGTTAACACTTCACTATTTTTTATCGACACCATACGACTGATTTAAAACTTTATGGATTGTAAGACTTCTTAATTTAGCAATAAAATTCGCTTCTGAGAAATGAATTTGGCGTGAATTGTTGGAAAATATGTCAGCATCCATTGTCCAATATAAAGTTGAAAAATATTTGTTTTGATTTTGTGTATTCGCTTGTGAAAGCCTAACCTACAGTAGGCCTACAGTAGGCCTATTGCGTATCTCAGTTGACAACTGAAAGTGATGATCACTTGGCAAAGTGTGCATCAAATAACTGTCAAACAGCTAA